>PVKB01002136.1:0-316646 GCA_004027205.1 Ctenodactylus gundi
CTGAGACAAGGTCCTGCTAACTTGCAAGCGCCCAGGCGGAGCTTGAATTTGTGATCCTTAAGTCTCAGCCTCCCAATTGCTGGGATTATAGGCCTGGCTTCAGTTTTTTGATGATACCCTTTGATACAGAAAACTTTTTAATTTTGATAAAATACAATTTATGTATGTTTTCTTTGGTTGTTGCTTTTGATGTCCTACCTACAACTCCAGTCATGAAGACTTTCTTCAGAGCATTACGGTCTTATTGCTAAGTTTAGTTTGAGAATTTAACTATTTTGTGTTATTTCTGCCATTTTAGTATATATATATACTAAATATATATATATACTAAATATATATATATACTAAATATATATATATACTAAATATATATATATATATATATATATATATATATATATATATATATACTAAATATATATATATTACGTATGGCCCACGACGACCTCTTTACTCAGTGTTGCTGAGGCAAGGCACAAGTTTGGGGACCCTTCGTCTACATTCCCGTCACTAGGCATGCCTTTCTTGAACAGCCTTAAGGTTCTGAGCAACAATCTCCTAGTGCAGGCTCTGAACCGTGCTGTGCTGGAAGCCAGGCCCATGTCCGTCTGCGCTCACACTCCTTTCCCTTGCTGTGGGAAATTCCAAGTGCTACACGCATCCCTCCTTCCTCCTCAGGTGAGCCTGGAGTTGCCTCTAAGCCTTGACCTTTACTTTCTTTCTACTCACAGGAGCCTCCTTTGCTCTTTGCAATGTTGTAACTGGCGTCCGTGAATTTTGCTAACTACCTATGGGATTTTAAGGTCCCTTGCTTTCTCTCTGGAGGCCTATCCCTTTCACTGTTTACCCCATGAGAAAAGAGAAGAGGCCATCTGTAGACCAGCAATGCTTTGCCATTAGGTCAGGAACTTCTTTAAATGTCTGGAACCTTGGAACCTTGGAAGTCCAATGCCTGTTTGAGGCCTACGCACTCAGGTCACACCTTTTCTGCATAAATGTAGGTGTATAAAAAAGACACTGGTATATTTTCTTTAACTCTGGTATCCAACCAGTTCTTTTAAATAAAGACAATTCTGGGATGGAGGAACAGAACAGCACTTAGAGCTCAAGGCCATGGGTTCGATTCCCCAGCACCACATACAGTGGGCATGGTGGTGCACACCTGTAATTCCATCACTCAGGAGGCTGAGGCAGGAGGATTGCTGTGAATTTAGGACCTGCCTGGACGACAGAGGGAGACCCTGTCTCAAAAAAAAAAGATAATTCTTTTGAAAGTTTCTTTGTTTATATCATTATTATTGTTGTTCCTAAGCTTCACCCCCCATTTTATTGATATGTATTAGTGCAAAATTTAAGGTTTACAATGAAGTTGAGCATTCTGTGCATATACGTATCTTGTCAAGATGACAAAGACTTTCCCACTCTCCTTTTGTCCCTTCCCCTTCCCTCCCCGCCCTCCCCTGCCCTACCCCCCTGTTGCACTTTGTTTTTTGTTTTAAGTTCCATAAGAGTTGTGATCTGGGTCTCTCATATCACAGAGACCATTCGATGTTTCACCTTCTGCTTCTGACTCACTTCACTAAGCATGATGTTCTCAAGTTTCTTCCATTTGCCTGCAAAAGCCTCCACGCTGTTGAACTTTATAGATGCATAGTATTCCATTATGTATAAATACCACAATTTGTGTATCCACTGGTCTGTTGACGGGTATTTTGGTGACTTCCATATTCTAGCTACTGTTAGCTGTGCTGCTGTGAACATGGGTGTACATTCCTAAGCTTTTAGATGGAGTAGTTTTCAGGGAACGTATACACTGAAAGTTGGATTTCTCTCATCTTAGAGACTTTTTCACCTGCTTATGAATATAAAATATGGTATATCGATAAGCAGCATTTTGAGGAGCCTGTAGGCTTAGCACTTTCATCTCTGCTGTCAGCTCGTTCATCCATAACAGGATCTTTAAGGAAGAGGTGACTTGTTTATAACAGGTTATTGAGCTGTTTTTATAGTATTCAGATACCAGTCACTCTTTTAAGGTGCATAGTTAAGTACTTTCAGTTACTGGTGTATCTGTGCAGCCAGTGTCAGAGTCAATTTTAGACCACAAAGGTATCAGAAGCACAGCCTTCAAGCATGCAGTAAGAGACCCATCGCAAAGTGACAATGGGAGGAGGGGCACAAACTGCACTCATCCCCTGAATTAACTCAGCTCACCATGGGGAGAAGATTCTACTTATTTAATCTGTGCTCTTCAAAGTCAGAGAAACAAAGCGGCACAAGCGGCTGGGGTACGCTTCTGAATCCTCTTGAGCTGTGATTAGGGTTTCCCTCGTTGCAGAGCTGGTAGATCTACACATGGATGTGTGAGCTCTCTGCAGTGGCCTGTCTGCTCCTAAGGAGGACTGCCAGGAGTGGAGGAGGCTTTTAGCAGCAGACTCTTCAGAACGGCCTGATAGTGACTCTGCCACATGTGCCAGGTGCCTGAATGGGAGCACCTGGTGCACAGCGGGCACTCAATTCTATGTAGAATATCTGAACACTGACATAGCCCCACTACTGGTCTTGCCCATCAACCTTATCCTACCTCCAACTCATTCTTTACAAAGCAATCACAGTGATCATTTAAAACCATAATTTGAAACAAGTCACTCTTCTTAAACCTTTTGATTATATTCTACTGCCTTCCAGGTGAAGATCCAAATACTTAAACGGGCCAACATAACCCTTTACCCACTATGCATGCCAGCCTTAGCTGTTTTTTTTCCCTTCCTCGTCCCGACCCAGCACATTTGACCTTTTTCTCTTGTTTCTTAGCATAATTATACCTACCACCGCCCAGAGAATACCTGTTTTTTTTTAATACCTGCTTTTGTCAATTATGTTATTTTTAGGAATCCTGTCTCCATTGCAGCTTCTGTGTTCCCCACAGTTCATCAGATCCATTCTTCCCCTGTTGGCCTGACATCCCAATGCAATGAAATGATGCTTTGTTTAATGTCCATCAACTCTGTCATAGCAAATAGCCCGTGGGGGCAGAGATGATCGTGTGTCTTCAGATTAGCTATCTGGCTCTCAAAACATACATAGTGGAACACACTGACTATTTTATTCCTTCACTGAAGAAATGCTGGTTATTTGAGAAGCGTTGTGCAGATATGAAGCCCTTTTCTACCAACTTCTGGCACTCTGCACAGCTTTTCTTTCTACGTAACACTCACTTGAACAATACAAAAAAAATCAGGGTTAGCTACTTAGAATACAAAAGATCTTCTTTTGACATTTTAAAGAACACTAAAGTTGGACATAACCTCGGGCAAGCTCTGCTCCAACCCTCTTCATGTGTAACAGAGAAGAATCTAGAGATTCGTGGCCAATCCTAAGACACTGTCAGGTGTGGGCCAGCTGCTTCTGCCTGTGGGACACACTTCCGAAGCTGAGATTCCTCTGTATGTCCCATACTTCAGACCCACTTCTCCCGTGAAATCCTTTTTCCGCAACCTAGAACAGGAATCCCTGAGACCACAAATTCCTTATTGAATTTTAATATGTTTCAATATTTCAAGTAATTTTTAGAACATATACTGCACGGGGCAAGGCACATCTAGAGTTAGCATGGTATTCTAGTATGATGACAATTTTGAACATTAAGAAATGAGTCGGAATTTTTTGTTTTCTGAAGTTGTTTTGCCCTGTCTTTTCACTTCGATGTTGTTTTCAAGTAAAACCTTTACAAAGCCAGCATAAACAACGCAGCTCTATTGGCTTATAGCACTTACCAAATATATTTGGCTCTTTAGTGTCAGAGTGAAGCTTGTTATGGAAAATGGTTATTATAAATCACACAGATGCAATTCATGTGTCAGTTTCTACTTCCAAAAAACTTAGCATCTCTCTCTCTCTCTTTCTTTCTTTTTGAGACAGGGTCTCACTCTATAGTCCATGCTGGTCCTGAACTCACTATGGAGTCCAGGCTAACCTCAAACTCATGGCAGTCCTCCTGCCTCAGCCTTCCATGTGTCAGGATTATAAGTGTGCATTACCATGCCCAATTTATGTCATACTGGGGATTTGAGCCCAGGGCCTTGGGGTTGCTAGGCAAGCTCTTTAACCACTGTGTTATTCCTCAGCCCAAATTTAGCATATTGAAGTAAGTCAATGAAAGCTTCTATTACCTACATGTTATGACATACAGTCACTAATTACTAATTATCACCAATGGGTAATTTGTTCCTGTGTTGACAGTATCAAGGTTGTGTGACAACTGGTGCAACATTTCTCCTACCCCAGCATCTGCAGGCTTTGATACAGTCTCCTGGTAACAGAGGCTCCCTAGAACACTAACGGGACAGGGCCTTGGGCAGCATGACCATTCGTGGCAAAGGGGATCTATCCTATGCCCATCTTCCCACCTCTCAGAGATCCACTGCTAATGTAAGAGTCCTGCCTAAGAACTGGGAAATCGGAGGCTACTCCAGGCTCCTCTCAATCATGGCAGGACCTTGTCAAGCTGCTTATTAGCATCCCAGAGGTTCAATTTCATTGTCCTGAGATAGCAAGAACCACCAGCCTAGGTACCTCACAGTCATATTACATAGACCATGACAGATGAAGCAGTGCTTTGGGAAGTTCCTGAGGCTATACGGATGTTAACTTGTATTATTGCTGTTGTCTAACCATATGTCCAAGGGTATTTTGGCTCTTTTTTTTAAGTGCCTACTCGATCCCTTAACATTAGGATAAAAAAATATTTTGAAGTGGGCATGCACACACACACACACAGATTAATATTGATGCCAGTCCACCTAAAAATACAGTTTGGATGTTAGCCAAAAAACACATGTAGCAATTTTATAGCTCCTTCTATAGATGTAAACACCAACATACATTTTCCATTTGAAGGATTGAAGACGCTAGGCATAGTGGTACATACTTGCAATCTCAATTCCTGGAGGGTTAGGCAGGAAAATGCAAAGTTCAAGGCTACTCTGGGCAATTTGGTGAGACCGGGTCTCAAAAATGACTCAGGATGGGCCTCAGTTGTAGAGTCATCCCAGTTTAATCACCGGGATGGGGACAGGTAGGGAGAAATAGAAGGTTTTATTTCTCTCTAGACTAGAAAGATTTTCAGCAATATTTTTTTCTCTGATAATAAAAAGATTTTACACTTGGAATAAAACAGAAGTTAGAAAATATTTTAAACATAAAGTAAAGAGAAGTTTTAACTACATTTTGCTTATATTCTTTTGAATACTTTTTGTGAAGAACTAGAGGTTTAAAATATCTAAATCCAGTAGGAAAAAAACATAGCACCTATATTCATTCTGTCTGTGTCAGTGGTATTTTTAGATGTGAGGCCAAACGAACACTTAAGATGTGAAGGCGTACTAAACCCAATTGCTTTAGTCTAGTCCCTCACGTATGAAATATTTTTGTAGCGCGAAAAATGAGATCATTGAGAACAACTAATCTTTTTACATGGCCATTTTTCTCCTTGTCTACTCTGTGTGGTCAGGAGAAAACTTTTAAAGGGTAAGAACAGTTAAGTCTCTCTCAATCGAGTAAAAACATGATTAGATGGATATGAGCCCCACCCCAACTATTGGTTAGCACACAAATCATATGTTTTAGTCATACTGTTTCCTAGAAATCCGTAAACTCAGGTTTTTATAATTTTAACTGCGTGTAGTATACATTAGTTACAGTCTCTCAGTTTAGATCATAAATACTTTTGATGGGAGCTCTCTGGAAAGTTTGGATTTGACCCTTAGCAGAAGATGAGTAGTGGCTGAAAATACCAGATACAACAAAACATTCTGTTGGCTATGTTCAATGAAAGAAGACGACACGAAGGGGATGGAGTAAAGTCTAGGAGAAGGGAACATAAAGTTTACAAACGGACAGTGAAAAAGGACCCCAAATCAAGACAAACTGGAATCATCTCTCATACAAAGGAAACAGTCTTCTTACTGATCAGGTCAAACAAAAAACATGAAGAAAGAGATGGGCCTGGAAGGAAGGGAAGTGTGACTCTGCCCCTTGCCATGATTTCCGATGCTCCCTCTGAGATGAAGCTCCCCAGGAAAGAGTCCTCCCCTGAGTTCTCTTTTGTCACCTCCTAGATCGACCCCCTTCACAGCAACTAACTCTGACTTCAAAAGAGAACAAAGAAAGTTACCTTCATACAGATGAGAATTAACCACCCTCCAGGTTGAGTTTATTGTGTGGCCAGTAAAAGTTGAGAACAGTCTCAATTAAAGAATCTGCTGTTATCGGAGTCCCGATGCACACGCACAAGCAAGTCCACCAGTAACAGCTGCAACAGTACGGAGAACTCTCCAAGTATCCCCAGTGTTAACTTAAGGAAAGCTTATCAAGCACTTCAGACTGAAGCAAGGAACCACTAAGCACAGGGATCAACCAGGCAGAGAACAAGACAGACACCATGGCTGTCTACATAGAGCAGACAGGCTTAGAGGGGAATTACTGTTACAAACGAGGAAGCATGGTTTGCTAGGGGCACTAGAAAACTAGAAAAAAAAGTTGAGTTTTTAATCACCTGAGTCTCCATTAATTCAAAGTACTCCAAAATTCTGAAAAATTATTATTTTTATTAAAAAAGACTGCTTAATCTTAAGGAGATCATAGAATATTTATTATCAGCACTGGCTTTTAAGATTTGGTCAGATTTATGTCTTAATAAAAAAATAATTTTTTGGATATAAAAAAATCCCCACCAGCTGAGACTTCACCTCCTAGGAAACTTTACCTTCTGTACACAGTTGATCAAAGATGTCAAAGATGACTATCGAGAGTATAGGTGAAATTCCATATCGGGACATATATACAACACTAGTCCAGTACATATTTCAAGAACATCTTCTACTTAGAAGCAGTAACAGCCACTGCCTAGTTCCGCAGGGAGATATTTAAGACTCAGTACTATTTGCTTTTTAATAGAGACTGCAGATTAGCTCCTACCACCTTCCATTCTCCTAAGGCTTCCAAATAGTGACAGGGCTGGGATTTCCACCTACAGGTGTTCGCAAAATCAACAGAGCAAACCAACTCTCCAAACTCCACCTATGTCCTCATTCTGGATCAAAGGCAGCACACTCAGGACCTCTACAGGCCAGGCAGGTGACCTCGACAAGCAACACGGCAGGTAATCCAAGGGCATATATTTCAGGGGCAGCAAAATTACAAGAAGTTGGAGAGAAAAATGAACAGGACAGCAGCTCTCTAGTTCCAATGATTGCTACCATGCGTGAAGTTGCAATAAACCGCCCCCCCAGAAATTCAAAATTTTATTTATACTCCCAACACACAGATGTTAACCCAAGTTTGTTTAAAGAGCACCATGTAGGTCACACAGCTCCTCATCTCCCAACCTTTGTTAGTACACTGTTGGCATCACTGTTTGAACAGCACTGGGTGGTATGCTAAATTCTGCAGGTGTAACATCATCCTGGGGACACACGAGACAGAAAGTTCCTTAAATACCATGGGTGCTTTATTTTTTCAGGTCACCTAGCTGGACTCCTGGCCTAAGGCCATGTATGCTGAAGCTTCTCACTTAGGGTCACAGGCGTCTCTCCCCCCAGTAGCTCACAGAATGAACTCTCTCCCTTTCCCACAGCAATTCCACACTAGCCGACTGCTTACCCGTTTGTCAATGTCATTGTGTTGAAGCTGCACAAAGCGTGCGCTGATGGCTGCGATGTAACTTTGCTGATTGGAGAACGCCACCCGACCAGCACCTTTGGGATACTTCAGCTCTGGGTCCGTGTCGATGCCAGCGTAGCAAACGCCACCATACAAACGGTCCATGATCATTGCCAGTTCAACTGCAAGAAAATGAACATGGCTACGTATAAATACTTGGGAAGTCATTTTGTTCATTCAATGTAATTAAGGAAAACCCATGCTAAGCATCATGAAGAACATCTGCACGAGTCTCCCAGCTCAAACAGTGGAGCTCTATTAACAAGATATTCAAAAATAAAATAAAAAAGAGAACTTAAACACAGAACTCATATAATTAGTATTTGAACCAATGATATAAAAGAAAAAGTATATCTGTATTCCCCCAGCTTTAATTTCTAACTGCTTAGCCCACTGGGATGACAAAACCTCTCAAAATGCTCTAACAAGTAAGAAACAGTTCTACTTTCTGACTTGTAAGGCTGAGAACAGTTGCTATGTCACAGTGCTCTACTAGGACTAGCTACAGAAAGAATGAATTCCTCATTTTAACCAGAGACAGATTCAAGTTCTATAGTTACACAACATTAAAGATTGTAAAAGCTTGTTCCATCCCAACTGAGAAATCTCCATATTAACTTCTCACACTGAAATCTAAGTAACAGTGACAAGGGCATCAATGAAGATGCATTGAGCACTTACTCTGTGCCAGGAAGCACCAAGCTGCTGCTACCCAAGCAGTAAAAGCACATGCATCCTGCAACCTGATCAGGTCTGAAGGTGTAGACTGCACTCCTTGTCACAATTCTTGCCTTCACATTGGTATGTTTATAAGACACTTGGAAAAAGGCCTTTCGAAACTGAACCATCCCCAAGGTCTGATTCAAAAATTATCCCCATAATTAAGGTACTATGGAGAGATGTAGCACTTACCTGTGTCCCAAACTGCCTGAAGTTAACTGTTTACTTGATACTGGACAGCACCTCTTCCAGGTAAGACCATTCCTCTTAGGCCAAGTATGAATCCAAAAGATAGCCCTATCTCTCAGAGGCAACTCAAATACTGTTTTCCCTCAACAGCTATAAATAATGTTGAGGAAGGAGAAGACATGGTGGCCTGGTCACAGCCAGGATGTACAGAGCATTACACAATGTGCACAGAACTCCACAGGAGCCAGTATCTCGGGAGAAGGGAAGCACCACAACCTGATGGGAGGGGAAGACTTCAGCAGCAGGCACAAGGGCTGAAGTGCTCGTTGGTGTAAGATTTCTACAAATGGAATGAAAGCCAATTATGGCTTCCTCAAATCGCTGCTGTGACAGAAAAAAAAAATCCTGTGCTATTGTGTTAGAAAGGTTATCTTTCTACTCCAGCATTTCCAAACCAAATTGCCTAATATTGATGACTATTTTCTAAGGGCCCATTTTTTAACAGGAACAATGACCTGTATCCAATAGGCAATTTTTCAATTAATAAAATAAGCTATCAATAACTGAGCTCAAAAGTAAGTGCTATTAAAGACATGACAATAAAAGCCACCCCAATTATCCTATTATGGTCAGAATTACTAAGTAATACCAGACAAGGGCACACTGTTGATTAAAGCTTAGGGGTCTCTACCACAGTCTTGGGCAGGATCCAGGAATCCCTTTCATTTGGACAATGCAAAAAACCCCCAAAACCCAAAAAACAAACAAGCAAAAAAAAACTTGTGCCTACAGCATGAATACCAGAGTTCAGTAGTTTCTTATACTTCATCCAGACAACTTCTGATGGTTCAAACTTCTCCTAATATGGCTAATATCATTCCCATAACAGGCACCAAGTGACTGAATGTAGGATTATTTATTACAGTCATTAATGATTTCTCTTACTGGAGCAACTGGGTTTCTGGCCCTGGGAATTAAGTACTAATTTTCCATAGAGCAGGTTTCCTCTGAAATGTTGTAGTACAGAATAATTTCTAAGCCAGGGGAGTGACCAGACAAACTGGGGAACCAAATGGCACAGGTCTTCCACAGCAGGAAGGGCTCAGAAAGGCATCCGATCTAGAAGGAAGGCACACCGGCTGTGAGCTTAAGCTCCAGCTGAAGAGGAGGGTCACGACCCCCTGGTTTTTCTCCAGCATGGTGCCCTCTGAGGAGCTGCAGGGATACTCTGATGCCAAGGAAGGCGCTTTCCACAGGTAACCACGCCTGCTGTTACTCTGTAAATCTATCTTCTGGAAAGTCATCCCCCAGTGCCCAAGATCTGATTGTAACTGATACTGCTGGCAGTTAGGCACTTTCGATAGAAAGCAGAACCCTCATCAATTTATGCTATTATAAAAACTAATTACAAATAAATCATTTCCATTTATGAACTTAGTCTTTTCTTTGGCCACTACAAAGTCTGAAGGCATTTGAGCCAATAATGTTTCACTCAAGTGGAGGGAAATCTGTTGAGAAGTTAGAAGAAACCAACATGACTAAGGGAAAAAGGTTTTGGGAGAAACTAAGAAAATATCTAATTTGTATTCTAACTACAGAATGTCTAATTGTTTAGTCAATAAGTGGTCCTTTTTTAGTAATTATAATACTATTAAACACCACTGTATAGGTGACTAACATACGTAGCAAGACCTTCTCAAGTTCTATAAAATTTCAATCTGAGACTTTTCTTTCTTTTTTAACAGAAGATATAAATTTACCAGCAAATATCAGATATACAGCCACTTTTGGGATCTTTTTTTGCTGGTAAATTTAAGTTCTTTGAAGTTTCTTTTATTTTATTGTTATTTTCTTGAAACTAGGTCTTGCTTTGTAGCCCAGGCTGCTCCTGAACTCACTATGAAGCCCCGGCTGGCCTTGAACTCAGGCAATCCTCTCGTCTTAGCATCCCAAGTGCTGAGATTACAGATGTGCACTGCGATGCCTGGCGTGCATGGTGTCCAGTAGTTGAATCCAGGGCCTTGTGCATGCTGGGCAAGTGCTATAACCACTGAGATTAACCCAGCTCTTAAATTCTCTAAAGTTTAAAGGATTACTTGCAAAAAACATCACTGTTAACACAGGAAATTCCTATATGAGTTCGCTTCCTCTGTTGGAGAAGAGTAGAAAAGAGGGATTATCGATTTGACTACTAGGAAGGTGGAAAGTAAAACAGCACAGGTTGGGTAAGAGTGAACTGAAACCTTCATGGGCTCGCCTGTGCCTTGTGACCTTAACCCTGCCCATGATAATCTAAGCTTTTGATCAAGAAGTCTTTTGTTGGAAAGGCAGTAAAGCCACTAACTAAACCTATGAAAGTGAATTCTCATTCTGAACCACTTTCTGTAGAGGGAAAGGACAGACTGCTTTCAGAAGCAGGTTCTTAACTTTTTCCCCAAGGAAGACAAGGTTAGCAAAACAGGGCACACGGGCAAAGGAGGTGGAGTTCACACAGGCGACAGTAGGCACAGTGTCCACAACGAAGTCAGGACTCGCCAAAGCACTTTTTCTTTTACACTGAGACAACATTCTTAGAGTCTGCCTGGTTACTGCAGGGGTGGGAAATTAGGTCTGGCAGCCACATCTAAGAGCTTCCTATCCTCTGGACAAGATGCTCAGTGCTCCTAAGCTAACTCTTGTCGCCTCAGGTTCAACTTCCACGGTAGCAATAAGACTACCATGAGTCTAACCCCAAGCCGGTTCTTATTATAAACTTTTGTGTACCACAGACTGCAAGGGAAAGCAGGAATAGTGCAGCTGTGTGGAGCACCCAGCATTCCCACAAATTCTTCTGGGTTGTAGTTAACTGTGCCTCTGAAGTTGAATTCAACTCCAACACAATTCCTTGAATTTGCGCGATTTTTCACAGGGATATGAAAAGGTCCTAAATGAACCAGGGAAGAAACCAGGATGATTCCTCCCCATCCTCAACTCTGTTCAGCCCTGGGGTTCTTTTCCCATCATTAATTACATCTCAAAGGCAGTCCTAAGGCAGTGTCTGAATCTAAGCCTAACAGGGTGGCAGAGGAACAAAGATTCCCAAGAAAAATATCAATACATTTATCTCCGCAGATTTTACTTATTTTGTTTTTGAGACAGGGTCTTGTTCTATAGGCCAGGCTAGCCTTGGACTTGGGAATCCTCATGCCTCAGCCTCCCTAGTGCTGAGATTACAGTTGTGTGCCACCACACAGGGCTTTATGTGGTGCTGGAGAATGAACCCAGGATCCCGTGCTGGTTAGGTAAGCACTTTAACCACTGTGCCATTCCTCCAGCCCTCTCTACAGATTTTAAACTGTATACCACTTGCCTGAGATCTGGACTTCTGAAAGGAAAAAAAGAATTGAACTTGACATTAGACTCCTAGGGTTCCCACAACTGCTGAGTTGGTTCAGACAGTAGTCAGTTTTTTTGTCTCGGGGACCAAATACCCAACACAGATAACAGAAGAAGAAGCTATTTTTGTTCATGGTTTAAAACGTTTTAGTCCATGATCAGCAGGCTCTATGGCAGGCACATCATGGCAAAAAGTGTAGTAGAGAAAAGTTACTCATTTCAGGGCAGCTGCAAAGCAGAGCACAGGGGGAAAACGCCTGAGGGAGAGAGAGAGAGATCCTCCAAAGGCATGTCCCACCCAGTGACCCTCTGACTGAGCTTCATCCCTAGCAGCACTGTTAGCCGTGAACATAACTGGATTAATCCCGAGAGCAGAGCACTCCGTGATCCCATCACTGCTTCAGCATTCTTTTAATCCAGTCAAACTGTCAAGACAAACTGGCACAGTTTTACCCCTTGACTACATGAACTTCATGATATCTCTTTAAATCCTAATCTCCAAATAAACACAAGTTAATAAATCTACCTTGTATTATACAACAATCCTGCATCCAAGTGAAAACAACAAATCCTTTCCCCAAAGTTCCTACAATCCCAGCATTGCTCAAAAGTCCAAGTCTAAAGTCTCCTCTGAGACTCAAGGCAAGCTGTGAAACCCTGTAAAAATAAAAAATGAAATTATATATTTCCAAGATACAATGGCCCATGTTTAACATCCCCATGTCAAAAGGAAAGAATAACTGGATAGAAAAGAATCAGACCAAAGTAATACTGAGACCAAGTATGGCAAACATTAGGTACTGTAGTTCCACGTCCAGGAAACAGGGCACATGGTGGTGAGTTCCAGCGGGCTTGTGAAGTCCCGCCCAAACAACCTTGCTTGTTGCGCCCCACATGGTCCCTCTTTTGGGCTGGCTCTGCTTCCAGCCTGTAGCTTTCCTGGCAGAATCAACATTCTTCACACTTCCAGCTTCCTGGAGTCTCTGCTACACCTTCAGCTTGATTCCCTCAGCTTTACACATTTCCCTTTCAGGAGCACACTGCAATTCTCCCATGTCCAGTTCTTCCTCTGAAATCTGGTCAGAGCTCCTGTAACCCTGAAACTCCTGCATTCTGTGTGCCACTGATACCAGCATCATCACATGGACATCACGAGGGTCTACTGCTAGTGTAAGCATCAGCTGGGCCCTCCTGGACCACAGCTGTTGGAAGCTTCTGATTGCTTGGATGACTGACAATAGTGAAATGAATCCTGAAGAATCAATTCAGTAGGTGACCCTTCTCAAGCAAGGGGCCCAGGAGCCCTCTTCTCAAATGAAAGCTTTATGCTTTTGCACTCAAGTCTGCACTCAAGGCTGGGGTCTTGATGATTCCTGAGATGGCGCCAACTTTCTTCTTTCTCTTCTCCTTCTCGTCCTCCTTTTTTGAGACAGGGTCTTGGTCTGTAGTCCAGGCTGATCTTGAATTCACTGGGTAGTTCAGGCTAGTCTTTGACTCACGGCAATCCTCCTGCCTCGGCCTCCCAAGTGCGGGGATTACAGGAGTGCGCCACCATGCCCATCTCATGTGGAGCTGGGGAGTCGAATTCAGGGCACTGTGCTTTAACCGCTGTGCCATTCCTTTAGCCCCTTGCCATCTTTCTCCTTGTCATAGTTCAAAGTAGTTGGCTTATTTCTAACAGTGCTAATCTCTTCAGCAGCCAGACGTTCTTTGGCCCCAACTTTACACATACTTGCTTCCTAGACAAAATTTAAATTTTGCAAATCTTTCTGCTCAATATGAATCTGGATATCAGCAGCCAGCAGTACCATATCATAGCCTGAACACTGGGCTGCTCTGAAATGTCTTCCACCAGATCAATAGTCTATTGCTTTTAAATTCCACTTCACACAATCTTAAAGACATGGGCAAAATGCAGACTTTTTTTCTAGCATGTAACACTAAGTCCTCCAGTGCAATTACCAACTGAGTCCTTGCTCCCAGATGAAACTTCCTGAGCCTGGCCTTTGTGATCCATTTTTCTATCAAGATGCTGGTCTTGTAAGCCCTGACCAGAGTTACCCATCATGCTGTACTTACACCATATTAGAGCATCCACAGCCTGTATCTCCAGATCTTTCAAAATTCCTTCCATAATCCAGTTCCAAAGGCTTCTGAACCCCATGATCAGGCGAAGTCATAGCAACGACCAGTTCGCTGGTGTCATTTTTTTTTTTTTATTGGTCAGCTTTTCTTTGCTGGGGCTAAATATCTGACAAACACAACTTAAAGGAGGCGGGGCTTATTGTGCTTGTGACTTCAAAGGTTAAAGTCTGTTACTGGCAGATTCCAAAGCAGGGGCATCCCAGCAGAAAGCAACGGGTGTGGAGGAGGAAAGCTCATCATTTCTTTGCAGCAGAGAAGCAGAGCACAGAGGAAGAGAGCCAGCCTCCGAAAGCATCTTCCTCCATGGTCGCCTCCTCCAGTGGCAGAATCGGCTGTGGGCATCCGCAGAGGAATCCAATGGGAAGTCCAGCACCAGGGCGCTCTGAACACCTCCGGGAATCTCCTAATCTAATCAAGTTGATAGCTGAGGTTAGCTGGCACAGTTCACAAGGGCAGTTCACACTTGTGATGGTTTTGATCTGGAGTGGCCCCCCGGAAGCCTCACGTTCCTATGGATACTGTGTAGAGCTGGGAGGTGGGGCCTGGCTGGAAGGGGCAAGGGCTGGGGCTTGATCTGGAGGGGCGTGTGTTGGTTCCACCTTTCCAGTCTCTCTCTCTGTCTCTCTGTCTCTCTCACTTCCCCCCCTCTGTACCATCATGCTGTGAGGATCTCTGCCCCTGGAGCTCTGGCTCTGGCTCCGCATCAGCCCTGCCAAGTGCTTCCATTATTTCCCAGCCGCCCACCTGTGAATGGACTGGGACCTTCTGAAATTTGGAGCTACAATAATCTTCCCTCCCTAAGTTGAGTCACAGCAACGAAAAAGTAACTAAGACAATGCTGACATGCATACATTCTGTATCAGATCAATATCTGGGAAGTTAAGAAAAATTTTAATCAGATGGAATGAATAACCAAGTCAGGCAGAATCCTTAACTTAGTAAAGAGAAATCAGTCCCAACCTGGCTGTTACCCGTTACTGAGGCAACTTCCCATATCTCAGCTAAAGCAGCTTCCTTTCAGGGCCAGCACAGACTGCAGAGCAAGACTCTGTCTCAAAAAGAAAGAGCAAGCAAGCAGCTTCTGTTATGGTTTGGATCCAAAGTGGTGTCCCTCAAGCACCTCGTGTAGCCAGATGGTGCAGAGTACCTAGGGAAACAGGGTGCTACTGAGAGGCAGGGCCTGACCAACGGGGACAGAACGCTGGGGCTGGACCTAGAAGGGGTGACCTCCCTGGAAGGGTTACGGTAACCCCACCTGCCTCCCTGCCTTGGCTCCCACCGGCCACGTTGTGAGGAGCCTTCCGGCCGTGACCCTACCCCATGTGCTCACCACTGGCAGCTGCTCATGCACAGATTGTGACTTTTTGAAACCATGAGCTAAAATAAATCTTTCCTCCTTTAAATTGTGGGTGTTGGGTATTCCGTCCCAGTAACAAGAAAGTAACTACGACAGCCTCCTTCTGTGCAAAGAGCCCTCTATTTGAGATCCAATGTGGATTCTGATCTCTTCACTTACTGTGACCTTTGATCATTCACTTTATCTGACCTGCTTCCTCATCTTAAAACTGCAAGGTATACCACTTCCAATCTCCAGAGTTATGACGGCCACACAGAAATTAAAGCTCTAACCACAGAATACAGTGGCACTCAAATGTTTAATTCTGTCCAAGGGGCTACTTCACTCCTCCTCAGAAGGCTTTGCCTAAAATGAAGTTGGTCTGGTTTCTGTTCTGTAAGCTCTAGTTCATCCCAGTTTTACTCTGGCGTTATGCTAATATTTCCCAGTTTGCCGCTGATAACTGCAAACTTTTATAATGGCTGTGGGTGAGGGTTTAACCCACTCGCAGGGGAAAGAAGAAAAACACATATTAATGTTTTGAAAGTTATGAGCCCTAACGGCAATGCAACTCACCAAGCCAGTCAAATATGCCACAGCACGTCAGCAAGTCAGTCGTGTCAAATCTGGAGTTTATTTGGGACATTTCATACCAAAATTGGGTCAGGGTGAAAAAAATCCTACTGCCATGAAAATTTATATAGGATGATTTTAGACTGTCACCACTTTACGGGACAAAACAAGGGATATGATTATAATACTCCCCTTCCCTAAACCACAAGTCAAAGTATGGTTTCTTACCCAGGAGAACTACTGGAACGTTTTTTTATATAATGCATGAAACAAATTATCATAGAAAAATTCAGAATCTATGTTCTATCTATATATGAACATATGTCACTGTCATTTATCTCAGAACTTTTTACTTCCCAGGGCTACAGAAGTGGCTCCGTGATAAAAGAGTGTTTGCCTAGAACACAGGAGGCCCTGAGACTGATCCCAACCCTGATAAAAAAGCCCTTACCTTCCCAGAAAAGCTATCTTCACAACAGTTACAGCAAGGGAAGGGAAAGCAGGGAAAATTTTAGGGTCCATAAGAAAGAAACAGAGAGGAAGGACTTTTCAGGGGAATAGTGAGGAAAGACCGGAGAGCCCAAGATGGACGAGCAAATCGGGCTGCGCGGTTCGGGTGATCAATCTCTCAGGACTGATGTGTTCTGCAGGGCCCGCTCTGCTACACTGTCAGAAGGACGTCATGTAGGGGAAGAACAGCTCACATCCTCTAACGGGAGAGGGCTGAGGGTTTTCCATGTCTGATCAAAGTCAGCAGTGGGTGGCTCCCAAAACGTGGCCACTGACGTCGTCCTTAAATGAGACACTGGAGCCAAAGTAAGTGCGGGGGTCAGAGAAATACTCAGGTTAATACGATGGGGACATACGTAGAGACCAGGTGTGTCATTCTCTACTTTTTCCTGGTGGTCTCCTGACTCCCAAGTACGTACTTCCTGTGAGAGTGAAGAGGTCCGACTGCGGGAAAGGTCCTCCCACCATCGGGATACACAACAGGGCCACTTCTGTATGGGTGGCCAGGAAGATACCATGTTCAAATGATTTGATCCAGGAGTTGGCAACACACTGCTATCCTTCCAAGGGTGAGCAAGCACAGGCCCGTTAACTATCATTCCCCACACTGACTCTGAAGAACATGCCAGCAGCAGCCACATGGGGGCATGCTGAGCCTGCCTGGAGCCTCCGTCAGCAGGGCGAATGGCCGAGCTGAGGAGTAAACAGGCAGACAGACGGACGGACCTCGCCAACAGCAAGCTTCAGGCAAACCACCCTCACCTGGCTACTGTCACTGACACAAGCGATAGAAGGAAGGGTTAAGAAGCACAAAAAAAGCTTATTATTTGGCCTGGAGAGACCCTTAGTGAGGTGATAAGAAAAACACAACTAGATCTGAATTTTTCACTAGTACTCCCTCCCTTTTAAGCTAATTTTTCTAGGCCTGTGACTTTCCCCCCAATCTGACTTAAAAAATAACAAGGCAGACTGTGAAAGGACCAGAAAAGTCAACTTCAACTAGATCAAGATAATTACTGCCTTGTCTCTTCAGACGCATCTGTATATTTTCGCTTAGAAGGATAAAGGTGGACTGGCTGTAATTAGAACGGGTACGATGATGTTCCTTGTTCCACAAGAGGGGGAAAAAACCTTTACAAGATCCAAAGTATAAGCCCTAAGTGGTAGTATTTTAGTTACTCTGAAATATGAAAGAATAATTTTTGGCCCAAGCTAAGGTAAAAATCTATCTGGATACCTGAAGTCTCACCTGTTCAGCTGAGTCACCCATTTCTAGTCTCCGGTTACTCTCAAGTTAATGCCTGAAATATTTCCAAAATTATTTTTATTATTTGTTTATTTATTGAGTGCCAAGCACACATTTACTTCCTATCACAGTGAGGAGGTCTTGCTCTGTAGTCCAAGATGCTCCAAAACTCACTGCATAGTCCAGGTTGGCCTTGAACTCAGGTAATTCTCCTGTCCCAGCTTCCTGAGTGCGCCGCACCTAATTTATATGGTGCTGGGGAGTTGAACCCAGGGCCTTGTGCTTGTGAGGCAAGTGCATTAATGGTTAAGTCAGTTCCCACCCCAACCCCTTTCAGGACTTTTTAGATTTCCATTTAGGAAAAAATAAACTCCTAAAGCATATTAGCCCCCAATTAATTCTAAATTAGCATTCTAACCAATTATTCCTTATTTCCTCCTACACACATGGATAGAGCTGCAGATGTTAACTTATTTTGTCTACATTATGTAACATTTTATGTGGAAGTTTTGAGACAGACAGTAAAGTCACAGCCTACAAAGGAGACTATCTAGCTACCTAGAAACCAGCATATTTATAGCAAGTGTTGGCAAGGGAGGAACATTTCCATTAGACCAAGTGATTTTAGATTACTGCCCACACAAGTTCAAAAACCATTTTTTTGTTGTTTTTGAAACAGGGTCTTACTCGATAGCCCAGGATGGTCCTGAACTCACTATGGAGCCCAGGCTGGCCTTGGACTTATAGCAATCCTCCTGCCTCAGCCTCCCAAGTGCTGGGATTACAGGAATGCGCCACCACGCCTGGCTTTGTGCTAGCCAAGTGCTTTAACCACTGTGTCATTCCTCCAGCCCTAAACAGCAATTTTAAGGCCAAAAAAGAAGCTTACTTTTCTTTTTTTAAAGAGAACTTCAGACTGATTAAGTATACACTGAGAATACAAAATCTTATTCTGACTAGGTAACTTAATACAATTCTTGCCCAATCTTAACACTTGCAGCATTTTGCAGATATAGACGATTAAAATATAGAATTTTGTGCCTTGGGGTTCCCTTTCTTATGAGGTATTAGTATGATTATAGGGCCAATGTGAAGAATGAATATTCATAGGATTTGTAGAAGAAAAATGATGATGAGGTCCTTACCTCCCCTTCAAAATCATTAAAAACACGAAGCATGCAAGGTGACTAATACAAAAGGAAATTTAGTTTATAAACTGGCGTTTCTATGATTTAGGCATAAGTAGGCATAAGTAAATCCAATTGTATATCTTATAATCATGGGATCTTTTCTTTCTGGATTTTTTTTTTCAAATTCCCACCTACTTACAAAACAGAGAGGGGCTAGGATCTTACACCTGCATTTATAATTGGTTGCAAAAAGGAAGAAGAGTACTGGCAGTGGACGTCCATTTGCAGGGAGCGTATGTGATGAAATGAGCGCCAAGACGGACTTCCCGCCTCCTCTCCTCAGCACAAGAATAGCTAAAAAAGTCAGAAATACTCCACGATGCCCTCATTCAAAACGTTTTGTTTTAAAAACCCAAGCTTGCTTCAGAGACCAAGGGCGGCACCTGCCCTCCTCTCCTCGTGCTGTTTCCGCTGGATCTCGCCCTTTCTAGACTGTTCTAGACTCCCTGCTGCTTTTCCTGCTTTCTCTTGGCAAATTTTTCCATTTGGATGAAAATGAAACCCCAAAGTTCATGTGGCTTTCTTTCCTAGTATAAAATTATAAGCTCTATGGTCACAACATTTTTAAAGCCTTTCAAAATGAAATTTAAACATACCTTTTATTTAGGTATAAAGTTAACTTCTAGGTGTAGAGCAGAATTAAAATTTGAATGTATATGTCCAAAATGTCGAGAAACTTTCAGAATTATACAGCTTCTATAACTGTTTTCCAAAGTTGATTTTAAAGATCGCTAGTTTTGTTTTATTTTTTGGGGTAGACCTATGTCTACTTGCTTAAAATAACAAAGCTAGTATGCTACTCCAGTGGTAGCCTCAATTTTTGTCTTACTTTTTTTAGTATATGTGATGCTGAAGCAAGCACTGTCTTACTTAAAAAAAATCATTTATCCTAAAAAATTAAAAAAATTTTGTTCTTAGAACTAATTTTAGCGTATTTCCTGGCAAGACGACTGACCATGAGAAGCTGGACACTGCTTAGATCTGTCTTTAAACAGTGCAGTCACTTATGCTGTTTTTATTCTAGATAAGTGTCACTTGCAACTCTAACCAATTATAATTCTGTTCGACCTCAGCAGCACAATTGCTTCATCATTGATAAGGCACTTTTAAAAAATAGAGAAGCTTTTGTAGTACCAATAAAAATGCCTCAATACATAACTCAGTCTCAAGCTCCATGAGAAAATACAGAAAACCATCTCACTTGGGAAGAGTTCAGTCTGAATACCAAGAGCACGATTTCTAGCACTGGCTGGGTTCATTATTAAGTAGACACACTTCTACAAAGACAGGTTTCTGAAGGCATGGATTCCTCCTGATCACACATTATAGTGCCACCTAGTGTAAGAACATACACCGCCAAATATATGATGTTTTTAAATATGTGATGAATAGGAAAGCACCAGAGTTCATTCAACATACTAGTTTAATGAAATTCACTCTTACACCATAAGAAAATATAGCATTTTGGGAGAAAATATTTGTAAAAACGCCAACTCAGAGAAAATGACCAACGGTCTTTTTGGAGACTGTGCACGGCTGACTGGGAACTAGAACATATTTAAGACTAAATGCCCTGAGAATTCCGTTTTGGTTTTGTTGTGGTGTTAACTATTTCCACTCACCAGCTCGAAGGGGTCGTGGAACTCCCCCAACAAAGATAGTTTTTCTGGGGTCCAAAGGCTGAGAACCATCCATTACAAAGTCACTGTCACTTAGGTTCCACGGTCGAATTTGCACCTGAAAAAAAGTTGTTTACTTGGTCCTTACTTCATTTCCATCAACCCCAAATGAGAATAAGATGACTAAAGATAAACGCATTGATTTGTGCATTTTACAATATACACAACCCAAACAAAAGCCAGTTCATGATTAATGTAATATGCTTAAGTGCCTTTCAGCAGAACTTTTGGAAAATCTACTCAACCCTCTAGACATGTATCATAACATCTTCATAAAGCATCTGTGTTTTTTTAAGGCAATCTTTTCAAGACAGAGTCTGGATTTTAAATCAGATTTATTTTAACACATCACAGACTGTTTACAACCTGCCAGAGTACACCATTTAGCTTAAGATCCTATTTAAAGAAAGGGAATAGGATCTTTAGAAATATTCTCTAAGAATTATCTATATGCCTGGCTTTTAAATCCCTATTATTTCCCCAAATTAAAATATTTATATTTCAGCAATACGATTTAACACCGATTAATATACATCAAGTCACCAAAGAAGTATCAAAGATATTAAACACTGAAGCATGTAATTTTGGTTAGTGTGATATGAGGTTGGTTAAATAAAGTCAAACCAAAAAATGGAAGTAAATTTTTAAAGAGTAGAAAATGAAACTCATATGGTGTAACTCTAGTAACTCTCTAGGTGGAACTAGGTCTCTAACTTCCTGCCAATAATTTGCGTTACTCTATTATATAGTAAAAAATAAGGTCATTAACCATAAGTGAATCACCGAAGGATATCTTAAAGCAAAACAAAGAAACCAAAAGCCTTCCTACCCTAAAAGGCAAGTTTGGCAACCGGTCACGTAAGCACGCAGCCATGGGCTCTGAGAGGCCAGTGGGGTACACAGTTGGACTTAGTGGCTGTCCTTAAAAATGTGTTTCTCTCTCCCTCTCTCCCAGGTTAAGACAAGAAACAAAAGAGTTGACTTTTCATTTCCTCAGTATCAACAGACTTGATTCTTTTTCACTGTTCACACTGTTTAAATGTCAATACTTAATGCCCGGAAAGAAAAGAGACAGGTTTCCATATGCAGGAGCACTCCCACGTCACATGACACACGAATGGCGGCCAGTCACACTCGCAGGATACTCTGAACTAACTCTAAAACTGCTCAGCAGAAGCTGTCTACATGCTCAATATTGGTATTAAATTCAACCCACCCAAGTTTGTGCCTTTATTACACTGTTGCCCTCCTGGTCAGCCAGAAGGCCTACCACCTTCATTTCTTCCTTAGATGCTAAAAACCTGGACCTATTTGCAATTCTAACATTTAAGCATTGGTTCTAACTTTACTGCATGCACATCAAATTGAGTTCTTTCCTTATAAACTTTGTTCTGTTTGGCCAAACTGCTCTTTGACAACTATCACTAAGGCAGATTCATTTGTATCATAAACCATCACTTTAACTGGCTTCATGAAGGACCACTACTAATTTTTACTAATTAAAATCCTAACTTCCTGATGCCATAAGAACAAATATTCTACTGTCACCAATTAAAGAAAAGAAACGTGACGTATCTCTTTTCCTACAGAGAATTCACAGCTCTTTTAGTCGGGTTTTTGCTTTTGTTTTTGAAAGTGTTGAGTACCTAACCCAGGGCCTCCCCACTGAGCCACAAATCATGCCTTATTCAATGTTTGCTTCATACTGTGGCATTGCGTATTTAACATGGGGTCTTTCCACCAGGCGATACTTTTCTTAAATTTCACTATTTTTTTATTCACTAATTTGCCCAAGTATGTGCCACCAAGACTGGCACCAATACTGGTTACAGCATCCAAGGGAGACTCAGAACCTAGCTAGATAATTCCAATCACTTTAAAATGGAGTTTGGTCATGGCTCACTTTTCTTTCTTTCTTAAGACAAGCTCCACTACATGTTGCCCAACTGCCCAGAAGCTCCTGGACTCACCGGATCCTCCCACCTCAGGCCCCCGCAGCTGGAACCGCAGGCCCTGCTACCACACTCCCTTTTGTCATAGATCACCTTGATTCAAAAATGCAAACAATTCTCACATGCTGTTGCTAGGGGTCCGACTTCCTTTAACCACAGGTACGGAACACACAGCCTTCCGTATTATCTGTAGTTCCGCGCTAGAGATTTCCTCAATTCCTTTTCTCCTAATAACTCCAGTCCTCCGTTTTTATTTCACCGAAGCATACACAACCCATTCCTTCATTCTTGGCTTTGTGAATTAGGTAAAAGTTAGGTGCAGAAAGAGGGCTCAGAACATAGAGCTCATTAATCCCATTCATAAAACTTATCAAAACAGTTGCTCAGAGCCGGCACTTCGGCAGAACTCACCATACGCACTCTACACACTAAGCAAAATAACACTGCGGTTCTGTTCCTATTAGGATGCTTCATTCAGTCTAGTTTCTCTTGGAAATATGAACTCACACATAAGGCGTACTTCTCCATCTTGGGTTGATTCTCAGACCTCAGGGTCTGATACATATATATTTTCTCTTTCTAAACTTACTCTCTGGATTTATTTTTTGGTCCTGGTATTTTTCTGACATGCATACATTTTATTCTATCATATATATATATATAAAATATGTTATATGTATGTAACATGTATATTATATATATGTAATATATATTTCTAAACTTACTGGATTTATTTTCTGGCCCAGATATTTTTCTGATATGCACACATTTTATTCTATTTTATTATAATACCATACTTCATAAACTGACTCAATTTGTGGAAAAGAGACATAGCACAAATAAAAAAACCTGGTTTTTAATTATCTTTGTTCCCTTAATAATTATTTTTGAGAATGGGTGAAGTTTGAACTCTGCCCTAATTTAATATAGTTTTCTAGCAACACAAGTTGTTGCGGACAACTGTGCACGTGTGCGCAGCCACTCTCCCAGCATACTGTCATGAGGCTACACGTTAGACAGCACAGGCCTCAGCACCTTGAGGACAGGTAGCGGGACATGGCACACACACAGCAGAGAGTCCCCTAAATGAGCATGGAGCACGGTGGCCAGCAGTCCTTCCGGAGCAAGTTGACCGTGCCTGCTTATGGAGGTGACGCTGTGAGGAAGTATCACATGGCCATTTGGGAGGCAGCAGTGCTTTGCCTGGGCCATGTTCCCGCAGTACGGATCACATGAACTCAAATGCCTGTAGGACTGGACAGGCAGATACCAGGGGCAAGCCCCAGGACAACTGTTAGGAGACAGACAGTAACACAAGGGAAGAAGCCGGCCGTGAAGGAAGCGGGCACTCTTCGGCTTCAGCAAGTAGCTACTACTGACGACTCTGTCAGCCTCTTCCTTGTTTTGGCTAGAAATTCAGATTTTCATGCGAAACTTCAATATTGTAAAATTCTAAAAATTTAAAATCACTTTACTGACTTAAAAAAGCAAGCAATCAACCATCTAACCAACCAAACCAAACCAAACCAAACCAAACCAAACCAAACCAAACCCATGTACCTCTGATCTTTGGTTTGAAAAGTTTGGTTCCCACACAGCTCATAATGAAATGCTCTTCCATAAGCGCGTATGTGAGAAAACACGAAACTAATTTTTCATTAGTTTCTTTTCATGTACATATTCATATTTCCATAGGATTTCCTGAGGCTCCTGAAACCTACTTTTGGCTGAATTATGTTTTCTAAATTCTTATTTTCTGTACTAAAAATTATTTTATACAGTTGATTATCCTCAAAAGTCAATTTTTAAAAAATGAAGTAAAAAATTAAACACAAAGGGTGGGCACATAGCTCAGCTGTTAAAGCACTTGCCTAGCAAGCACAGAGTACTGGGTTTGATTCTGTAGCACCACAAAAAGTGGGTGTGGTGCTGCATGCCTATAACCCCAGCACTAAAGGAGGCTGAGGCGAAAGAACTGTTCTGAGTTCTAGGCCAGCCTTGGGCTACACAGTGAGTTCAGGACCCACCTGGACTACAGAGCGAGGCCCTTTCTCAATAAATAAGTAAAATAATCAAGTTATTAATGAAAGCACTGACTTTCCTTTCCAAAGCTTCTCTAAGTTTGCTGTGTAGAATGCAAATCCCCTGAAAGGGTGCCAGATAAGTAATATTTGGGAAAAGCTATAGATTATCTACTCCTTGGAGTTTCAAGCTACCCACTGATATATTTAATCAACAACTCTGAGGAATTCCACAAAACCTATTCAGTGTTGTTTAACCCAACATTATCAAAATTATTTCCATGGAATCTACTTTTTTTTTTTTGCATGGCATTTATTGATGTTCACATTTTGGGTAATATTATCCTTTTCCTTAAGGTCTATCAAAAAGTTGACATGATAACATAATAAACAGCTGAACCAAAAATGTTGCAGAAACTTCACTCCAGCCAAGACCTATTCTCATTTATTTCCTGCTGCTACTCTGAAAGGTCGCTTCTGTAGAAATTAGCTTTAATAGTTACAGTAAACTTTCTTTTTCTATCTATCCATCTATCCATTTATTTATTTTTGAGAGAGGGTCTTGCTCTATAGCTCAGGCTGGTTCTGAACTCAATATGGAGCCCAAGCTGGCCTTGGACTCACAGCAATCCTGCTGCAGCCTCCGGAGTGCTGGGATTACAGGCGTGTGCCACCACATCTGGTTTATGTGGTGCTGGGGAACTGAACTTGGGTACTTAGTACCTGCTATGCAAGCACTTTAACCACTGAGCCATTCCTCCAGCCCAAAGTGTAAATTTTAAAACAACAAGTTAGGAAGTTTATATTATTAGATAACTGCTCAAAGAATTAAGTTTTCTGACTAAACCGAATAAAAGATAATGTTACCAAAGTAGTTTGACTAATTTGCTATCAATAAACAATAAAATATTAATGGTAGTTCTGTATAAAAATTAAAGTTTCATCTTACATGAAACTAAGAGTCATTAATATGAATAACATTAGGCTAAGGGATAGGAAAAATATTAAGAAATGCCATATGGGTCATTTCTTTCAAGAGAGAGGTATATGACTACATTATTTGCTAAAAAGAATATTCAATGAAAAATTTCACTGGCTTCTAAATAAAAATATAGAAATACATTTCTGCTATATCTTTAACTACAGGGCAAGAGCAAACACTGGCTTGTTAAGACAAGATTTTTACCCAAACCTCAAAACTTTTAGTTTCCGAACACAACCTAATCTCCCTACAGCGCGAGAATTCTCAGTCTAGACCACACTTTGCAGACATTCATCTACCAATAAAAAACATGCTGTCTTGAGCTAATTTTGAACATCTCATCATGTATTTCCTCCTGTCTGATCACTTCTTCGGTTACAAACACCCATCCCATGAACATCTGCTTGTATAGGGCCTTTATTTTCATCCGTTCATCCAGAGGCAGTTCTAAACAGCAAGCAAACTGCACGGTACAGCAAGCAAACTGCACGGAGGAGGCAATGGTGTAATCTGGTGGTCGGCTCAGGGTACCACCAGAGCCAGACTCCCTCCTTGGCCCCTGGCCTAGGTCCTCTTTCCGTGAAGCACAAGGCTCAGAGCTCGGTGCTGCTCCCCTCCCCACCTCTTTGGCTCTCTGTCAAAAGCATGCACTCTCTGATTGCCTTTTTCCTCTTTTCAGTACCCTTCAAATTCTCAGGATCTTCAGGAAAAACTCTCCTTTTTTCTCTCCCTAATCCTCCATCCTTTCATTCCGCATGAATCCGAAAAGCAACCCTGCAGAACTATCAGGACTGCTTTCTCCAACCAGCGGATGCACCCAGCGCATCCCCACGGCCGGGATGAGTCAGCTAAACCGGAGTCTGCTGACACACAGCGGCAGCGCAGTGTTAATGAACTCAGACCCACCCTGCTGTCAGCAATTCTATTTTAAGCATGCAGAGCTCATAGAATGACTGGAGTGCCTCAGCAGTATCAGAAATAAACCAGTTAGGGGTTTATAAGCCATCTTTAGCTCTTCCATGGTATAAGGGGTTATGTTATTATTAACCACCCAAACACACTCACAGCAGCTATCTTTGTGATTTAGCCTTTGCAAAGCACTTTCACACTTGGCATCTCATTTCGACCTAGTTTTTACCTTGGAGCTCCCTATTAAACAGATGGGCCAGTTTCCAGGAATTGAGACGTTGCCTATTATTCTCAAGTGTTGATTTCCACTTAACAAAGAAGAAAAAGAGATGGCCTCTGAGTATCTTCTGGGGAAAGGAAAGAGGATCTGATGGCTTATCAGGAAGGCGCCTTGGTAGCCTGGTATCCCGAGAGCTCTGGGCCCACAGGCAAGGGGCTGCAGCTCTCACACTCAGGCTGCTTCAGGGCCCAGAGAGTCTCTTGAAAAGAACTAAGACTTTCCAGACAGGCAGCTATAGTAACCCTGAAAAATTCTCTCATGTGCTCTCAGTCTACCACCAGGTTTAGGAAACAGCCCAGGTTCCAAAGAGCCAACCCTGCTCCCTGCACCAGGCTTCACAGCCTACCAGAGCAAGGCTTTACTTCACAGTAGCACCTCAGGGACCTGCCGCTACTGACGAACAATTTAGGCACAGTACCTCGTGTACTGTTTCATAAGGACACGTGGTATAAAAATAGAGCACGCATACGTGGCACACAAAAATGAGCATGTACCTCCTTGCACTCTGCGTGATTTAATAAGGCTGTGCTATCCGTCAGGGGCTAGGACAGAACAGGCAAGTCACCACCTTCCTTGTGAAAGCTTCCTGACTGCCTCAGGATGATCTGCCCACACGCCCCATTGGTTACCACACACAACTGCTCCCTCGGGTACTTTCACTTGCCCGGGCCCTATGTACACACGGGCCACAGGCATCTGTTTCTGAACTCCATCGGGTGAGGTACTTAGACTGTATGCGTCTGTGTGCCCCCATTCGTCCCAGATCATGTCAGGTTTGGTGAGAGAAAAAAGAAAGGCCTACGAGAGGCACACGGGCCCTACAACAGTGGCTACCCTCCTGCGACTCCCAGGCTGCTCTACTCCTTTTATTGAGGGCCACCACCTGGGGGCATGGGACTACAGTGTAGGGGGTCACCAGGGGGCGCCCCACAGCTCAGGCTTCATCAGTACACGTCTGATACCACCACATGGTCCCCTCAGTGACCAGGGCCCACTAGTGCTCATTATCACTGCTGATACCTTCACGTCACTTACGAAGCAGGACAGCTGATTCTCCCGTGAACGAAAGAAGCTACTAGCACTTTGAAGCAAGTCAGCTGCATCACTGTGCTAAGATTTTAAAACAGCCATAGGAGGTGTCTCAAAATATAGAATGAAGGTTTAAATTTCCAAAAATTTGTTATAGTGAAAGATTCATGCCTTTTAACCCCCTCAAGATACTCGCCTTACCTGCAAACACACCCACCCCCTCGTTTCTGCCTCTTTCTGAAGCTGTTCTGGAAGCCCTCTATTGTGGTTTGGATCTGGAACGTCCCCCAAAAGTCTCATGTTATACATTGTCTATGGAACCACGTGCTGTTGCGAGATTGGGGCCTAGTCTGGAGGGGTGGACTACTGGCATGTAAACTGGATTAACGGCGTGTAAGTTAGGATTAATGGTGTGTAAATTAGGATTCATTAGTAGTGGGGCTTTATCACACCTTCCACACCTGAATCCACCGGGAGGAAACCTGGAAGGATATATAAGCTGCTTCCTGCCTTCCTTGGACTATTGGTCTACTCCAAACTTGGCTTCCTGTCTGTGATGTTGTGAGGAGCTGTCTCCACTCTGCCTCTGTCATGTACGTCCATTGCTGCCAACCACCCCTCAGTGGACTGTGACATTCTGAAACTGTGAGCTAAAATAAACCTCCCCTCCTCTAAATTTGTGTATGTCAGGTATTGAGTCACAGCAGCGAAAAGTAACTAAGACACCCTCTTTGGTATTTCTATGTGGCATGATAAAAAAATAGAGTGGGTTTTGTTGACAAGTGCCACCGACAGAAAGGCAGTTCTATAAAACTCCACAGGGTATCCTCACCCTTTTTATTCACCGGATCTGGCACCCTGTGACTTCTAACTTACAAAATAGACTTCTTGAACAAATTCAGAAAGTGGTAAAAATGATGAAGTGAGTATATTGGAAGCAAGGGGAAATATTTTGAGGAAATTAATGGAAATGTATTTACTGCAGTGAAATTTTAAAAAATTAAAAACGTCCACTTCAATTTCAATTGTACCTTGTAAACACAACCCTACAATCTAAAAAGTATCTCCACTTTATTTATTTTTGAAATAGGGTCTCACTCTGCGGTCCAAGCTGTCATGATTCAGTATGTAGCCCAGGCTAGCCTCAAGCCCTTTCTGCCTCAGCGCTGGGGTTACAGGTGTGCACCACCACACCCAATTCATGCACGTGGTGTTAGGGGAACAGAACTCAGGAACTTGAGCCTGATAGCAAGCCCCTTAACCACTAAGCTATTCCTCCAGTCCTATCTCCACTTTGGAATCTAATGATCAGTAGAGTGAAGTCATTTCAGGGCTGAAATTCAGGTTTATCTGACAAAGCTTACTTTCACTATCCTCATGCTGTGTGCTTGAAAGCTATCTGTCCCGCAGCTTCCCATTGGACTCCAAATGCATTTTTATTAATGAATAATTAACTGTTCTCTTTCTTTCAAAGTTATTCTTCATATCTTGAATGCATTAACAATTGCTGGGGCTTACAACTCAATGGTAAAATACTTGCCTAACATGCTTAAGACCTGGGTTCAATCCCCAACACCACACACACTCACTCACACATTTCCACACACACAGACAAAAAGTTAAAAAGAAGTTGTGAACAGTCTCTTCCCAGACCTGGTCACAAAACTGGCCATTAGAAAGGACAAGGAGACAGAAACGATTTAGAGATGTGAGTAGCTATGTGAACTTCCAGGTTTGCAACTCCAGGCGATCTTACACTCCAGCCAGACAATTCTGTCCAATGTCTACACAAACGTGTACTTCCAGCTCCACGGTATGAGGACAAGGATGTCATCACAGGCATGCTGATTATTAAAAGTCTCAAGAGGCAAGCATATGAACATTACCTAACTTTTTCTTGGGAAGAAGCCTGTATTCTTCGAGTGAGCTTGTTGGAACAGTGAATTCCACAGAAATCTAGACAAGTGTTATCCCCAAAGTAGATACTCAAAATGTTAGATCAAACAATATTATGTAAATGTATATATTGTAAGGTTTCTCAGAACCTTAATAGGTTCATGTTTCTTGAATGATTTCAGTTACTGAACCTTTAATAAAGGAGAAAAATGGATATAAAATTCACAGTACTCAATAAATGATGCCTATTATCATTATGAGTAAAATTTTTGTCCATGATCCTTTCAAGATACGAGCCTTTGGATTAGAGAAATGGCACAGTAGCTACAGAGCTTGTCTAGCAAAGTGCAAGGCCGTGAGTTCTAGTTCCTAGCACCACATATGCTAGGCATGGTGGCACACATCTGTAATCTCAGAACTCAAGAGGCTGACATAGGAGGACTGCTCTCAGTTTGAGGCTAGCCTGGACTACATGGTGAATTCCGGACCAGCTTGGGCTACAGAGCAAGACCCTGTCTCAGAAAAAGGCACTAATCTTTGATGGGACAAGTGTTGCTGCCTTCCCTGAAATGTCTGTTCTCCATACTCCATCCCTTCTCCTGTCCAGCTCTAAGTTCTCAGCTTTCAAGGTCTAGCTCAAGTGACATTTCATCCAGAAAATTTGGTGGGTTCTACGGGCACCCACCTCAGACGCTTGCTTTCATCACTCTAGGTATATTTTAACTCTCTGAAGTTCAGAAATTATGTTTGACTATTTTTTCAAAAAAAATTTTTTGAGACAGGGTGCCGTGGGCAATACAGGCCGGTTCTGCACTTGCTGTATAGCTCAGGCTGATGTCAGTCTTGTCATCTTCACACCTTAGCCTCAAAGTACCGGAATTGCAGGTGTGTGTCACCATCCCCGCTCTATTTTTCCTTATTTAACAAATATCTGAAAACCTTTTATGTGTTGGCCTCTGTAGATGTTTTGTGTATTTGCGTATGTCTCTTACCTACCTTATTATACTATTAACTTGTGGAACACATTTTTACGTCAGTAAATAGTAATTTCTGATTCATAGTAACCAGTGCTTTGCCTTGATGCCAGTTGTCACTCAAACATGGTTTGAAGGAAGATACACCATGTTTAAAAAGATCTCCAGTAGGCTGGAGAGAGCTACTAGAGATTGTCATAACCAAAGAAAGATTCATGAAAAACATAGCATTTGAGGGGATCTTGAAATAAGGGTAGGAACTAAAATTTGAGGAGAGAGCAGAAATAGTTCAATTTGATGAGGATGTGGGGTTCAGAAGGAAAGCAGAAAACTACCAGTGCAGAAAGTCTGAAGCTAGACTGGAAAGGTCTCAAAGCCCAGGCATTAGGATCTAGAAAAAGCAACAGTTAATAGTAGTAGAGATCCCACTCTTCTATACAGGATTAAGGGTACAAGAGATAGGATGGGCAGAATAAAAAAACTGAAAAAAAATTAGCCTCTATTTCAAGATTCTACCATTCTTTTCCATTTTAATTCATTAAGGTCTTTTTTTTTTTGAGACAGGGACATTTCTCCCACCCCATTTGTTAAGTTTTAAGTGAACAAACATGTTATCCAGGTAATAACTTAAAGAACTAGCCTACATACACATTTCAGCTTGGTAATACCATCTTGAAATTGTGACTACACTAAAAATCAAGAGGAGGAAGCAGAACATTTCCGATACTCCTTTCCGGGTGTCTGTTACCCAATATCTCCAGCCAAAGTGTTCTAGACGGTAAGAATCATTAACTTCTTGTCTTTTCAGGGTTATTCTTTTTCAGCCTATGTGCCTGCTAGATCTTCTAAGCATCTTGTTCTGTCGGCTTGCTATCTTGAACCTTCAGGTTCCACCTACCCGTATGTTCAAAAAGTAGAGTCACTAGTGAGAAAGACCTTGTGCACAATGTCTGCCAGTTTCTATGGAAGGACACAGACATATCTGCCTTCAGGAAGGCCTTAGAAACCTAAGCTATGGAACTCTCACTGGAACAAGGAAGAAGGAGGTCTAGAGGCATTGCAATAGCTTCTGTTCATGACAATTTGTCTTCCCATTCTTGGGACTGAGGAATAATTAATCAGGCTACAAAAGCAATTCCTCCTGCCATATTTGAATACCAGGTCTATATTTACAATTGTTTGAGAATAGTAATTTAATGAAAGGTAATCACTGTTCAAAAATATCTACTTAAAAAATCTAACATTTATTAATCTTGGATTCATTTGAATTAAAAAATAGAACAGAATCCTGCACAAGACAGATTAGAAGAGATTTCCTTAGCAGGTAGAAAACAATCCGATTAACCTGATCCACTCTGGGGGAATGAGAGTTTGACTCATAAGGGAAAAGGAAAATGGAGAAGGACAAAGAGTAGAAAATCTTCAAGGTTATTTTGGCCCATGGTTTATTTCCAAGGAAAACCCCAAGAAAAGTCAGAAAGAACTGACGATCAGACAGAATGAAGGCATCAGGATCCTGAAAGGTACAGAATGAAGACCAGCGAGGTGGGAACAGGGAAGAGCCACCCCTCCATACACTTGGTGAATGAGTTCCCAAGGCTGAACTTGCCTGAAAGACCTATTTCCAGGGTCCTCATTTACTCCCAAGGGTCCAACCCAGCACTCGCTTTCTGTGGGACCATAGTAGGGAAATGTGGCCACATGAGGCAGGGAGTTGTGGATGTGGAGATAAAGCTAAGGAGGGGGTTTCAAAAAGGAACCATCATGCTTAGTGAAGTGAGTCAGAAGCAGAAGGTGAAACATCGAATGGTCTCTCTGATATGAGAGACCCAGATCACAACACCTATGGAACTTAAGACAAAAGACAAAGTGAAAGAGGGGAGTAGGGTGGGGGAGGAGGGAGGGAGGAGTGGGTAGGGGGAGGGACAAAAGGACAGTGGGAAAGCCCTTGTCAACTTGACAAGATACGTATGTGCACAAAATGCTCAACTCCATTGTAAACCTTGAATTTTACATGTATACATATCAATAAAATGTGGGGAAAAAAAAGGAACCCAAAAAGGGATCCAGTTCATCACATTTCAGCTGTTTAATGACTTCTATGTTTCCTATCCTAAGCTGGATTCAAAGTATTTATTACGGGAATTCTGAGTATGTCTGTGTCAAAGAAATGTGTGACTATGAACTCAGAATTTGCTGTTCATTCACATTAAATACTGCGCACCTTCATTCTACCCTGTCCTTATGGGTTCCTCATAATATGAACCCTCTCCACACTGTTTAAGTAAAGAATAAAGCTTCCTTATTCTTCTCTCCACCTACTATTTCCTCACCTGTATAGCTACCCTATTCAACCTGTCATTATTGTTATCAAAAATTTGGCACTGGTAATCCCAGCATGCAGGAGGCTGAGAGAGGAGGACTGCCGTGAGCCCAAGGCCAGTCTGGGCTCCAGAGTGAGTTCAGAACCAGTCTGGGCTACAAAACAAGACCCTGTCTCAAAAAACAAAACAAAACAAAGAAAATTTGGCACTGGTCCAGATTTTGAAAATTACAATAATACTTTCACAATGGCTAAACTCCTATGTCTTCTACATTAATTATTTAGCTATGACTACATGTCCCCACTCTTCTGATTTAGACACTACATTCTTCCCTCATTGGTGGTCAAGTCCCAACATCACTGGTTAACAACCAATTGTAGACTGTATTTTCTCAGTAGATGTTACCATATGGCTGAGCTCTCACCTAGCTTACTAAATGCTGTAGCACTATGCAGCCAGTTATATCTGCACAAGTATTTAACCTCCTGAATGAAGGTTTTCCCAACTGTTTTTACTCTATCTGAATTTCTCAACAACCCAGAGAAAAATGATTATTCCCATTTTCCAGTTGAGACAATTCCAATTTGGCAGGATAAGATGATTCATTCAGAGCCAAGATGATTTAAATTATAGTCATGATTCAAGCTGGGAATTTTATGTTGAATCCCAAATCATTCTCACTTTTCTGAAATTCACCAAGCTGCCCAGCAAACCCTGTACCTTTAATGCAAGCTTATAGGGGCTTATACAAGCACTGTCATATACAGCTTTGGTCTCTGGCCTATGCTAGACCACTTACTTTTACTCTGTTTCCCACACTAGCACCAAACCTCGACACACACATTCACCCATCTCCACCTACGTTAACTTCCCCAGACCTGCTGCCAGGTGAGCTAAGCTCTTCTCATCTGCTTTGACACGTCTTGCTCTTTCTCCACAGATACCTTCTTTCCTGATGATATACTCACACCTTTGCTCAGAAGCACACTCTCCTAACCACAAACACTGAGTGCATATTTATTTATGAGTTCAGCTTCATGCTCTCTGTTCTTCCCCTGTACCATCTTGAAACTGTCCACCTTAGAGTATAAACTTTATTTAATTAACTTTATTACCCAGCACACAAACCTTACATTCAGTGGTCTACAAACATTTGCAATTAGGGTTTTTAAGCTAAATTACTCTTGTCCTTGACCTGGAGTAATGAAATAAACCCCTAAGATCATTATTTACCTCAATTTAGACTTTCTCAATAGGAATTAGTTTATCTGGGCATAAGAGTACATGACAATAGTATATGTGTTTACATGTGGTCACAAAAGTATAACACGAAACCCTGAGTAATTTATTATTAGCTTCCTATCACCTGCAACAGTCCTGCTCCACTGCACAGCAAGGTCAGCCCAGGTAAGATGATCCTAGTTACCAGCATTCCCATTATGAGGTGGAGGAGAGGAGCTATTCGATGGCATGTGTGCTCTGGAGAAGCACCAGCTGGCTGTGTGTGACTTACCGGCTTGTCCTTGATGGTGGGGCTCGACACACACAGGTACAGCTTCCCGTCTTCCTCTAGGCAGGCATCTATCAAAGCTTGTACTGAGCTTTCCTCCTGGAACAGCAGAAAGGCATAGCCTTGGGGAAAACAAAAACAGAAGGGAACGGTAAGAGGCAGCAAATGCAACCAAAGTACCAGTCAAAAACTACCTATTGTTTCTTTTTGAAAATGCTAAAATCTAAGTTTACATGGGACAGAAGGAGTTGAGACCTTGAGTGCCACATGCTGTTTCAGGTGCCCACAGGTATCACCTTGTTAAAAGTCTCATATTCTACCAACTGAGGTAGCTGGGTGACCCAGCCATACCTTGTTAGATTCTTAGGATTACTCATCAAAACAGATCACCTCCATGGAATTTTCCCCAAAGAGGTCTCAACATGATTAAAGAGGGCAGCCGAAGTCAGCACGGGCCTGAGCCACACCTAGCGTCATCTACCCTCCATCGTCTATTAAGCTGTAGGATTGATATATGCTACAACGGGGATGAGGCTTGAAACTATTACGTTACATGAAAGAAGCCAGACACAAATCACAATGTCCAGAATAAGCAAATCAAAACAAACACAGATCAGTGGTTATATATAATAGGGAAGCTAAAAGAAAAAGGCACTGTTTCTTTTTAGAATGATACAAATTTTCTAATTGATGGTTAGACAATTCAGTATATTCAGAATTAATGAATAATACATATTAAATTGGTGAATGAATTATACCTCAACAAAACTGTTTTTTAAAAGTCTAACAATACAGGCTGGTGTGTTTTTATATGTTATTACTACGGCTTTTTCCCTATTGAGTCTAATCCTGGCAGAATATACAACCTAGAAACACAGACACGAATTCTAACATTTCCATGGGCACAGCTAGTTTTATTCTAATGCAGCATATTTTTAATTGATGTGCAAGTGCTCATATACATAGGGTACAGTATGATAAATTGATACATGTGCAATGGCCAGACCCTGGAATTTAGCCTATTTCTCTCAGACTTCGGGATAAGATGGTAGCCAAACAGGAGTCTTGCTCAATGGGCTCCTCACAGCCTCATGCAAACAGCTGACACGCAGATTAAAAACTACCTGCTCAATTTAGCTCAGAGAGGAGGATAGCTCCAGGAACTTCAAGGCCATGGGAAGGGTGGAAATCCTAATGACGTATCAGAAGCTAAAGAACATACCAGCAGAAAGCTACCTCTGGCTGCCAGGGAAGGGCGATGGGTAGCAGTGAGCAGCAGGCACCCTTAGATGCAAGTTAAGCCCAGAGCCAGGAGGCAGGAGCCACAGGGATTATTAGCAGATGGCAACTTCAGCCCCCAGGAAGAAGGCTATGGGTAGTGCAAATGGCAAATGCACGGCCAGCTTCTCCTTGGAAAGACCTCCTTGAAGCTCAGCAGACCAACTGGGGAGAAGCAGCTCTCAGTACTGCCATAATGGAAAGTTGTACAGGCAGGAATCACTCTGAATAGAGCTCGAGTCTGAAGCAATTCGGGTAAAACAAGGCACAGACTGGCAACACACCAGGAATTTGGGGGACATTCTTAATCAGTACCTAGGAAAGAACTGGCACATGAGATAGCTGCAGAGGGGGAAGAAAGCCCACTGTGCTCCTGAAACGCAGGATACAGAAGCAGCGAAGCAGCCTGACCGCTATGAGGACAGAGTATCAATTTTTGAAAACAAGGTTGATGAATTAAATGCTGCATTAAGAGATTACACCAAAACAAGAGAGCAAGGTAGCTGGATGTAACATTTGCCGGATGACTTCAAGAGAATCAGCCTCAGAACTAAGAGTGTGAGAGAAAAAGCAGAAGATAGCATAGAAGGGATAAAAAATTCTATTCACTGAAATCATAGCAGAAATTTTCCCAAGTCTAGGAAAAGAAACTGATATTCAATATAGAAAGCATACAGATTGCTGAACAACCTTGACCAGAAAAGAACCTTGCCACATCACATTATAATCAAAATCTCAGAAATTCAACATACAGATAGAATATTAAAAGCAGGAAGAGAAAAAGAGACATTATTCTACCAAGGCAATCCCTTCAGAATATCTATAGATTTCTCAAAGAAAACCTTACTGAAGGCCAGGAGAGCCTGGAACAAAATCTTTCAACCTTAAAATAAAGCCAAGGGTCAGCCCATGTTGTTGCAGCCAGAGAAATCATCATTGAAAATCGAGTAAGTAAAAATTTTTTTATGATAAACTCTAAGGAAGTTTACCAATACTAGATCAACACTGCACAACATAACTGAAGGAATCTTAGAGCTGGAGAGAAGAGCAGCACCAAAGAACTCAGAGGAAAGGAGACACTGAAAGGGAAAGTGTAAAGAAAAGTAAAAATCAACACCATTAACACAAAGCCATGACAACATTTAATACAAACCTTAAAATAAGTATTCTCAATGTTAATGGTCTTAACCCATCAATCAAAAGGCATTCAGGCATATTGCATCAAAAAACAAAACCCAACCATGTGCTATCTGCAAGACACACTTCACCCACAAAGAAGCACACAGACTGAAGGTAAAAGGTTGGAAATCAATACTCCATTCTTTTACAGCCTGAAAACAAGCAGGTATGAGAGGCTATATGATTCTCAGACACAGCAGATTTCAAACCAAAACAAATCAGAAGAGACAAAGATAGACACTATATACTGGTAATAGGAACAATCCAAAATCTCACAATTATAAACAAACATGCACCTAATGTTGGTGCACTCAAGTACATAAAACAGAAACTACTGGACATAGCAGTCAAATAGACCCCAATACAATCATACTGTAGAACTTCATGACCCTATTCAAAAGCAGGTAAAATGGAAAAAAATAAAGAAATATCACAGCTAAATTACACCATGGAATAAATGGATTTAACAGACATTTACAGACTATTCTACACCATTTCAATAGAACACACCATTTCCTTAGCAGCACATCGGACTTTTTCCAAAATAGACCATATCCACAGGTATAAGAGATCAAATAATACATTACTGAACAAGCAATGGATCACAGAATATACCAGGGAAGAAAGAAAAAACTTCCTACAGTCAAATGACAATGGAAGCACATCATACTGGAATATATGGGACACCATGAAAGTGATACTAAGAGGGAAATTTTTAGTCACCAATGCATAAATTTAAAAAACAGAACAATCTCATCTAAATAATTTAATGATGCAGCTCAAAGTCCCAGAGGGGGAAAAAACCAATTTAAATCCAAAGCAGCAGAAGGAAGGAAATTCTAAGGACTAGAGCACAGATTAATGAAACTGAAACAAAAAAACCAAAAAAGTAAAGAAGGTCAACGAATCAGAGTTGGTTCTTCAAAACGATAAACAAGATCGATAAGCCTCTAGTGAAAAAAAATTCACATCAATGCAATTAGAAACAAAAAAAGGAGATATCAAAACAGACATTGCTGAAATCCAGAAGATTTAAAGAAACTACTTTGAAGACTTATATTCCAATAAACTCAAGAACCCAGAAGAAATAAATAAATTTCGAGACACACACGAGATACCAAAATTGAACTGAGAAGATATAAAAACGCGGAATAGATCAATAATTAGGGATGAAACTGAGGTAGTAATAAAAGTCTGTACATACAAAGAAAGCCCAACATCTGCTGGATTCAGGCCAGAATTCTTTCAGAACTGGAGGGATGAACTAGTATTGATGTTTCTCAAACTTTTTCACGAAATTATGAGAAGGAACACTGGCACACTCCTTGGAAGTTAGCATTGTCTTGATTCTAAAACCTGATAAAGTCTCAAACAAAGACAGAAAACTACAAGCCAATACCTTAATGAACAGGAATGCAAAAATCTTTAACAAGATACTTGCAAAAAGAATGCAACAAAATATTTTTAAAAATTATGCACAAGAACCAAGTTGGCTTCATCCCAAGGATACAAGGATGGTTCAACATACATAAACCAATAAATATAATACACCACATAAACAAAAGCAATGACAAAATTCACATGATTACCTCAATAGAGAAAAGGCCTCTGACAAAATATAATACCTTTTTGTGATTAAAGACCCTAATGAAAATAGGATAGAAGGACCTTACCTCAAGATGACAAAAACAATTTATGACAATCCTACTACCAATTACCATCCTAAATGGTGAAAAACTGAAAGTATTTTCCCTACAGTTAGGAATAAGGTAAGAATGTCATTCTTGACACTCCTTTTCAATACAGTGCTTGAACCCTTAGCTACGGCAATCAGGCAAAAGAAAGAAATAAAAGGAATAGGCACAGGAAAGAAGTCAAACTGTCCTTATTTTAGATGACATGATCCTTTACAAGGAGGACCCCAAACACTCCAACAGAAGATGTGGAACTAATAAAAAAAAAACTCACCCAAGTTGCAGGATATAAAATCAATACACAAAAATCAACAGCATTCCTCTACAACACAGAGTGAAAACACAGAGAAAGAGATCAGAAAAACAACCCCATTCACAGTTATCTCAAAGAAAATTAGACACCTAGAAATCAATCTATGGAAGTAAACACCTCTATAATAAAAACTACAGTATTTAGAAAGAAGCAGTTGAAAAATAATATTAGAAAATGGAAAGCCATCCCTGCTCCTAGACAGGCAAAACTAATAATCAAAATGGCTATAATACTAACACTGATATACAGATGCAACACAATCCCAATCAAAATACCAATAGCATTTTTCATAGAACTAGAAAAAAATGATCCCAAAATTTATATGGAACCAGAAGAGACTCAGAAGAGGCAAGACAATCCTAATCATTAAAACAGAAGAAGGCGGGATGGAAGAATGGCTCAGTGGTTAAAGTGCTTGCCTAGTAGGCAAACGCTAAGTACCCAGGTTCGATTCCCCAGCACCATATAAGCTGGGCGTGGTGGTGCGTGCCTGTAATCCCAGCACTTGGGAAACTGAGACAGGAGGATTGCTGTGAGTCCAAGGCCAGTTTGGGCTCCATAGTGAGTTCAGGACCAGCCTGGGCTGCAGAGTGAGATCCTTTCTCAAAAACAAAAAACAAAACAAAAGAAGGCATCATAAACCCTGACATCAAGCTGCATTACAAAGGAATAGTGATAAAAACCACAAGGTGGGACTGGAGGAAGGGCACCATGGTTAAAGCACAGGCCAAGCAAACACAATGTCCTCTGTTCCATTCCCCAGCACCACATAAACTGGGCATGGTGGTGCATGCTGCTAATCCCAGCACTCTGGAGGCTGAGGCAGAAGGATTGCCAGCCTGCGCTCCATAATGAGCTCAGAATCAGCCTGAGCTACAGAGGAAGACCCTGTTACCAAACAAAAAACATGATATTCATACAAAATCAGAGAGGTGAACCAGTGGAACTGAACTGAGGATGCAGAGAAAGCCTTAAGCACCTTCAGCCATTTGGTCTGTGACAGAGGGGCCAAAGACATACACTGGAGAAACAACAGCCTCTTTAACAAACGTCAGTGGAAAAACTGGTTGGGTAGATGCTGAAGAACGAAACTAGACCCACTTCTTTCACCATGTACCAAAATCTAATCAAAATGGACCAAAAACCTGGATGTTAAAATGAAAACACGGAACCTATGTGAAGACAAAACAGGTAAAATCCTTGAAGACCTAGGCAAAGGCAAGAACTTTCTCAATGAAACACCCAATGCACATGGAATAATATCAATAATCAACAAGTATTATTATATGATTATTAAAAAGCCTCTGCACAGCACACAGCAAAGGAAACGATGTACTGAGTGAAGAGAGGACTGATGGAATGGGAAAAAATATTTGCCAGCTACTCCTCAGACAGAGGATTATTATCTAGAATATTACAAAGAACTGAAAAAAATTAGACTCTCAAAACAAAAGATCTGATCAAAAATAGGCAACTGAGGGCTAGAGGAAAAGCTCAGGGGTTAGAGCGCTTGCCGAACAAGTGCTAAGTACCGGAGTTTGATTCCCAGGACCATGTAAGCTGGGCATGATGGTGCATGCCCGTAATCCTAGCACTTAGGAGGGTTAGGCAGGAGGATTGCTATAAGTTTGAGGCCAGTCTGGGCTACACAGTGAGCTCAGCCTGGACTACAGAGCAAAACTTTGTCTAAAAAAAATAGGCAACTGAAATGAATACACAGTTCTCAGAAGTAGTATGAATGCCCAATAAATACATAAAAAATATACAGTATCCTTAGACATAGAGAAGTGCAAATCAAAACGATACTGCACTTTTGTCTAACTCTAGTAAGAATGGCAGGTATCAGAAACTCAAAAAAAAAAAAAAAAGCAAATGCTGGCAAGGTTATGCTTTTACATTATTAGTGGGAATGTAAACTAGTACAAACTTTGTGGAAAGTGGTCTGGAGATTCCTCAAAAAAAAAAAAACAAAAAACTGAAAAAAGACATTCCTGTTGACTCAGCTACCTCTTCTGAGTAGCTTCTCAAAAGGGATAAAGTCATCACACAGGCGTGACCACGCATACCCATCCCATGTTTATAGCAGTTACAGCAGCCCATCAACAGATGAGTGAATACAGGTGTGACGTATTCATGCAACGGAGTGCTTACTTACTTTACCAGAAAGAAAGATAAACATGAAGCATCTGTAGGAAAATAGATGCACCTCGAGACCATCACACTTAGTAAAATGAATCTGACACACAAGGTTAAATGTCACATGGTTTCTCCAATATGAGAAAACCAAACCACAAAATTAAGAGAGAGACAGACAAAAGTAAGAAGAGAGATTTTTTTGTGGAAAAAAGAAAAGAGACGTGGGGAAGAGGCCACAGGGATAGGAACGGGAATGTGAAGTAAAAGTGATCAAGATGGGGTATGTAAATGCACCAAGTTCTCAAAGAGAGCGTTACTACTGCGTACTGCAAATACATACCAGTAAAAGTAATTAATAAAAAAATTAATGCATATCCAACATTCAGGATGGGATCTTCAAACTCTCCTCTTCTACTTCTTTAACACACACACACACACACACACACACACACACACACAGGCTGAGGGTATGATGTACAATCCAATGGTAGTACTGGTAGTACATGTACCTTACGTACAAAAGATCCTGGGTTCAATTTCTAGAACTGAAAATAAAATATCTAATAAATTGTGAACTATAGTCACCCTACTGAAAATCCCATCTCATCTAGTTCATTCAGTAATATTTAGAGTAATCATTACAAATGGGGCACAATCTGAGTGCTGTGAGAACACTGAAATGAATGAGAGCAGCTCCCTGCTGTTAACAGACTCATGGGGCAGAATAAGCAGACATTCGGACAATTTACTGAGGAAGAAAAGTAAAGTCAAAAAGTGCCACAGTGGTCGTGAGGAGCAAGGACTCCGACTTGGGAGAATCAGCAAGACTTCAAAGAGAACGACAGATGTCCGGAGGCCAACTCTGGCGCTGCGGCCGCACCAGCATTCACAGACGGCCGTTGAGCGAGGCCCAATGTGAGAAAGCCTGAGCCTGGGGACTCACCTTGTATTCTGAGACAGAGTCTTGCTCTGTAGTCCAGGCTGGTCCTGAACTCACTACGGAGCCCAGGCTGGCCTCAGACTCACGGCGATCCTCAGAGTGCTGGGATTACAGGCTATCACCTCCACTCCTAGTCCTGCTGCTGATCTCAAAGGAAACCATCACCAATCCTGTTCTGCTCTGGTGCACTGGGTACCAGAGCGATATAACCCCATATGCAGAAGATTCTTGCACATCAAACAAAGACACTTCATTCATAATCAACTGGCTAAAAATCAAAGTTCTCAGCAGTCCTGGGTAGGTAATATCCCGTCATGTAACTACAGTGGCAGGAGACAATGGGTCTCAGCTTTCTGCCTTTTTTCTAACCTCCAACCATCATGCACAGCATTCAAGCCACCATAGCAAGAAGACCAGGTAAGCCCAGCACATCAGAGTAGTCAATGCAACAGGATGAAGCCCACGCACAGGTGGAGGAAGCAACCTGCACGAGTGGGCTACGTGAAAGGAAGAAGGTGTTAGGGCCTCGAGCCATTTTCTGGGCTTTGTTCCCTGGCTGTATGGGTCAAAGAATTCAGAATTTGGCTATGCAGGAAAAAATAAAACCTAACTGCAAAAATAGAAGAGATAATATACCATTTCTTTATTATCTCTTTTGCAAATAATATTATGCTACCAAGTCCCAAAGATTCTCCTAGACATTCAATGTTTTCACGTAAGTGGACTATTAACTCTACTTGCTAAAGGCAATATTAGAGATAAGTAAGTTAAAAAAAAAAAAGCAAATATCAGGCCAGGCACAATGGCATATACCTGTATTCCCAGTGACTTGGGAGGCCAAGATAGGAGGATCACAAGTTCAAGACCAGCCTGTCAACATAGTGTAAATATCTATATATACAGTGAGACCCTGTCTCAAAAACAAACAAACAAACAAAACAATCACCAAAATGGACTCTCCACTGTCTCCCTCTAAGCCCCTATTAATTTCTGGTGTGGATCTTCCACAAAGGTCACAGGCAGCCCACTGGATGTCCTGCCCTAGGACGGGAGCCAGTCTGTTCACACAGCACAGGCACACAACAAAAAGGTGCGGCGAGAGAGCGTGAGCTGTGAGCCTCTGCAGAGTCTTCCAGGCGGGCGGCGCCATTCCTCCATGTCACTGCTCACTCTCTGACACCCGGCACCTTACATCCACTTTTCAGCTGAGCTCAGGAATCAGAGGAAAGAGACACGGTCTACTCCCAGCTGCTGACTGGCTACCACTTTAAAAGCCTGCAGATTTTCCTATTGGCCTGCTTCATAGCTGTGTCTACACTGGCAGTAAACAGAGTAAAACCACCCACGAGTCAGAAGACAAGTCTGTTACAAATAGTATCACCAAGAGAAGGATCTATAACTTCTTTACCTTTCCCAGGGAACGGCCTGTAATTGTTTATTAGTTTCTTTAAGACAGGTCTTTGGCAACAAAGAATCCTGTGTCAAAACCACCAGCCTAGCATTGAGGCACACACCTGTAATCCTAGAACCAAGGAGGCTGAGGCAGGAGGATCACAGTTTGAGGACCCCTTGGCTCACCACTGGATTTGACTCCATTATCAAGAAAAAAAAAACATTCTTACTCCTCATTCAGCAAACTCCACTCTCCATAATGACAATGGTAAGAAAAATTGAAGAAGTTTGAAAAATCAGAAAGAAAGAATTCTTCAAAATATATTTTCTTTTAAGCTTAAAAAAAGTTCAGGTTAAAGTAAACAAAGTATTTGAAAAAGATTCTTTCGAGAACAACAAGGTTAATGGGAGGTAGAATTAAATCAATGATTTACTAAAAGGTAAATTCCACATAGTTCTAGGAAGAGCTCTGGGCTAGGAGTTAGGATTTGCATATTAATTCCTAAGACTTACTAGTGGTGTGGTAATAACCGTTAACAGCTAGAATTACCAAGTACTAACTACAAACCAGGCACTGGCCTAAGTGCCTCGCGTAGATAAGTCATACCACCTTTACGCATATTCCACAAAGTTGGCACTATTCTTAATTCTGTTTTATAGTTTGGAAAACTGCATGAAGAATTTAAGTGACTTGTTTGATATCATCCAGTATGGGATATAACCATGAATAATAACTTAGCATTTCTTAGTTGCAGTTCTTTTCTGCATAAAATAAAGTATGTGTCCTTATTATGTTACAGGTTATAATACAAAGAAATTTTGTAAACTAGAGTGTCACGTAAGTGTTAATTTTTCCTTTACTGCATTTTCAGTTATTTACATGATATGTAGAAATAAGGCTGAGTTGTACATGGTCTCATTATAAAAATTAATGATATGCAGTTTCTACTTTGCATTTGAAAGTGTACGGTGAAGAGAAGGAAGTAACCTAGATATGAAAAGCCCTACCTGAAGTTACGTGAAGACAAGCCCAGTACTATTGCAAACAAGTGATTAAATATCTGCTTTCACATCTTGTTGGCCATTTCTCCCAGGAGAGAACTGCCAGACGTAGTACTATTTGCTGATTTTAATATATTCTTTTAAAAAGCGCCAGTTATTGCTGTAAATAGAGGTTATCTAATTGTTATTTTAATAGCAGTTCCTTCTTTTAGCTTGAAAAACACTAACACAAAATAAACAAAAACCCTGGCCAAAACCTGTTTTCATTTGTACTCTAACCAGTGCAAAATAATAGGATCAAAAAATTCTTCTAGTCAGAAATGCTGACCTAAGGAGTGTATAGGGCTTCAGCACTGGGGTGAGCTACCGGAGGCCCTCAGCTCAGGCCAGTGTGGTGGAGAAGTGTACATTCTAGGGGGACAGGAGGAACACAGCCACCGTCACTATGACAATCCACGCCCGTTACAGGGAGAACAGATGGCACAAAATTTCCGGCTTTCCCACTAGCACCAATTAGGTTACAGGAAGAAAGGTAGAACCTGAGAGAACTTAGGACAAGCAGAGATTGACCAATTAATTTTCTCAGGTATAAAGGAAGAGGAAGGGGAGGGGCTTAATTTGGATAATCCTATTTATTTGGTCAGGTATTGAAGGGTAAATTTTAATACCTGAGGACATATTGAGAATAACTTCCAAAATGTTCTTGGCTACCGTTAAAAAACAAAGCTTCTTGAGCTCTTAAATACATAATTTTTCATGTCATAATTTAAAAATATTTTATCCCTCATATAAATAACTCATTACCAACTTGACTACAAGAACTACCATGTACTGAGTGCCCACAATGTTCCAGACACTCAGCAAACTGCCGCTAATAAACGTATTACATCTATTAGTTTATCACTGGCAGCAGGAATTGGATAGGCCTAAGGCAGGAGAAAGTGACCAGAGAGGAAGGACTCTCTCTCTCTCTCTCTCTCTCTCTCTCTCTGACAGGTCTTTCTCTGTAGTCCAGGCTAGTCTTGAACCCACTATGTAGCCCATGCTGGTCTTGAACTCATGGTAATCCTCCTGCTTCAGCCTCCCAACTGCTGGGACTGTACTCTAACCACCTAACTACGCTCCCAGCCCCTCGCCTGGGCTTTCTTTTAAAATAGAATGGATATCCCTAGTCTTAAGTCTTAAGAAGGGGGAAAACCCAAGACACAGAGAAAACACATTGGCATCAGTGTTAAGAACTGGTAAGAGGATTAGGGAAGTCCAGGCAAGGGAAGAAATTAAGACTATCAAAGTTTAGGCAGAATGTCAGTAAAACCAGACTAAAATTTCATCTTTCAGACAGGGAACCGCCTACTTACTGCTTAAAACAAAATTCACCAGTTGTTTCAAGTTGAGTGAGGAGAAGCAACACGCAGTGGGACAAAAGCTAGGTGTGGGGACTCAGAAGTGGCCACCGATGATTGCTAACTATATGACACAGAGCAAGTACTTCACTCTGATTCTCCATTTATTCATCTGAGTACACGCTTCTTACTGAATTTGTTAAAAAGACAACTCAAGAGATACATGGAAGCACCCACCCAGGACTTAGGCTTCCCCGGTATTAAACATGGTGAAAATTTCACAGTAAGTAACAATAAAATCATCCAAGCACAGTGATCAGCTCCCTCCCACATGCCCAGCCTGGCCTCAGTTTTTCTTGGTTAGGTACTCGTTAGAACCCGCTGAAACCAGAGCCGACAAGCTGGCAGCGCTCACGAGGGCTTCTTTATATAGAGATCACGTGATTATGTGAACTCAGATGCCCCAGGTCACTGCCTTGGACTGCAGGGCTTTACCAAGGATACAAAAAGTAGATAGCCACTTTCTATTTCTGAGGTGGTTCTACTCCGCCAACTTGTTTTCCAGTTCATTCTCAACCCACCCACCCCCATCTACTGAGCAACAACCCCCTGAAGCAGCAGCTACTAGTGTAACAGGAAACACAAAACAGGCTAAAATCAAAACGTTTGAGCCTCAGCCCTATGTGGTAAATTTAGAAATATGTTTGGTCCTGCCTCCAAGGAAAATGTTTAGCAGTCCATGCACATGGGTGCATCTGTCTGTAGAGCCACCTCTATACTTATCGGCTAGTTTCTTCCCTGGGAACATCCTCTCCAAGGGTGCACTATGCACATTGCAGCCCTCTACGTCTTCCCTAACTTCTCGTCATGCCTTCTCCATGGCAAGTAATTATTCTTCCCGTGATGTATAATTTTTTAAAATACGCTTTGAAAGGGGCTGGAGAAAGGGCTTAGCACTTAAAGTGCTTGCACAGCACGAGCTACATTAAGTATTAAGTACCTGAATTTGATTTCCCAGCACCACGCAAGTCAGGTGTGGTGTCACACGCCTGTACTCCCAGCACTCAGGAGGCTGAGGCAGGAGGACTGCCATGAGTCCAAGGCCAGCCTGGGCTCCACAGTGAGTTCAGGACCAGCCTGGGCTATAGAGAAAGACCTTGTCTCCAAAACAAAACAAAACAAAACAAAAAAAAAGCTTTGAAAAGTTTTAAGAATTTTTAATGCACTGATCATAGAGTTTTCTGTGTACTTATTCCTTGTGATATTTTTATAGCATATAATATTCACTGAGAACAAGGATACGCTCATGTCCATTTTTTTGTGCAGTGCTTAGAATGCCTAAGTATTCAATATCTCTTGGAGATCAGGTATTCTAATCTTAGAGGAAATGAATAAATAATCTAGTTCACAGACCTACCAGTGCTGTCCAGGCAGTGAGCAGGGGACAGATTAATTCAGCCCCAACCTTGAGCTCTATGTACTGGCCCCCTCCCGAGAGAGCTCATCTTTTGGCCTTTCCACACTACGGCCTGCCCTTTTTCCTCAACTGAGAATGCCCTTACTTCCTAGAAAAACAATCATTCCCCAACTTAGACACAGCCTCTGCTCTATGACTATCTCCAATGCTTGCATAACTCTGCTCCACTTGCTTCTTAGTAGTGTTTTGTACGCCACACTCACAACATGCCACTTTTTGTGCTTATTATTTTTTTTATTTATGGACTAGTTTTTTTTTCCATGGAAGGATTACTCTTTGGCTTATTCATGTTCCTAGCATCAGTGGCCAGGACCATGTCTTGCACTTCCTAAACAGTTTTGATTCTTTTGAACTGAATCCAAAGACAAATTTTTTGAGGCATACTAGGTAAGTCCTGTGATCCGAAAGCCAAGGTCAGAGAATGTTTAGAACTACCCACATACACCAAAAAAAAGAAAGAAAAAGTCTCACCTCAGGCAAGTCTGGCTAAAAATGTACCCCTCAGATTTCTCTGAGAAGGTGATGGTAGCTACGAAGGCTGTATTTTGTGAGGGAAAACAATACCTGCCTATTCAAGCTGCGGACCCTAGCTTCTGGGATGATTTCAGTCAGAAACCAATCATCCTTGGTCTGGCAGCACTTTATGAATGAAGCTAGGGCACAGCCCCATGAACTGGAATTACTTTTTCACTCCTAATTATCACGTGAAATATAAATCAGCAATAGCATTTGACTAGAAGAATTATTGGGACTTAAAAAAAAACACATTTCTTTTATGAGTCTTCTGCCTTTACCTTCTAGAGTGCTGGGACTATAAGCCTGTAGCATCAGACAGATCCCTAGGTGTTTTGTCTTTTATATCATTTGAACAGTCCATACCAACTGTTTTGTAAGCTATTTCTTAATTTGGAATCATCTTGGAGACTTCTGGTCAAGATGGTGGCTGAGTAGGGACACAGCTGCACAACGTCTTCCCATGGACCCACTTAAAAGAGGAGAATATAGTCAAAACTGCCTGTTGAATGTAACTGGGACATGGAGGAGCACTCCAACAATTGAAAGGAGGCCATGGAAAAGTCAGAAATCCCGAAAATACATCAGAAGTGGGGAGAGGGAGGGGAAGCAGCAGTGCAGGAAGCCGCCCCAGGCTGACTGTGATCGGCTGGGAGCTGCAGGCACCCGCAGGAGGAGGAAAGCCGCCCAGAGCCTGGACACTCTCATCATGCTAGGAGAGAATGGAACATCCCAACAACTGAAAGGAAGCCACGGGAAGGTCAGAGATCCCGAAGACATACTGAAAGTGAGGAAAAACAGCAGCCCAGGAAGCAGCCCTGGGCCGACAAAGCACACGGTCCTGAGCCACCAGTATCCACAGACAAAAGAAAGCCAGGAGCTGGGAGTATCAGGTGGAGGTAAGCACGGATCCAGGATAATGGGAATTGACAGCAGCTGGTAGCCTGCGCGTAGTGCATACTAGAAAAGCAATGCCAGATCCCCCTAGAAAAGGCCTCCTGGAGCCTAGATCAGAAGCAGTGCTCAGCAGCCATTAATAGGCAGTGATGTAAGCAGGAGCCATTTAAAAAAAGAGCCTGAGACTGAACTGCTCAGAGTAGAAGAAAGCTCAGAAGAGCACATCAGGATTTGGGGGGTCACTCTTAAACAGTGCCTAGGAAGAAACTGGCACAAGAGACAGTTGTAGAGAGGGGAGAATGGCCACTGATGCCTTGAACTGCTCAGGTGGTAGTGGGAGCACCTGTGAGGGTGGAGAGCCCTGCCCTTAGGGAAGGGAAGCCAGGACAGGTCAGAGAGATTTACTGAGGGAGCTGGGTGTGATCCTGATACCTCAGAGGCCATCAAGCTGTTAGGTCCTCCCTCACTGCCTAATCCCAGCACAGGACTCTGAGGAATTTTGGCTCCCTCCACATACCCTTATACTCATTCAAAGAAACTTCTGGGTGAGGCCTATAAAGTGAAGTCCCTCAACAACAGAAACATGGGAAGATGACAAGGCTACAGGACACACACAGTAAGGCCTAAGACCCCAGACACTAACGTCATGGGCCCTGAAATAGTAGAACTCATAGGGAAAGAAGTCAAAAAGCAAATAATGAGTCAAACAACGAGTTCAAATAAGATATTCTCAAGGAAATTTAAAAAAATGTACGCCTAAGTGTATAGATAGGTAGATAAAATGATAAACCAAATCTGGGAAAATGTAACTAGTGAAATGCGAGTAAGTAATTTATGAAAGTTAAAAAATGGAAATAACTAAGTATGCAGTTATACCTTTTGCTTATGTGTAATATACTTTTGTGATACAGACTTCATTTCATTTAATGTAGTGATTCACTTATTCAATCTTTGATGTAAATTTATTCTAAGAAAACTGATTGACGTAATGATAACCTGAATGTCTTCTTAAAATACAAACATTTACTTTCCAGTGCTCAGCTAACCAATTTGAAATTTAACTTCTCTCTTTTTCTTTCTCCCATTTTCTAGTCTTATGAAGTTCACTGTTATAGCTCTTTTCTTATGTGGACTGTTGGGTGAGGCCATGTTAAAGAATCTCAACAAAGATACAGTAAGACATAGGAATAAAAAGAACTTTTAGCAAATTATCCCAGTGAAGGGCTCTGTTGGAGCTAGAGAAGTGGCATCAAGGTATGGCCACTGCAGCTCATTATGAGGGTGGGAAGCTGAGCAAACAAGTGGTGATTTGAGTGGTGAAGTGAGTCAGACGCAGAAGATTAAATATGTTAAATATCACATGGTTTCTCTGATTTAGGAAACCCAGAATACAGGCATTCTACAGAACCCACTGGGTGTGACAGCGGGAGTTAGGGGGGATGCGGAAGGTGTGGAACCAAGATGGGCAGGGGAAGGGATTGTAATGTTGATGTGATACATATGTGCACAAAACACTCAAATTCTTTGTAAACATTATGCATCACATATATATTAATAAAAATGGCGCAAATCATCTGATGGTGGGACTAGGTTAAAAATACATGATGTGCTGCACCTGAGGGTATACCACAGAAGAATGTGGTATTAGTGTGCCCTAGGGTTGTGACGCTGAGCTCGATCTTTTGGTAAGGGTGATGTTTACCAGGTTCCTCGCTGTAAAACTACCTTTGCAAATGCTGGTTTATCTGTGAAGTGATACTTAGGATTGTATGAATACCTCAGGCCCTGCCCCCCATTTACCCAAAGGCTTTAGAATTCATTGAAGATTCTCCGGCTGTTGATGAAGTTCTAGGGTATACAGATTCGTGTTTGGCATACACAGGGCCCTGTGTTCAATTTCCAACACCAAAAAATAAAAAGAAACAAGATTCTTATCTAAGTCCATGATTACTGCAGTGACATTTCCTTAAAACTTCATTGAGATCTGTCTTTTTTTTACTCTCCAAATAATCTTGCATGTAAATGTATACCTTAAAAATGCATTGAAAATCACTAAGCAAGTTTGCTCAGAATAAAAGTTTGGTTCACCTAAAAAATAAAACTTAACCTAAGCCTCATTGAACTTAAATTACAGAAATAAAGCATAGGTGATTTATTATTATTAAAAAACTGTCAAGTAATCACTGTTCTAAGGACATTTTAAAGGGAAATTCTTATTTACTGGGGATACTGAATTTTTTTCTCTAGCTATTTTTAGGTGACACAGTATAAACTAATGAAAATGAGTAAGAGCTCTAGAATCTGACGAACGTTTTAACCCAAAATTCAACCCCTAAGTTTTAATCTGAGAAGTCTGTTTAACCCCTCAGAGCTTGGCTTTTACAGACTGACAATAGTAACAATGCACTTACCGCATGAAAGTATGTGCCGTCAGGGCACAGCGTGGCCTCCTGTGACCTTTTTCAAGCTGTTTCTGTTATTTATGGAGCTGCCCAAGCTCTCTGTTCCTTGGCTGTGTATTCCTCATCCTTCTCCTGTCTATATAGTTCCTCAAACTACAGATGTTTTGAAAGCAAAGATATACTTCATCTTTAATATAAAGCTAAAAAGACAGGTGCTTACAAACAACGGTTGAAACAGAGAATATGCTGGGATTTTAAAAGCAAAAATATATGCTGCTCTGCCTGTCAAAAGACAAGAAGATAATATACCTACCCTTCCAGTATAGTTTCCATTAGAAAATTATTCCTTGGAATAAAATTGTAGCCAAGTAAAATATTTAAATTCATAACTCACTAAAGACCTTGAGCACTATAAGCCAGAACCTGCACCTAAGGCCAAAAAGAATATGACTCAAAAGATCGCAAAGTACAAAAAAATTAAGTACAAGCTAAAATCCCTTGCCTTTCCAACTGATCAGTTTACACAACTCAAAAGGCAGAAAAACTTGGACTCTGGGCCTACAACAACACTGATTCGTTTCCATTCAAATTATACTAAAAGGGGGAAGAAACGTGGCATCTGAAAACCTTCCTTTCCAAAGACAAATTTAAGAAAGCTGAAGAAAAATGGAATAGATGTGACAGTAGCCATCTAAACTACACATGACCTACTTTTACCCAGTGAAAGTAGAGTCCTATTTGACCCAAAGTCAATGTGAATGCCATGTGGTCACAAATCACGCTGGTATTACATAAATGTCCACAAGTGTGTGACTTGGTCACAAGGACCAGCAGGAAAGCCTGCCTGGCCAGTGCAGAGGAAACACTGATCACCAGCTCAAAGAGCTACTCAAGAGGACACACTTTTCTTCACATGGGAGGCAAACCAGCAGCACCCTGTGGCCCTTCCTGCCCAAAGCTGCCTGCCTGCCACTACTCCCGTTCTCCGGCTACTCATCTGACCCCGTGCCCCTGGACTCCCAAACCTAGCATCAGGTACCCAAGGAAAGAGAGGACGAGAGCCCTCTTCCACCTCATTGCCAACATCACTGACTTCTAAGACAGGTGCAAAGCCGCAGGGCAGCCAGCTCTTGCCTTGCCGTTTCCTGGAGACCGCTGCCATGGTGGTATAGCTGTACTCACTGCCCCGCCACTGCCAGCTCCTCTCTCTAGGCCTGCATTCTACGTTTCCCCATGTGTGGTGAGACAGTAGCAGAAGCAGCGACAGCTACTCAGTGGGGAACCAGCGGTGCAGTGATATTTACCAGCGGTAAATGATATTTTTTGGTAATATCAGCAACAGCAACTTCAGACATGGGATATTCTCCCAGGGGGAACGAGGAAGGCTACGCTACACATCTACCATGGAGTCTGCACGCCCAACTTACTTCCAGGCTGCTGCACTCACAGCCCCGTGCCCATGGAAGCAGAACTGAGCTGCTCTTTTATTAAGCAATCAAGATATTCAGGGCTCTATCACTAGAATGATCTCCGTTCTAGCCAGACACAAAGAGAGGACCTGGACTCATCAGACCCCCCTCTCTCTGAATCTAACTAGAAATAAGAAAGCCATCTGAGCTGAGTCACGGTGACGGTGGAACATTCCACAGGGCAATGAGTAGCTCCCACTGCACTCACTCCTGCAGCCTAATGTCCCCGAGACCAGTCTCCACGACACCTGGTTCCATCACAACTCCTGTTTCTGGGCTCCCTTTTACTCATAACCATACTCCTAACTTGAGGTAGTCTAGGAGAACCTCTTATACTTGTGGTCAAAGAACTTAACTATAAAGTGCTTCATTCAGGTCCAGAAATGTGTGGTACTACTGAGAGGCAGAACCAACTGTAAGATTAAGTTACAGCTAAAGGCAGCCCCGATTAAATTATCTCTTTGGAAATACTCCAGGTATATGAATGTGACAAAAAAAATATGAGGACTCAGGAGAAAGACAAGGGCCACTTTGGTTTTCAAATAACAAACAAACAAAAATGTACCCTGGGTTATACAGCATAAGCTGCTAATTTTTACATAAAATGCAGTCTTATAAATAACAGCACCATTTATCAAATTATAAATCTTAAATCTGTCTTCTTTTCCCACAAATGATACATGCTAGCAAAACATTAAAAATCATTTTCTTTGTTATTTACCAGGTAAAATAGTATAAACTGTTGATCTGCCAGACACAAGTCTATATAATAAAAGCTAGTGTGCACTAATATAGGTATTTCTCCTTTTCAAGCTTCAGTTTGAAGACTGAACTAGAATTAGATGAATTCATCATTTGCAAAGCTCCAATTGCCCCCAAAATTATCTGAAGGCCACTGGGCCAAGTATGACAGGCACTTGGTACAAAGCAGCGAACTAAACTTAAAAAACACTCAGCTCTCATAAAATTCACATTCCAACGGAGTTTTTCCAGGTCATAAGAACACTTTAAAGAAAAAAAATGAGATCAGAAGGTGATAAGATGAGAATAAGAGAAATAGCAAAAAGAGGGCAGAGAGACTGCTATTTTAAAGAAGTCAGGAAAGGTGTTTTCTACTATGTTGATATATGAGCAGAGGTCTAAGGAAGAGAGGGAATGAGGGAATGCTCCATTTAGAAATCTGGGGGACTAGAGATGCAGAAAAGAGAAGGTATCATGACTATTAGAAACCTCAGTTGTCCCCTTCAAGGACTAGCAAAACAGTGAGTGGGACCGGAGCGAATAACACAGAAACCACCCAAGATCCAACGGAGAAGACCTAACAGGAAGAGACGTAAACATTTTAAGTACAATCTCCATATTCATGTGGCCCCCGGCTGTGTCCCCTATATGCCTGACACAGAAGCAAAGGCGTGTTCGCAGCTGCCATGGGCCATTTATCAGCCTCGGACTAGTGAAGAAAAAAAAAAACTCGCAGATGTCCAAATAAACATAAATTTCATAAAGAAATTGCTTTGGGGAACCATGTGATAGCAAATCTGGAGTCGCTAAAATTCTCTTCTAACTCTAACTAAAATAGCCCAAAGAAAATAATCTGAATGAAAAAGCTATACACTATATATTAACAAAAGTATTTCTCTTCATAGCCTAAATGACCAACAAGAAATACATGAGGGATAGCAACAGACTGAGCAGCCTCTGAAAATATGAAAATTGCATAGAAATTTGAAGGCAGGAGGAAAAGCAAGTGCAAATTTTTACCTCTGCTATTATTATAGCCACCTCCCCCCCCCGCCCCCACAGATGCACACAGCTATATATTATAACTAAAGACTAGAAGGAAAATGATGAAGGATGATAGTGTGGTCTGCTGGGGAGGCAGCCCCACCCTTATTATTCATAAAATAACACCTGTTCAATGAAACTACGTTGCTTTGTTCTGGCTCTGCTACTAAATTACAATATAAGGCCTAGAATTAAAAAGTGCTAGAAATCGCTGTGGATCAGGTCGACATGAGGGTGACAATGACCTGGACTCCATCATTCTCTAGGTAACTCTTCAATATTCTTTGGTGCTATTCCCTCCTGCTTTCTTCAGCCTCCATAACCATGAACACACATCTACTCTTCCTCTCATTCGTCTCTCCACTGCCATGTCTCCTTGCTTCTCCACTAATTACTAATAAAATTACTTTCATTTTCTTCTCCTTCTCTCTACGAAGATGATTCTTGAGATACATGTACCTCCAACCACAGTCTCTGCTCCCAAACATGAGGATCATGGTAAGAACTGCCCATTGGAGTCTCCTGTCATGTCAGAAGTAAGGACACACCAAACGATATCAAATGACTTCTCCAAAATGGATTTCCTTGTATCGGTTCTCCTATATTCAAAAGTACCATGACTCTTATTCAGTGAAAGGAATTTAAACAAACTCATGCCATCAGCTCTACCACCATCATAATCTACTGCCTCACTAAGAATTAATGGTTCCTTTCTCCCCCCATTTTAGTTATAGTTCATTGCTAGTATCCATGGTCTTCACAACCTTGGATTAAAAAAAAAATCACAACTTTTTTTTTTCAATATTGAAGACTGAATCCTGGGTCTTGTGCATGTCAGGTAAATAAGCTACATTACCAGTCCTATTAAAAATGTTACTTTGCTAAGGTCTCAGGCTGGCCTCGAAACTGTAATCCTCCTGCCTGAGCACCCTGAATATCTAGGATTTATAGACATGTACCACCATGCCCAACTCTTCTCATAACTTATTATGAGTCTAATTAGAGAAATTTAAGTGGTTTTTCTGACCAACCCCTGGACTGAAAAACCAAGATCAAAGCCAAATACAAAAACTCAACTTCCCTGCCACTCCAAAAACTTGGGAAAATCTTTAGAAGTTACACCGAGGCCCTATGAGAAATACTCTGTGCTATTTATTAGTCTCACAGTGAACCACACGTAGACACGATTATTATCCCCATTTTTAAGTGGAAAAAAAAGATATTTAGGAAGTTAACAAAATGTAAAACAGGAATTCAACTCGGGTAATTTATTATAAAGTTTGTAATCTTGATCACTGGTTACTCAGATTAAGTTTTAGGCCTTCCATCAGGCCTACGTAGATTAATAATCTACTTTAATTAAAGACTGCTATGTACATGTCTTTCTCTGGGCTATACTTACTCCTAAATGAAACGAGTATAATGCAAACAAGAACCTTGGGGTCTGGGTTAGCCTGTCTGGGCTCAAATCCCAGCCATACCATAACCTTGGACAAATTGCTCTCTTCTTTTAAGCTTATTTCTGCTTTATAAAATGATAATAGTAATGATGCTTGCCTTGTGGAATTGGAAAGATTAAATGAGATTAAGCACATAAATGATGATCCATTGCCTGGCTCACAACAAGTGCTTGGTAAACTTTAGTCAACCCAGACATTATAATTCTACCCTCCTACATTTTCTGCCTATCTTTCCCTTTTATTTTTGAAGATCAACGTTTTGCAGTAGTTGTCATTCCCCATAAATCAATCTATATCTTAATTTTAAAAAGTGCTTTTCATAGTAACATATGCAGAAACTGTTTTAAACAGTTAACATGAAATTACTCATTTCAATTTCACCGTAACCTTATAAAGGTTACATAAAATAGGTTATGTACTGATTTTGAAGGTGATAAAACTAAGGCACAAAAAGGTTAAACAGCCTGAAGTCATATAACCAATAAGTAGAGGAGCCGAGCGCTTAGCTCCAGAATTACCATCACTTAATATTTTGCGTTGATACATCATGCCATTACTACAATCCTTCCCTTCCTCCCTTTCGGCCCTCCTGCCCTCTCTCTCATTCACATTAATGTTTTTAAGTCTCCTCTGGAAAGTTGCAGCCTTCTCAAATCAAGAACGGTGTCTTTTCTAGATCCTCCACAAAGCCGAGTATCATTTTTTTCACATGATGATACACAAAAAAATATATGTGGACTGGTATTCCCAATGTTGCACGACCATTTGTCCTAAGACCTGGCCTGACCCCGGCCCCTTTTCAGTAATTATTTTCAAATTATTTGCACTCAAACTATCACAAACATAGTGACAGTGACAGTGTTCTACATGAATGTACAGCGTGTAAGTTGGCTCATGCGTGAACCTTTGAGAGAATCCCTTTACAGGGACTCATGACTTTTACTACTCCAGAATTACAAATCACGTTTGCAGGAAACTTTTCCACAATATTTTGGCTAGAGTTGGATTTCTTCCCAACAATGAGAACTAAATTCAGAAAACATAAAGCAAAGCAATACTTTGTTTCAATTTTATCAACAGCTCTTCGAAAGTGTTTTGAATTGACAGTTCTATTTTCTCTGATTCCATTTTCCCTTCTTCCCAAAGAGAGATACTACATAAATGCTTTATTATTTGCTCTCTCTGAGGGACTACAGCAATTTGGGGGGTCTCCTCTTCAAGCCTCTTCCTCTTACATCACCTTCTCTTACTTTACAACCTTCCATCCACGCTTCACTCCTTCCGAGGCACTAAAGCCCTCTTCGCACTCAGCCTTTCCCAGATGGCAGTCCTCTCCCTAGGCCTTGTTTCCTACATTGTGTAGATGATCCTTCCATTTTCAGGTGTGCTCAAATGTCATTTTCTCAGAGAAGCTGTCTCCATACTGCCCATCTCAGCAGATGATTCCTCTTTATTTTGCCTTTAGGCACACTATCACAGCCTATAAGCATGGTTATTTTTGTAACTATTTGACTAATTGTCTCTCTCTCTTAGGAATCAAGCTTGCGGTCTGGACCCCACTCCACATTGTCTGTGTTTCCAGGGGTCTTCTGCAAAGCCCAGCACTTATTTGCTTGTGCTCCACAGACAAACTGATCCACAGGACTCGGCACACGCCTCAAGGGCCCCAGTGGCCACTGTGTGCGAAGAAGCCCCAGTGTGCATCACTTCCCACTCTTCTGGGCCAATTTAAGGGAACAGTGACATGTTTAACTGCTCTTTCTCTATATTAGAGGTGTCTTTTGTGTGTGTGTGTGAAGAGAAACTGTATTGGGCCATATATAAAACATGTAAGTCAATGTTTGTAAGTAACATGAATTCGTTTTCAAAAACTTTATTATAACATTAAGGAAAAAATGAGGGCAAAACAAGTAAACTAGGGCTGCAGGATGACCATGTTTGCTTTACGTGGTTTTTAAGCACTTCACAACCCATTGCAAATGGCCATGGTTTTACAAGTCTGTCCAGGTTAAATCTGCCGAATGGATAATTCTGTCTGACTTGGTCTTATACTTTCTGAGACAAAGGTCAAAGGGCTTGACAGCACACAGCTCGTGACGTCCTCTCTTCCTACACACTGATTGGCCTTTAGGTATTACAGCCTCACCTGCACAATCAAACCATCCCTAGTGGGCAATCTACATGAAGCAAGGAAAAAGGCCATTACGGGAGGACTTGAAATTTTTAAAAAAATGTCAGATGTTCCCAATATTCATGAATTAACTAATTACTCAAATAAACACTGGGCAAAAATTCCCAAAGTTAGCTCAAGACTGGAATAATACCAAATTTTGTCAGGTTCTCTCAAAATAGGCCAAACTTCAGACTTTGGCTTAGAGCAAAAACACAACAGGAACCAACAGTCTAAAAATTATTTCTGTTCCCTGACCTCAATCACCAGAAAGGCATCCTGCTCTCATAGTACTCACGCCTGAGAGCCAGAATCAGGAAGGCATGTTTTCTGCAGGACCTGACTCTCACTGGTGACTTTAGTCTGTCACCTCAGCTACAAAAGGAGGACAACAGCACTAACGTCCCGCAGTTTTACATTATTATGCTGATATAGAGGAATGGTACACAAGGAACCACGGAGGTTATAGCTATACTGGGCTCAGAAAAGGGAAAGAGATGATAATTTAGTTTGTTCTCTTTTTTAAAACTTCATTGACCAATGAACTAAGCTTATAAATATGTAGACTCTCCTGCTTCCTTTGTCACTGGATGTCCAGAAGCTAAATAAGCAACCTCATGGAAGTCACCAAACATCTTCTGTGAGGGACTTGAGGGCCACATACAATTCTTTTAAAGATGTAAAAACTGTCCTTTGCCCACATGCCACACAGGAACAGACAGCTGATTCTTGGTCTGGAAGAATGCTATCTAATAAACATATAAATCACATATGTACTTTTAAATTTCATAGGACTTAAAAAGTAAGGAGAAACAGGTAAATTTTAATGTATTTAATCTAATATATACTCAAATTATTTTTAACATTGAGCAAAAATACTGATGGGATCTACTTATTTTTTTTAAACTAAATCTTTGGAACACAATGTGCATTCTACCCTTATATCATATGACAATTTGAACTAGTCATGTTTCAAATGCTCACTAGCTACATGTAGGCTACTATACTGTACCCTTTGGAAACAAAAAAAGTTACTCCCAGCCAATATTTAACTCTAATAACCCAAATCAATTGAGTTAAAAACTTCACTAGCTAGTAAGTGGTGTTGGGTGACCAATAAGCTACTTGAGAAAAACACAGAAGGATCTTCTCTGTGCCTTACTCCAGTATAAATTCCAGACCTCAGCAAAAATGTCAGCGTAAAAGTAAAATAAAAGAAAGAAAAAATATGGGTAGTAATTTTTTATTGTTGTATAGTGGGAGAAATATTTCAAAATGTGTCAGAAAAACTCATTTATAGCTCATAAAGAAAAAAATTGGTAATTTTATATAAAGTTACACTGGGTTAGGTATCATCTTATGTACCTATAATCCCAGCACAGATGGCTAAGCAACAGAACAATCAATCAAGTTCAAGACCAGCCTAGGCAACTTAATGAGATGCTGCCTTCAAGTTTTAAAAAAGTTAAATAGAGCTGAGAGTACAACTCAGTGGTACCGTGCTTTCAGTTTAAAGCCCTGGTTCAACCCCTGGAACCACAAAATAATAGTAAAATGATAGCAAAAATAACTTTAAAATTTTTAAAAAATAAAATATCGGCACTTCCAAAAAATAAAAAAGGGTAAAAAGTAAATGACACACAAGGAGAAATATTCCAAAGTGCTCTTTAAAATTCTAATACATAAAGAAGGTTTTACGAAAAGATAAACACTCAAAAATAAATTGGACAAAGTATATATTTAGCAAGACAAGAAAATCAAATTGTCAATAAGGAGAAAAAGAAATTTCAGATTTAACCATCAGATTTCAGATTGGCAAAGAGTAAAAATAAGCAATTTCCCCAGACTGCAACAAAAGTGAGTTTTGAAAACTAAGAACCAGGGATAGAAATTCAACATTTGTATGAACTTTCTTAGAGGGAGCTTGGTAATCCGTATACAGATTTAATTCTACTTCTAAAAATTCAACCTATAAGATAATCACAAAAAAGCTAAAAATGTGATAGAACCCAGTGTGTAACGAGGCCGTACGTTCAATCCCCAGTACAGCAAGCCTATGGACAGCACGAAGGCACAGGGAGAATCACTGATAGCTGACGTGTGACAGGGAGCAACGTCAAGGGACTTAGATACCTCAATAGGCTTGATTAAATAAACTAGGGCCGTTAGACATTACAGACTTGTTACAGAAAGATGCTAACATTGCTAACGTGATAAAGCACAAATCATAAAATAGCCTCTATAATGTGATCAATTTGAGTTATGTAAAATTCTAAATTTTCTATTTATACATATATTTATTTATAAAGAGATAGTGAAAGACATTTAGCAAAATGTAAACAATGATTATCTCTAGTAGAGCTATAGCTGGGACAATCTCCTTTGGTCATGACTATATAGATGCTTATCTTCCTTTCCATTCTTTTTTTCAGACAGGGTCTTGTTCTGAAGTCCAGGCTGGTCCTAAACTATGTACCCACAGCTGGTTACTGTACAAGGCACAGAGAGAAGCATTTGGATTCCGTGTTCTTGTAGTGAAAAACGATACACACAATAACCGACACCAACAGCCACTTTTCAGAGATGAGGACAATACTTTTGGAACATATCTACACAACATAACTGAAGAAAATGTTCCTTGGAATCCAAAATGCTCTTGTGCGTAAGTCTACGAACAGACAAAGCAATGCATGCCCATCACCTCAACCATTACCAAAACGAAGAGAAGCAAGATCACATGGAGAAGCTCCTGCTCTCCACCTTCAAACAGGCCAAGTCGCTTGGGGCACCAGTGTTGACAAAGGCCATATCCTGCGACATCATTCTTCAGCCAGGTCTCCCAAGTGCGAGGTTTATATGACTGCCAGCACCAAGAGTCATGCACACAAAATCTGACCTTCAATAAAATTTTCCTTTACCACTGCTAACATTCCTCAAAATTCTAGATACTTTTTCCTCAAAATGTTAAAAAGTTAGCACAAAGCTCATCCACAACAGACTCAAAGGATTTCAGTGTCAACAAGATAGGGGCCCTGAAACGCCTACTGAGTTCCTTGGGAGGAGTCCTCTGGAGTCCTCAGGTGAGATCACAGGATACAAAGGGCTGATCGAGGGTTTTTTCTTTTCTTTCTTTCTTTTCTTTTCTTTTCCTTTTCTTTTCTTCTTTCTTTCTTTTTTTTGAGACAGGGTCTCACTCTGTAGCCCTGGCTGGTGCTGAACTCACTATGGATCCCAGGCTGGCCTTGGACTCAAAGCAGTCCTCCTGTCTCAGCCTCCTGAGTTCTGAGATTACAGGCTTGGTTTACAGGCTTTCACCACCATGTCCTGTTTATGTGGTGCTACGAAATGGAACTCAGGTACTTTGTACTTGCTAGGCAAGTGCTTTAACTGCTGTGCCATTCCTCCAGCCCCTAAACATTTTCTTAATTAGAACAAAAAGAAGTCAACAGCTACTTTAAGCGTTAAAAGGATGCTTTCTATTAAGCTGTCAGGCTACCTCTCCAACAGGTAAGCGGCAGATAGGTTTCAGTGCCTTACCTTTAGGAGGAAAGTAAGATTTGCTTTCTGCTTTATGAGGCCAGTCTACCACGAGAGGTCCAAACCTGCGAAAGCTGGCAGTGATCTCATCTGCAAAACAAAGACAGGATGTTTGCAAAAGAAAAAAACTGCAATCAGAACAGCGTATAAACATGCCTTTTATTAAAACAAAAAATTTGAGGAATATTTTCTAAAGTGCTTTTACAGATATATGTTTCTGTTACTCTTTTAACTATGCGAAGTGCTTGTAACCATGCTTCATTTCGTTTTACTGCCAATAAACTTGACAACGAATTTGGGAAAACCATTCCAGTTACTAGCTAAGATGACCTCTGTGTCAAATAAAAAAGGAGATTCCAAAACTAGGAACGCTCTTTGTTTTCAGAATAAAGGCAAAGGGATAGAAAACATTTGAAACCTAGTTTCACTTTGACGGAATCCCTTAAGATTACTTTAGAAATAAGTATGATTTATTTGATAAAGGGAGGCTAAGTAGGTGACTGGTGAGAAGTATCAAAAGCAGATGAATGGTCTTGTTCCCTCAGACATGCATTCTGCACACTTTATGAAGAATTCATGCATAGAAATTATAGCTTAAAAAAACAAACAAAATTACAGCTCAATAAGGGCTGCTACCGGTTTCCTTCCCAGGTGTAAATTATTACCCAGACATAACTAAGAATTTGCCTTAAAGAAAATCTAATCAATAGATATTGTCACAAATCCAAAAACATTCTGGAGGAAAATCGGTCTCCTGATATGTACAATGAAGTCTGTTTTAATGTGATAGTGGGAGTTGGGGGGGGTGGGAAAAGTGTGGGAGGCCCCAAATGGGAAGGGATTGTAACATTGGTATGACATATATGTGCACAAAATACTCAAGTTCACTGTAAACATTATGTATTGCATATGTATATTAATTAAGATGATGGGAAAAAATGAAGTTTGTTTTAAAAATATTTTAATAGGAGATTGGTGCCTACTGAACTAGAGAGATATCTTCCTTTCAGTTAGTTCTGCCATAATTTTATTTCATCCATATATTTAACAAATATTTACTGACAACTATACACACACATACATAGACACATATTTTTGAGACAGGGTCTCACTCTGTCACCCCGGCTAGTCCTGAACTCTCTATGAAGCCCTGGCTCACCTGGGACTTATGACAATCCTCTTTCCTCATCCTCCCAAGTGCTGGAATTACAGGCATGTGCCACCACACCTGACTCATGTGGTGCTGGGGAATCAAATTCATGGCTTTCTTGCTGTGCCATTTCTCCAGCCCCTCCCCACTTCACTGGTTTTAATCATAAGTGAAAATTCACTTTTATTTTGAAAACTCACTTTTATTTTAGTATCTCAAAAATATTAAAATTATAATTCATCTTAATTCTCTTAAATAAGAGGAAGAGTAAGGTTTTCATTAATAATATCTGTATCAATATATGAGAGGTGACAAGCAAAAGCTTTATAATCAGATTAACTGTGAATTCTAACTACACCATCAGCTACATAATCCAGGACAAAGTATTACCCTGTGATTCTCATTTTCCTCATTTAAACATGAAGAAGATATTAAATTAGGTAATGCAATATGAAATGCCTAGCAAAACAATAAACTGAGTTTCATAAGTACAGTTCTCATCACTATATAAAAATTCATCTCGGAACAGGAAGTAGAAGCCACAGCTGGTGAGACACTGCCGCACTGTCGGTGAACTACAGATCTGAAGTGAGTAATCTACTTCCTGATCTGTCAAATATTCTCACCTCCCACACATTCAGGTATAAATATCTCAACGCTGACTTGGAGGGTCAGGGTCAGGTGACACAAAGCACAGCCCAGACTCTGTACAGTCATTAGTGAGTGCACAGTACCTTCGTCGATGTCTGGAGGAAGGCCTCCAACGAACACCTTTCTGGAGTAGCGTTCCACTCGTTCCCCATTTTGACAGCGAGTGGGAGAACTCAAGCCAGATGACAAGGCCTGTTCTCCATGACTGTCATCCAAAAAGGCGTCTTCGAAAGGAAAGAGAGAAGATCGACCTGAAATGAATGAAGGAGTTTCTGTAATCAGAAAGGTCTTCCGAGACATCAAATGCTTTTTAGAAGCCTAAACAACAAAGTACCAAAAAACCGAAACCAAACCAAACCAAACCAAACAAACAAAACCTGTGTCCTGCGCTGTGGCCATTCCAAAAGAATATGAGACTGAAAATTTTCAGATCTAGACAACCTCATCTCATCATTTAGATATGCACATTTCCAGAGATGACTGGGTATCTGCAGAAAAAGCATTAAATTGTAGCTGCTTTCTTCCAATTATTACATTCATAGAGAACCTATCGTAGCTGCTAAGTGTACATGCAACACTTATTTTTCCTTTCTTCAGGCATTTAAAATAAACAGAAAAACTAGTATCTATCTGCAGATTTTATCTGCTCTTGATGGTTATCTTACAGGCTCCGTTCTAAAGACTGGCCTTGATAGCCATGGGAAAATTAAGCTGATGACTGATGAGGAAAGCTGATAATTTCTAACAGCAGGGCTAAATGTCACCTTTTCCCTATCATCCCAAGGCACTTCAGTTTGAAAATAGACATGCTCATCAATGTGGGGCAGCAGAGGTAAATGAGAACACAACAGCTCAGACCGGAGACGAGAGGAGGCTACTGTGCCTTCACCCTACCAATCCAGGCTGCACCTTCCATCATTCAAAAACATATGAAAAGACTATGGAATTATTTTCACTGTTAGCTCCATAGGCAAATGAAGTTTGTACAGCAAAGGCATCAACCCACTCTACACGATGGCATGAAAGATACCAGCAGCTAGTATGCTAATAAACATAAAATAAAATCTAAGTTTAAAAACAAGTATTTCCTGTTGGAGTCTGTACGTTCCTGGTAAAACTTTCCACTAGGTTCCACCCTAAAAATGAACTGTCTTGAATATTCTAACTTTTGAAGAGAAAAAGAAAAGTTCCCCTATAAAATAAATTCATACATTCCCAAAGATCCCATTTAGTCTATCCTGTCAGTTTTTCCCTGAAACATTAGGTTTTGCACAACAGTCAACTCTCTCTAACAGTACATAAATGGCCTTCAAAAAATACTGAACTTTCTTTACGGAAAAAAATTTGCTAATATGTTTATTTTATGAGTAACCCAGGTGTTGTAAGAAAGGTACTATTTTGATGTTAGGAGTTAATAACTGAAAGAGCCAAAAATGGGTGGGGGAAGGAGCAAGGATCAGAGAAAATTGTTTGGTCAGCACTTCCCAGCTTAGCTACAAACAAGAAAAGCAAAATTTGGCTCCCACTGCCACCTATATTTTTTCAGCCTAGGAGGAACAAACAATGGGGAGTCAACTGTCAACCCCTGATGTTTGTTTTGATAACTGGGGACTAAAAGAAGATCTGTAGCAACTATAAGCAAAATGAGCTTCCCAAAGACAGCAGGGACATTCTCCAGCACTAGACAAGCCGGCTTTTCATGCCCTCACTCAGAGAATCTCACACCTACTCAGTGTCAGCTCATGTCCACATCAGCATTTCCAGCAGAGTGTTCCCATCCCTGACTCTTACCTTCAACATTAGTGACACGAGATGCTCATAAAACAAAAGTTGATGGAGAGGAAAGAGGAGCTAAGTAATTTGTGAAAATACCTTATACTTTAAGCCCTTCCCAGGAATTTAAATTCCAATTAGAAAAAAGACTGTCAACAGTTCTGCATAGGAGCTGGAGGAAGGGCTCAGCAGTTAAAGAGCTCGCTAGTACCCAGGTTCAATTCTCCAGTAGCACATATGATGGGCATGCTTGAGCATGCCCGTAATCTAAGTACATGGTAGGCTGAGACAGGAGTATGGCCATGAGTTCAGGCCAGGCTGGACTCCCTAGTGAGCTCGGGACCAGCCTAGGCTGCAAAGCGAGACTCTGTCTCAAAAAACAAAAAGTTCTGCATAAAGAAATACTTACTCCAGTATTACTCACATTTGAGGTGAAGCAAGGCTTCAACGTGCAACAGTAAAAAACTCTTGAGGAAATATTTATTCATATTCCAAGAGCAACAAACAGGACAGTTCCCAGCCAAAGGAGTCAGTCTAGTGAGGCGCACGGCCAAGTATATAGATCATAAAACAAGTAAGGGAAGCCAAGTGCTGTGAGAGCACAACTTGTCGCCCTTCTGGCGCAAGGAAGAGACCTGTGAAATGATTTCACATGGGGACAATCTGAGCAGAGCCTTGTGGGAGCAGGCGTGTTTGACGTAAAGAACAGGAATCCACATAGAAAGGATATTCAAACAGCTCTTGATCTTTTCTTCCACATCCGTTACTTGCTGGTATTCCTTAAATCTCAATTAAAATGACTATTATCCACATTCAATTCAATCTGGAAAACTAGGAGTCAATCTTGAGCTCTCTCTCACACACATCTTACGTGTCAAACTTATTTTCCTGCCAACTCAAGCTCAAAAGAAACATGCCTTCAAGTCCTCTCCATCTCCAGTCCTAATACCCTGATCCAGGCCACCAGCTTCCCTCTCCTGGGCGTACAGTCTAATGAGCACATGCAGATAGAGTCATTAGTCCACTAATTTCTTCTGTGTTCCCCTTAAGACCTACTCCACAAAGTAGCGCAAGTTAAAGTCTTCAAACATTAATCTGAACATGTAATCACACTCCACATTCCTATCTCCCAAATTCCTCACTGCTTTTCTGATAAAGGACAAAAATATCATTGTGAATTACAAGGTCTCTGCTTACTTCTTATGAATCACAGCTGCACTCTCTCCTTGCTAGCTAATCTCCAGTCACACGGACTTTCTATTTCCTGATTATTCATTCTTGCCACCGGTGTTAAGGATGAGATATTCCCTCTCATTTCTAAACACTCCTTTCCCAAACTCCTTTATTCTCTAGGTAATTCCTATTAATTCTTGAAGTCCCAACTGAAAAATCATTCCCTCAGCACCTTCCCTGAGCTTTTAGACCAGATTAGGCACTCCCATGCACTCATGCATACCACCCTACACTCTTCCTCCTTAATACTGCCCCTGCATCATCATTAGACAATTTGTGGTAGGTTTAATCATCTCTTTTCCTGACCCCATTCAAGTGTAAGCTCTATTTTCCCTTGCTAACTCCATTGAAGGCACACAAAAATGTTATACTGAGGCAACATGTAAGGAAGGAGAAAAGTAGGCATAATGACATGCCATTCCAAGTATATCCTGGAACATGACACAAGGATTTGAGAATACAGACGATGTGACTATGTTCTAGAAAAGTGATTTTCCTTTTCTTCTATTTGTACAAGCATTGTGCTCTAAACTTTATATAACAAAAGCAATAGGAAATTCTCCCTTTTAAAATTCAATATTTCATTCGAATCCTGTCTTTTCTTGAATTGTACTTGCTCCCTAGGGACTGCAATATTCCCATCAAGCTCATCTTTTGTCCTACCAGACTAACTGTGCCAAGATCTTTCTGATCCCATCTCCTACAAGAGCTTCCGTCTCTTCCATCAGCAACTGGAGCCTAGAAACACAAGGCAGAGAGGCTAAGATTCTGCAAGAATTTGCAGCCATCCAGACAAAAGATGAAGACTTCTTGAGACAGAGCAGTGAAGCAGAAGCAGATGTTCAGGACACTCTCAAAGAAAAACCTGCTTCTTCCACGCCAAGACAACCACACCTTACTCAAGAGTGTTTTGACAAAGAAAAGAAGTGAGAGCTATAAAACACGGGACAGTTTTCAAGACTGGTTGAGTAATTCAGCTACTTCCCAAGGCTTTAAAATGAAACTTCTACCTTACTATTCAGATGGAGTACTACAGATCACATTGATGATATGGTCCTTGGACTTAAATAACATTTAAGTTGTGTTTCTCTAATTGTGCGAGTAGGATCTAAGACTAAAGATCGTAAAACCACAAACTCCATCTACTAATCCAAATAGGCGGAGGTCAGACTTTAAAATCTGCACTTTTCACAGATTTCTCCAATGACTCCTCTGCTCAATTTAGAAAGAAACGCATGTCTGAGCAAGCAGCCACTGATTAAAAACATTGGATGCAGAATACAGAGCCTTGGGAAACATCTACATTCAATCAAGTTAGGGAAAATGTACCCTCAAGAATCTAAAATCTAAAATCTAACCTATCCTACTGTAACACGACTGACTGCCTGAAGAGCTAGTGAAATTAAAAAAAAAATCTGCAGGAAGCATATAAAAAACCGAAGTGGGGCGTAGTGTTATAGTTCAGTACCAAAGTCTCTGCCTATCAAGGCCTCAGCACCAGAAAAAGAAAAGAAAAAAGACTGGAAAAAAAATCTGGAGAATAACACTTGTAGTACAGACCCACAAGAGAGAAAGAAAGGAAGACTTCATCATAATGGGTGGAACAGAACAGCCCCATATGATCCTCAGGGACTATCCTATCAACGATCTTGGTTCTCTACTGCCGTGAGTGGGTGACTCTTAACCCAGCAGACAACCAGCCATTGATATCTTCCTTCTATATATATTGATCCTCATGTTAAATGAACATACTGATAATCGGAGTTGTTCAGTGAACCCTCGTCAGGCTGAGATTCATCCCTCGGAAGACAGCCAACACTTTAGTTCCTGGAGTTGTATTACTAGGACCTGCACCTTGTGAGAATGCACCTGCATTGGGCCTTATGAGAAGTTATGCTTCAACAAACAGCACTTCTCTGGCATCTTTCATTTCCTTAAGGAAAACAAAGACCAAAATGTTTCTAAAAGTATAGTTTTTTTACTTAGCAAAAATGACTTACGTGCAGAGTGTATATAAATCTGCCTTAAACCTCAAGATACTTCTAAAGAAAATATTTATGTTCAGTAGTCCAACAGAAAGAGGGCAGGGATTTCTCTATCGGTGTACCTAGGTCAACTGGCTTTCTCCAGTGGGCTGATTCTCTGGTGTCTACTTTCAAATGCTGTCCAGAATAGTTTTTAGCCCAGAAATTGGACTAACAACCACTGAATGTAGTGATGACTTTAACAAGCTTTGGAAGAAAAGTACCAAGTGTAGAAGACACACAGGTACTGGTCAGGCAAGCCCAGGATGAGGCTTCCCCTGTGAGGCTCCATTTCCAGCTGCACAATGGCCGTGCTGTGCGACCACAGGTGCTCAGGCCTCCCCGCCAGCACTCACTGGTCCTCTGCACAAGCCCACAGCTCCAGGGCGCTTCTGGCCCAAGACTTCTGTTCCAAGCCTTACCCTTTTCATCGAGTTCTTACAAGTAACTCAGAAATCAGACTCTTGGAGGAGCTAGAAAAAAAATACATTATGAGGCATGACTCCCCAAAAAATATTTCCATGGAAGTCAAAGTAGGTTCCAGTTTAGGCTCTAGGCTGTAACTTAGAACATGACAGTTCTCATTTGCACAATATGAGTTAAAATACATGAAAGATTTTCCAACCTCTGAAGACGAAAGTCTCTTTTATGACACAAAAAATCTTACATAACAAAAACCCATCTTATTTCATATTAGAATATGGTATACCCGGGGCTAGAGGAATAGCGCAATGGTTATAGTGCTTACCTAGCCAAGCATAAGGCACTGAATTAGATTTCCCAGTACTACACAAGCCCAGGTTTGGCGGCCCATGCCTGTAATCCTAGCACTCAGGAGGATGAGACAGGAGGACTGCCGTGAGTTTGAGGCCAGCGGAGGCCATGTAATATCTTAGGTATCAAAAAGCGAATGCATTCTCTCCCATTCCGTTTCAGCGTGTGGCATCACAACCTACCCAGCTGCTCAAGGAAGAACCTGAACATCATTTTTGGGTTTTCCTTATTTACTTGATACATCCAATTCAATATGATGCCATCGGTTAAATTCTGTGGCTTATTCTATTCCCTGGAATATATCTTTAATTTGGTCACGTCTCTCTCCAAATTTACAGCCATCACTCTCCCCCAAGTATCAGCATCTCTTGTCTAGCCTATTGACAATCCCTAACTGGTCAACCCACTTCTCTTCCCATTCCACTCCAATCGGCAGCCGGAGTATTATTTAAAAACATATCCAGTGGCTTGATCTTGCTTTAGAGACTCAAAGATTTTTGCTTATATTTGGACCAAGTTCAAAATCTTTACTAGTAGCTACAGTCCAGTATAATCAGAATTTTTTTTTGAGACAAGGTCTCACTCTGTAGTGCAGGATGGCCTCTATCCCACAGCAATCCTCCTGTCTCAGCCCTTCATTGCTACAAGACTTTAAAAACTAAACAATAGCTTGAGATATAATTCACATATCATACAACCCATCCATTTAACCCACCTGCAGCCACTCTACACTACACAGCCATCTCTCAGTCCTAAGCAAACCCTAATCCCCTTCTTGTCCCAGCGGTTTTTCCTACTCTGGATATTTCATATAAATAGAATCACACAATATGTGACCTTTTACAACTGGCTTCTTCCACATTTTAAAGCCTTCCTGATGACGTAGCACATGCCACCGTATCTGCTCAAGCTTTAATTATAAGCCTGCAGTTCCTTCTACTTTCCTTTCAAGGCAGCTCAGAATCCCAGCACTCTGGGAGCCTGAGGCAGGAGGATCACAAGTTTGAGCCCTGCCTGGACCAATGAGCAAGACCCTGTCTCAAAACCAAAACTAAAAATGGGCTGAGGATGTAGCTGGCTGTGAAGGGACCTCGGCTCCACCCCCACTCCCATTTAAAAAAAAAAAAAAAGCTGTCACTGTCATTGCCCAGTGTGAAGTGCTCAGTGATTACCGGTCTTTCTCGACCAGCACAGGCATGGTCCCCAGCCACGGGTTCTGCCCCAGAGCTTATCCGACAACCCTCAAAACTAGGACAGTAATGTTGACCTTGACTGCAATGTAGCCTCTCACGGAGTTCAGGGAAGCTTTGTTCCAGACTACTGTAACCGGGACGACAAACTAACAGCTTCCTGTCACAAGAAAGAACTCTGCAGCAAAACTCAAGTTTGGATCCAGACAAACCAAACGACAGGTAGCACGATCTGGAAACCCTCAGTAAGACCAAGGGCACAACAGCTCAGCCCAGAGCATTTGTCCTTAAGATGCAGGACTTGGGTTTTACTATTACACGTTCCTAATGGCTCATAAGACTACACAGGCTGATAAATACTTGTAGTGCTCACAAACCAGCCTGATTATTTCAGTGAGTACATCTTAAAAACGTTAAAGAAAATCTGTACTTTTATAAAGATATATTTCACATGACTTAATGCCAAAGTATGCGAAGAATTCTTCTTAAAATGTTATTTTAATATTTGCCATAGTTTGCATACTTTTATAAATAATTCACTTTAAATGTATAGAATATATGTTCAAATAGGTTTTTTAAGGGCTTCTGAACCAAAGTGTTCCTCAAATCCTTACCTCTGAATGTCACCAAGCCCTCCCAACTGGTAAAGTCCTACAGTACAGCTGCCCCTTGGAAAGCTACCTGCAGCTCCAGCAGTGAAAGTTAGGACAAGAGAAGCTATCTTTAAGGTAACTGGCTCTTCAATGTTTTCTTCAGGCGCAGATGTATGGCTCATCTTGCAACAAGCGGCACTTCCCTCCGTCAGGCACTCACGTCAACACCACAGCGGCAGCAGCTATGCCAACAATACTGACTGACACTATGAAGCCGCCTCTGCTACTCAAAAATAGCCGCTGTCGTGGGATGTCTAGAATTTCCTTTAGAACATTCCAAGGAGAAAAGGAGTAGCAAATATTTGAACTACGACTGGAAAAATGTTGATGATCATTAAAGCTGAGTGATGGGTCTATCAGGGCTCAGTATGAGAACCTAGAACCTTTTCTCAAAGGAAAAGGCACACCCAACATGTCTACTTGGAAGCAAAAACTCCTTCTTGTATGCAATGAAGCTTTGTTAAAGGAAGAACGTATCGAAAGATTACTTAGCGTAACAAACAACATTTGTCCACTAGAACAAAATAAAAATGGACACAAATGGGGAAAATAATTGCATATTTAAATATACAATGATTTTTCAAATCTTATTTTCTCCCAGGTAATTCTCCTTTCCTAGTACTATTTTGACTACATTACCCTGCAGCATTTGGTCTGCAGCGAGTGTGTATCTCCAACACTCTTATCCAAGCCTTCAGCTGACGTCAGAGTTTCTTCCTATTTCTATTACTTATATCATAAACTCTCTTCCAAAAGCCTGGCATCTATGTCCAGGAGTCTCACCCTCTGTTTCAAAAGCTATTCATCATGCATCAAGGAACCTCTCACTGCCAGCTTCTCATCCCCAGCTGGCCCGAGGCACACTCTTACGGTTATACGCTCCAAGCACCAGCTCGTGCCAACCTCACCTCTAAGTTTTCTTCCAAGTTTAATCTCATACTAGAATGCCTTGCTTCCCATTTCTCTTCTATAGTTTCTGAAATTCTACTGGTTCCACGGAGCTTTTCCAGACTCATCAGGAGAGGTATTAGGATACACTGGCCTAATTCTTACTAGTAAAACTCAAAACATCCACATGTATTCCCATTACTTTCTATTTACACACGGCATATGATATACTGTTAAGCTTCCATTCTTAATCATAGAGCAAAGTAACATACACCAGCAGGTTTAGTCTTTAGGCTTTTGGGGGCAAGTCTAAATGTTAACTGGAAGAGAGATCATGCATTTACTTGAATGCTGACTGGATGAATAAATGACCACGAGGAAGTCTGTCAGTTTTTCAAAATCAAACTACACAGGTGGCCAGAGCGAGTGTGCCTCAGGGATGGGGGTGGCCTATGGGAACTCTCAGCCTTTCCATGTTTCTCTCCCCTCCCTTTCATTCCCATCGTCATCTGAAACCATCAAACTGAAGACTTAAAGAGAGCAGGCACCCAGCAGTGGAGCGCTCCTTAACATGCTCCTGGCCGTGGGTTCAAGCCCCAGTACCATAAAAAAAGAAAATAAACATAAGAACAGGGACCAAATCATGCTAGACAGTATTCAGCATAACAAGTGATGCAAGGAAGATCATGTTATTTGAAAATAATGAAGTCAAATCTTACAAACATCCAGAGAAGTAATGAAAAAGAGTACTTTCCTGGAGCTTTGAAATAGAAACTACAGTTGATTTTATATGTATGTCAAGTGTTTAATATGCTGTTGTTTATAAAAAATGATTCTAATGTGTAATTTCTCTTTCTACAGGGGCCTGCTACGTTGTCCAGGCTGGCTTTGAACCCTTCAGCTTAAGCCACACCACTCTGCTCAGATAACAAACTATTTTTTAAGGATACAGTGCTGGGTGTGTGGGCGATCTGGCTGTGACAGAGGCTGATCTGGCTGGGTAGGCGGGTGTCCCCTTCCTCCCTCACCACTCCATGTGCGGCCCTCCCGAAGCTGCGCCCTGGGTCAAAGAGGACAACCTTCCTTGCTAGTGGAGAATTGTTCTGCAGCCAAGGGTACGAGTAGCTGCACTCCCCTGCTAGAACCTCCAAACAAGCTCTCAAAAATACAATGCTAAACTCTGTTCTGCATAGAAGTGAGGACTTATTTCAAAATAACCCCAACCAACAAGCATTTAATAATGGCCAACTATACAAGGACACAGTATTAGGTACAAGAGGCACTGTCTTCACAGAACTTATCTCTTGAAAATCTGGGAGGCAGGCCCAGTGGCACAGGCCTGTAATTCCAGCACTCTGGGAGGGTGAGGTCAGCCCAGTCTGTGCAACTCAGCTACTCAGTAAAATAAGCTGGGATGTAATCAGTACCAAGCCCCAAGGCTCAATCTCCAGTGGTCCCAAAATAAGGCATACAGAAAAGACAGGAAGAATGCCAGGCAACAGAGGTGGAAGAGAGCACTGCCTTCCAGTCAGCTAGCCAAGGTTTTCTAGAACGAATAAGGCTAGGATTTGGCTTCGAAAAGAAGAGGAATAGGCCTTAATATATAGAGGAGAGGATATGTGGCCTGTACTTGAAATGACTGGAAAGCGAGGAAGGACCTGGACTGGTCAGGGGAACAGGCTGGTGAGACAAGGAGGGGCCATGTCGTGGGAGCTCTGAAGGAGGAATGAGTGGGGCATGGGCACTGAGGAGCAGGGACAATGAGAACGCTGAGGCAGTCGAAACAGAGCAGCAGAAAGGAAGGACAATGGCTGAGCAACTAGAGGAATTCTTTTTCCTTCTTTCTTTTTTTTTGAAACAGGGTCCAGGCTGGTCCTGAACTCACTATGCATCCCAGACTAGCCCAGAACTCACAGCAATCTGCTTGCCTCTGTCTCTATGGTGCTCGGATGACAGGCGTGTGCCACCGTGCTCAGCTTACGTGGTACTAAGGAATCGAACCCAGGGCTTTGAGTTTAATAGCAAGAGCTTTAACCACCAAGCTATTCTTCCAGCCCCTAGAGGAATTCCTTTTTTTTTTGAGACAGGGTCCTGCTCTGCAGTCCAAGCTAGTCCCAAACTCACTATGGAGCCCAGGCTAGCCTTGGACTCACCGCAATCCTCCTGTCTCAGCCTTCCAAGTGCTGGGAGTACAAGCATGCAACACCACACCCAGCTTATGTGTTGCTGGAGAATCAAACTCAGGTACTTAGTGCTTGACATGGTACTTGCTATGCAAGCGCTTTAACCGCTAAGCCATTCCTCCAGACCACCCCCTACAGGAATTCTTAACGGAATCTGGTGACTGATTATTCTCGGAGGAGAGGTCAGGGCCTGGTATCTATTCCCTGGACTGTGTCTATTTTCTATGCAAAAAAAGTCTGTTCCCTATTCTTTCCAGTATGAGCTGGGGGAGTATGGAACAAAATCATTTTTTTTTTAGGCTTTAAAACTTAAAGAAAAAATTTCATGGTATTTATTACCATGGTTAAAAAATTATCAAGTATCCAATTGCTTTTCCACACAATGATATTGGAAGCAAAAGTGATTACATGATTCTACCACACAGAGATATTAGGTTTTGCCAATATCCATGCATTCATTCATTCAACAAATTACTATGGAATATATAATACAATGCTATGAATTTAACATCATTATTTTTTTTTCTTCATGATAATGGCAAAGTCAGTGACAGTTTGATGAATGGTAAACATTAGCAAATAAGGAACCAAAAAAGATTACAATCTTGGCTCTGGTTTTAACTTCAGTTCACGCAGCAAATAAATTACTTAATCTCCCCAGCTTCTGTAAATGAACACCAACATATAATATATTTGTGGAATGCTTTTGATTTATATGTGTAGGTTTTCCTGTCCTCTTTTTTTAAAAAAATTACAGCTTCACTGTTGGACAAGATTGGTTTTATTACCTCATAATTTATAGCTGAAGACACCCGACCTAAGATATGGGCAGTGATGAGTCTAGGTGTTTGGCTGGAAATCCTCATATTTCTTCCACTGCATTAGGCTTCCCTCTGGCTACTTCATAAGATTACTGACATGGAAAGCTTTAGGAAGGACACAGCATTATATAAGTAAGAATTATATCCCTTTGTTTAGGTGTTACCAGGAGAGTATGCAGGTTTTACAGACATGGAAGCCTATTTTGAAGTACCTCTTTAAGCAAAAGAACTCCAAAATTACAGGTAAAGAGACTGGAAGGGGACCATGCAAGACAAGGATGTTGAAATTTACATTTCATTTAGCTTCAAGATAAAGTTGTTTCTGTATATAACAGAAAAAATTCACCAGCCAATGCAGTAAGATCAAGTCTTGCCCTCTAAACCTTATCTGTGCCTTCCAAACTATACTGTTCAAAGCCAGCCTGGACAACGTAGCAGGCCCCTGTAGAAAGGAACATAGTGGCTACATGGTAGAAAAATACATATGCTTGGCCTTTATTTCTTCATATTCATTCATAGTAGGCCATACCAAAAAATATGCTTCTAGGCATAAATGATCTTTACTAGGATTAAAAAAATACAAATTATCAACAAACAGAAAATGCTAATTATAATGAAAATAACAAGAATATCACTTAGCTAACATAATTAAATTAGAATATCATACCATATAGTAATTATTTTACATACACAAGTAAAAACAGGCATACACTCATATTTACTCACAATTTGGCAAGCAAAAGATCTCATAAAAAATTACCTCGTCTCCGCCCATAGCTCCTGGCTGCATGTAAACATAGAAGAAAACCATGGGTATTTGTGTCAAAATGGTGAATTTAGAGATAGAAAATATTCACACAAACCTTTTCTAAGTATTCTTAGAATTCTTAATCTGGAAATACTGCTTAACTTGGATGCAAATGTATAATGTTTTTTACAAATTTTATTTTTATGAAAGTAATCAGCTAAGTCACACCAAATTGAGAAATTCAACTGAATGTGGCAGCCAATGATGCAGACACAGTGAGTATACGCTTCCCAAGTCTTACAACAACATACCCTGGGCCTACTAGGCTATTCTACTAGATGAAGAGGAAAGTTTCCTCTTAAAATTTTTCTGACTTCTAAATCTTCCTTTGTACTTTATATCAACACCATATCATAAACTAAAAGAAAAACGAACACATTCTAAACAACTAGAAATCAAAGCATATTGTGGTCATTCTGAGTTTCTTACTATACACACATACTTATCGATTTCATAAACAATTTCCCTAAAAAATGTGTGGAAATCTTTGTTTTATAGGATGTGTTTCTGTAGAAATTTTCAGTAAGGTCTGTCTTGGTTTGCTTCTGGAATGTCCCCCAAAGCCTCACTTATGTGGAAGGTAGGTGGATTGTGGGAGTTAACTGATCAAGCGAGGTTATCTACGGATTTCATGTGCTGCTAGGAGTGGGGCCTGGTTTGGGTATATTCTTGCCACTCCTCCACACCTAAACGGCCCTGCTTCCCAGGCCATCCACAGGCCGTCTGCCCTGCCCGTCACCCTGGCCAGCACCCTGGCCAGCATGGACAGCTGCTCACAGCATGGAAACAAGAAGCAGGGCTACTGGGGGAGGCAAGGATGTATCAAGGATGGAAGAAAACGTTATCTTTTACATCTATTAAATGAACTGAAAAAACAGAAATGGATTGTGGTACTGGATCTTTCCAGGCCATTTAATAATAGAGTACTTTGAAGGCTGCCTTCTCCTTCAAACTCTAGGCCTGTAAAATACATTGCTACAGTGTTTAACAGAGCTAGGCCTTGGGGCCATATATCACCTGCAAGTCCTATCATCTGAAATGATTTTCAAAGTGGCAAACTTCTCAAACTTGAAATCTCCATTTCTATAAGAATAAATGAGAATTACAAGTAATCTATTTGTAAAGTATGAAATGTCATGAAATTAGTCTCCATTGGGAAAAAAAGAGGATAATTTTGAAATTATATTTGCAGTATAAGATAGTAAGCAGGAAAAAAACACAACCTGGTTTTCCCCGAAGGTAGGAATTCAGACTTTTTCAGTCACGGTTGAAGTACAAGGTGTGACCAAAATTCATAGTGAATGCTTAAATTTTCAAAAAGTCGTTACTGTAACAGACAGACACACTGCCTTCAATTCCCTTAAAATACATCTCCTTGCTTTGGAATATACTTATCCCAGTCTTCTTGCCACGTTCTGAAGCAGTTCTGGAATTCCTCTTTTGTGAATCTTTACAAGATGTGATTTAAAAAGACATACAGTGAATGCTGCTGCTTCGTGTTATCCAACAGAAAGGCAGCTCGTAAAAATGTTTTGTGTGTCCTCCTGTAGCATCCTCTGGCTCTGCCCCAAAGTCAAAATGACCTTGTGAGGTAAGCATCTGAATCCATTCAGGGCACAGAGGCAGACACAACAGGCCAGAAAAGACACAATATAGAACTTCTACTTTCCACTTTTCTTCAGACATCACACTTGCCCTTGGATTCACTTCTCAGCCTTTAATGTCTCCCACTACTCAAATATTAAAAAGGATTATCCTGCCAAGTGTCATTTTCCCAAGACCCTTCCCATACTACAACCCTCAATGAAAACAATCTCGTCTGAATTTACACAGTTATTACTATTTAAATCACTTGCAAAGGAAGTACATTCCAAAAAAAAGTGTATCTATTTATTTATTTTGAGATGGAGTCTCACTCAGTAGCCCTAGCTGGTCCTGAACTCGCTATGTAGCCATTCTGGCCTTGAATTCGCAGCAATTCTCCTGCCTCAGCCTCCCAACTGTTGGGATTACAGGTGTGCACCATTAGGCCTAGCTTTCCAAAAAACAATTGAAGGGACTTGTACGCTTTTCCTTTTTGGAACCTGGAATTCAACTCCCAAAATCAAGTGTAATTAGTTGTAGTCCCAGCTTGACACCAGGGAAGTTAGCTTCCTCCATTGGGACACGGATGAATCAACAGTCACAGGTAACACTCAGAAAGAGGTGAAGTTTTAACATCCTGTCATTTGTCTCTTTGTTTTTCCTCCAATCCCCAGTGACATCACGCTGCTTGAGGATTCACTGAAAAAAATCTCTATTGAGACAGGAAATAAAATATTCTGTATTTCAAAATTACTCATGTCTCTCTCAAAGAATAAGATTCCATTTTTCATTATTTTTTATTTCTGTCCAGATATTCAATGAAAAATAATCTGACTGCAACACTGAGGTACAACTGACTCATTGGATCTTTGCCCCCAAAAGGACATGAAAAACCTCTTTACCCAAATTTCCAACTGTCAAACAGAAAGTGAAGAGATCAGACCAGTCTGAGGTAGGGAGAAGCACCCGGATTTGAGGAGAGGGGAACAGCTATTAACGACCTAGGAGGGTTGTAACCAAAGCCTCCTGAAACAGTTCATAACTATTGGGCTAGAGCCACGACACAGCAGTTAAAGCGCTTGCCTAGCAAGCACAGGGCCCTGAGTTCGATTCCCCAGTAGCACAAAAAGCTGGACACGGTGTCACATGCCTGTAATCCCAGCACTCAGAAGGTTAAGGCAAGAGGACTGCCAAATCCAATGTTAGCCTGTGCTACAGCGTGAGATCCTATCTCAGAGAGAGAGAGAGAGAGAGAGAGAGAGAGAGAGAGAGAGAGAGAGAGAAGAAACAGATCATAATTATTATAGAGTCTTCTCTTTTTCCACTTAACAAAATCTGCAAATCAGTTCATGACAACTGGGAACTCTGACAAGAGGGAGCCAGATGGCATTTGGAATAGAGCAGTCAATTTAGGCAGTCACCTGAGATGATATTTTCATTGGTCATTGTGGAATTTTATTATGTGCTACCTGGTCTTGAGGTCAAGTATCTTATTTATAATCCCTATGGCGAATATCATCATAGCAGTGAAAACTTAATGAGTGCTCACATGGTGCCAGGAAAAATCCAAAACTCTTCACACATATTGATATCATTAATATAACATACAACTTTATGATGTAAGTATTCTTATTAGCTTTTTCTTTCAAATGAAGAACATGGGACGGAATGATTAAATATCTAGTCCAAAATAAGATGGAAGAATAAGATTTGGAATATGAATCTGAGCAGTAAGGCACCACTGTCCAAACTTTAACATACCTGGCAGAATGGTCTATATCAATATTCAAAAAAATACAGAGCACAATTGAGGGGTGAACATATGCCTTGGTGGCCTTTAGAATGTAGGATAACAGTCATTTTCAAGTTTGATCAAATTGACATGAGGACTACTTATCAATAATAGTTACCATCAAAGCCTTAGAGAAAGGTATTGAAGGGAACATTAGCAAGAGAACCTTGGAAGCACAGAAGCAGTGGTTTTCCCTGAAAAAAAAATATTGAATTCATAAATGTGTATGTGCCAGCAAAAAACGACTCATGTAGACAAAAAAAAAAAAAAGGAACAACATGACTAATCCCACCTTTGTCATACACTATCTATGTAAGCAGCGGTGGCACACCACTACAGTCCTAACATTCTGGGAGAGGCAGGAGAATTGCCAAGTTTGAGTCCCGTCTGGGCCACTTAGCAACTAAGTGACACCCTGTTTCAAAATTTAAAAAAACAAAACTGTGACGATCTGGAGATGTATGTTAGTACAAAGGTCTGTGTTCAACATCCCACCACTCCCTGGCATGCACACGAGGCAATGATGCTTCTAGGTTCTAGCTACGTCCTCTAAAAACTATAACTTATTAATTTGTTTATATACTTTTGGAATGAACCCAGAGCCTTTCACATGCTAGAAAAGTGCTCTACCACTGAGGAGCATCCCTAGCCCTTTTCAAATTTTGAGATAAGGGGGCTGGAGAAATAGCACAGCAGTTAAAGCACTTGCCTAGCAATCACAAGGCCCTGGGTTCAATTCCCAAGGACCACATAAAGTGGGTATGGTGGCACACACCTATAATCCTAGCACTCAGGAGGCTGAGGCAAGAGAATTGCCATGAGTTCAAGGCAAACTTGGACTTAAGAACCAGCCTAGACTACAGAGCGTGATAGTATCTCAAAGTAAATCAATTAATCTTGAGACAGGGGTTCATTAAGTTGCCTAAGTCAGCTGCAAAACTGTGATCCTCCTGCTTCAACCTCTCAAATAGGTAACTACTTACGGGGTATACAACCATACCCAGAAAAAATTCTTAATTTTTAATTATCAGTTATCATTATTTATATGGACAAAATCATTTTATTGATATATTCACATACACACATATGTAAATAATACTAAGATTCATAAAAATTACATTTAATTTTTATAAATCAGGTTATGATCAATCTTGGCCAAAGACAGCATTTAGAGTAGATACTAGGGGACCCTCTGGGGTATTGGTAATGTTAACGTTTGGTCCTAGTGTATTAGATTCAAGAATGTGCACAATTTGTAGTAAACACATATTCATAATCTGTGCACTATTTGGCATGTATACCAAATATACATAAAATACTACAGATATTTTACATCAGTTCACGGGTTACAAAATTAATGCAGAAAACCCAAAGTGTTAACACTTTTGTAGCTTTTAACTTTAAGTCAGAATAACCACAACTTGGTAGGCATCAGGATTCTTTTCAGTCATAGGTATAAATATTAAAGGTCTATGTATGTCACAGGGGGAAGTACAAGGTTATTCCAAAACTAAGTCTGCCTGATTAATACACTGGGGTTTTTTTTTTTGTTTTGTTTTTTGGTAGTGCTGGAGTTTAACACAGGCTGTGGCACATACTGGCCACTCCACCACTGAGCTCAATTCCCAGCCCTGACTGGAACTCCCAGGGGCACTCTTATGGTAACGGCACAGTGCTGGTGAGCATGTGAGGCGACTTGAAGATGGGTCATCTGGTACTCCTTATTATTTGGTCTATACTAGGTTTTAAGTGGCTTTATTCTTACAAATAGAATTCCCAAGGTAGTGCATATTCTGATCTACTATGATCTACTACTTGAACTGTTAAAGACTGTTCTTAGAGCATGTTTAGTTTCACAGCAAAATGGACAGAAATGCCTAAGACATTTTCATGTTCCCTCACATACGCACATCCTTCTCCACTAACGACCTCTCTCCCGCCAGAGTCAGACATTTGTTAAAATTGACAAACCCACAGTAACACACCACGATCATCCCAAATCTGAGGTTTTCCTCGAGTTTATTCTTGATGTTGTATACTCTAGAGTTTCCACAAACATATCCACCATTACAGAACAATAGAGAGCAATTTAACTATCCTAAAAATTCTTGCTCCATCTGTTCATTCCCTCTAATACTCATTGTCCCCTAGCAACTACTAATTGTGTCTGTTGTTTTGCATTTTCCACAGTGTCACGTAGTTGGAATCACAAAGTATGCAGTCTTTTCAGATTAGCTTCTTTCAGTTACTAACATATCCTTAAGTTCTACGTCTATCCAAGGCTTGCTAGCCCATTTCTTGTTAGTGCTGAATAACATACTACTATTTGGATTTACTATAGTCTCCATTTATCTATTCACTTATTCAAGGACATCTTAGTTGCTTCCAAGTTTTAGTAAAAATGGTAGGCACATCCATGTGCAAGTTTTTGCTGGACCTACGTTTTCAATTCCTTTGGATAAATGCCAAGGAGCAGAGGTGCTAAACTGCACGGTCAAGGAACGTTCAACCTTCTAAGAGTGGCACATGGCTGACTTTTGTTTCTAAAGTTAAACTAAGCCTTCTGCTGCATGAATTCATCTGCGTTTGTTAAAACCCCTCTAGGCAAAGTAACATCATGTACAAATTCTAACGGCTCAAAAAAAAGAGAAAAAGATGGTGAAGGGTGAAAGAATGATGAAAGGAGAGAGGTGTGTAGGCAGACACAGACACTCACGGTATCGTGGAGTCACAGTAGGGCACACCATTTAAAAACGTGAGAGGACTCCATTCAAAAAAACATTTCTGAAACTTATTCTTTTCAATCACCATTTAAGCAGGCAACATTAAATTATATTTGAACATACAATGTTGCCTTTCAGCTAAGACTGGAGTGTTAGTCGTGCAACATTTCTACCTACATTGGTTTAAAATCTTAAAGTTAGGACCCAAATGTTCTCTCTTGCCTCATGTGACTGTAAATTTCCAAAGAGCAGAACTGATAAGGCTTGTCCCTGAATCCTCCTCTATCTTTGTCCTCACTATACCAGGTAAAGCATTTTTAGGACAAAAAAATGCTTAAAAAGACATGTTCAGCAACTAAATTTATATACATTATTTGACTATTTAAAATTATTTTCCTTCCCTTTTCTCATTGACTACTACCCATCTTTTGCAGAAAAAAAATCTTCTATGTATTTTACTGGAAACCTAAAAATACTAATGACTGACAAACATAACATTAGCAATACTAAGATACTTTACAAGGGTGAAGTAACATTTTTAATCTTGGGGAGTATTACTGAAAACCAGAGGATAAATTACTGATTTATTTTTTTTTTTTTAATAATACTCTAGGCACAGTAAACAAGTGCTTAGCATTACCTAGTTCCCAAAATAACTACCATGATGACAGTAAAGGACAGGCTGGAAAGTCATAAGGATTCTAACGGTACACCAGGGTATTTTGTATTTTACCCAACTAAACTGTCCAAATCAGGCCTGAAGTTGCCAAACACGAAATTATGCACTCAAATATCTAGCATGTATTTTCCAATGAGACATCTTCTCTGAACCACTGTATCAAAATCTCTTGGCATCTCCTCAAACTTTATGTTCACTTCTAACGCGTCTTTGTCTTTGTGTATGTATGGGTAAGTATGGCACTGGGAGTTGAGCTGAGGGCCTCAGTACGGAGCTACATCCTTAGCCTATTTTTATTTTTGATTTTGAGACTGGTTTTCACTAGTTTGCCCAGGCTGGGCTCAAACCTATTATCCTCCTGCCTCAGCTTCCCACAATGTTCGAAATACAGGCCTACAGCAATTCCACATTTAGGAGCTCCCAAATAATGTAGAGGACTATACAGTAAGGATTAGGCAAGGAAAGCAGACGGCGAATAGATGTTTTATGTAGGACCGGGCCCTCTGACGGTGTTCCTCACCTACTATCTAACAACAAGGCCCCTCTCATGTGGGACAAAAGGCTCGACCACAAAGAAGGGCCTGGAGAAGAATCACCTGGGCCATTCAGGAAGGGCTCCCCCAGGGTGGGTAAGCACTCATCCACCTCACCTTGCCCAGACCCTTCAAAGCCAGCTTCTTCTGGACTGGGCGTGGGAAATTTTCAGGGGACAATAAAAGTAGAGCAAGTCTTGAGGGGAAAGAAAGGATCTAAAGGAACATACAGTGCCGTATCACTACTTGATTGCATCATGCCCAGATAGTGGTTTGCTGTTACAAATAAGGGGTGGGAATTAGTCAACACCAGAGAACTCATAATGTAACCTAGTACTCAATCTCTGTTTACGCTTTAGGCAAAGTCAAAGAACTTAGATCGGGGGAAAACCTTACAAGTATACTGATTGAACAAACCATTACCAAAAATTTAAATCTCAGAAAACTGTAGTACTTATAATAAAGTAATTTATGAATGTCATACAGGGGAAAAAATAAGAGGTGGGAAGAGAGGGATTTGGCAACAGGGAGGGAGCCACCAGATGGCTGGAGAGGGACTAGTAATTCTGGTCATTTCCATCCACCCTTTGCTTATTTCTTACAACCACACCTGTCATCAAACCAATGAAATTACAGCCTCTTGCCAGATAAGGCAGTGTGATGGCAGGCATATCTATCCCACACTTGGCCTCACCAGTTTCAAAGAGATTTTTGGTGTCCATTTAAAATAAACCTAGGTAACATGCCCCAAAGTCACTTACCAGATCAACAGATTCAAGTTATAAACTTAGATGTGTCTGTCCCTACCCCATCTCAAACTACATTATTTCCACCACATTAGATCTGGGTGGGGGGTGGGGGGGTGGAGAAACGAGTCAGGTCATGAAGGTGTGCGTGTGTGAAGGGTGACAGACAAAGAAGGCAAGGTTTGGCCTGCAGAGGTCCACGCAGGGACATCTGCACTCCAAATCTTTCACTGTTCAAGCCTTATACTGCCACTCTGGAAGTAGTAAAATTCCTGATAACAAAAGGGGGTGCTCTGCAAGCAAACTCAACCACGTTGGAAGCGCACTGACTCTCCACAATCAATGAAGTAATATTTACCTAACTGTTACAAAAAAGCTAAGGGAAACCTAAGCGATATTTCTAGGCAAATCCAAAGAATGCAAGTCCTGCTGCGTCAGGGGGCAGAGCAATCTGGGTCGACCTCAGCAGCCACTTGGCTATTACACTTTCCTCAGCAAGCCACTGCCCTTTGTTAGAAAATGAACATGTTGCTAAGTTTAAACAGAAAAGTGGGGTTTGGGGCTGGAGGAATGGCTCAGCGGTTAAAGTGCTTGCCTAGCAAGCGTTACGTCAAGAACTAAGTACCCGAGTTCAATTCCCACCACAGGCCAAGTGTGGTGGTGCATGTAATCCCAGCACACAGGAGGCTGAGACAAGAGGACTGCCTTGAATCCAAGGCCAGCCTGGGCTCCGTAGTGAGCTCAGGACCAGTCTGGGCCACAGAGTGAGACCCTGTCTCAAAAATAAATAAATAAATAAATAAATAAATAAATAAATAAAGTGGGGTTTGACCATGTCCTGACAAACCACACTACACATTACAAACCTGAGTAAGCATTACAAAGCACAAAGGAGTACGAAAATATTAAGCTGCTAATTGCCAAATTCATGTATGTTATGACTATCTTCCCAAAAGAAGAGCTAAGGCAAATCTCTTGGGGAAGAAGGAAGGTGGAGTGGCACTTCCCCAGGGCTCTCAGTCTCACAGAAGTACCTTCCCTTCCCTCTCTTTCCACCGCTCTCCTGGTTTCCCACACAAGGGGCCTGCTCCATGGGCCAGGCATGGTCCTCGAAGCCAGGGACCGCCTGCGAATGAAAGCTAGCGTGTGTCCTCTCTAACAACATTTAAAAGAGAAATATTCATAGTCAATAATTATATTCCACATAAGAATGAGAGCATGCAGTATCTTTTGCCTGGCTTACTTCATTTAACATAAATATATCCCTGGTTCATCCACGTTATTGCAAATGACAGAATTTCACTTTTTTATGGCCAACTAGCGTTCCAGTGTGTGTGTACGTGTGACATATTCATTATCCACTCACCCACACACGCACATGGAGGCTGACTTCACATCTTGGCTACCTGAACCGTGGTGCCATGCACTGGGGGCCAAGATGGCCCTCCCACACACTGACTTTGCTTCCTTTGGATATATGTCCAGTAGCGGGATTACGGAAACACAGATTGTTCTTTTTTTTAGGAATATCTATCTAGTTTCCACAGTGGCTGTACTAAGTGAAGCTCACACCAATAGTGCTTCCAGCCTCCCTTTTCCCTACATTCTCACCGACATCTGTTATTTTTTGTCTTTTGACAACAGCTATCTCAACTGAAATGTCATTTCCCTGTTGTTTTGGTTTGCAGTTATGGAAATAAGCATTTCTTCATATACCTTCCAGGCATTTACATGCTTCTTTAAAATGTTAAATAAGGTCTCTTGAGGTTTTATTATTATTATTATTATTATTATTTTGCTATGAGTTGTTTGAGCTCCTCATGTATCCTGGGTAATAATCCCTTTTCAGACAGCTTACAAATAATCTATCCCAAAAATAGAAAGATAGACTCTGTGGAGAAAAGGGATATGTGGAGGAGGTGGTGCTGTAGGAGTAGGAAGGGGGAAGGGAATTAAAAATGGCCAAGATGCCGTATGCACATGGAAGAAACCCCAGTTACTCCCATGTTGTATGTGGACAGTGTTCTTGGCTCTTGGTCCTCCCTCTCCTGTGCAGGTGTTTACTGCATAGTGGTATAACTACAGTTAACAGTAATCTATTGTATACTGTACATTTCAAAATAGCTGGAGTAGAGGATTTTGAATATTCTCACCATAAAAAATGATAAATATTTGAAGTGATGAATATACTAATAATCTGGATTTGACTATTCCATAATGTATGCATGTATCAAAACATCACATCTTATCCTGGGAATGTATACAATTATTGTGTACACTGTATCAATTAAAATGTTTTTTGTGGTACTGGGTATTGTATCCAGTGCCTTCATATTGAGCTACATCCCAGTCTGTTTTTATTTCTGATTTTGAGATGAGGTCTCATTAAGTTGCTAAGTTGCTCAGGCTAGACTTGAATTTGCAATTCTCCTGCCTCAGCTTTCCAGGGTGCTGGGGTTACAGTCCTGTGTCACTGGGCCCAGAGAAAAAAAATTAAGAATTTTGCCTTTCTAGTGATAAATACCAGAGAAAAGGATCATATCATAATAATATTTTATGTTGATATTTGCTCAGTTCTAAGTAGCATTATGAGATAATAGGGTTTTTTTTTTAAAGAATAAAGAGTCTTTATTTAGAAACAAAGGATAGAGGGCTAAAAGCTCCCACTGTTTGGGAGGGGGCCCCAAGTGGGTTGTCCCTATAGGTTTATCTTTAAGGATGAAACATTTAAAAGAGGAAACTCTAAAATTTAACAAAGTTCATCACAAATGTGTTGAGTGCTATGAACTGGAGGCCCAAGTTACCACAGTCTGCACAAGTGGGGAAAACATAAATAACTTCTCAGCTTCCTCCACTTTGTTACTGGATTGAAATGACCCGATTACTGTCACTTGAGACATGTACACACACACACACACACACACACACACACACACACACACACACATGGAACTTCTTCCAGAATTCAGTAAAGCCAGCCAAAAATATTCCAAACTTTATTTTCTTATAAAGTTCACTATCAGGCCAGGTAGATTTCTATTTTTCAAGAAAATGAGTTTAAGTAAGGGGACAGATAATAATGAAAAAAGTATTTTCCCAAAGACACTAAATTTGCATGTTGGTATTAAAGTAAAACAATACAAAAAACCCCACTCTTAATAATTTCAAGTAAAAGGTCCCAACCTCAACCCGGAAGCAGAAAGCTCTGTTTCTACTCCACCGCATTCTCCTGACTAACCGGCATAGCTCCCCAATCTCAGCTGTCCTTATCTATAAAATGAGAAGGTCAAAACAACAATCTCTTTGCTTTCTTACTACATTTATGTAAGGCATCCACCCCAAATAATTTTTATTGTTTATTTATCTATTTTTAGGCAGTATCTTGCTCTTAAGTCCACGCTGAACTCATTATGCAGCCCAGCCTGGCCTCGAACTCACAGCTTCCCAAGTAAAATAATTTTAAACTCAAGTATTTTAAAGTTACAAAACATGTATCTCTCAAATCACCACTTTTTATTTTTAAATTATCCATCGTATATTATATACTCACATCACAACTGTATACTAATTTTACTTCCAAATTTGTTCAAGTAGAATGAACTGCACTGAGCAATGCACAGTAGCATCTACACTCCCAGCAGTTGCGGGGCTGAGGGGTCATGATTCAGGGCCACCCTCCTACACAGCAGTGCAGGCTAGCTGGGCTACAGACCAGTCACAGGAAAGTGGAAAGGAAAAGGAAGTGGTAAGGGGAAAGGAAAAAAAGGAGAGAGAGCAGGAAGGAAGGGAAGGCAACACAAGACCGCGTCCTCAAAAAGCCCCAAATCTCAAGGAAAATATTTTCAATCTAGAATCTCAATCCCTTCACTGTCTTCCTGTGCTACTAAGAAATTACTTATATCCAAAAATAACAATAACAATAACAAAAACAACAATATGCTCCTCGAATTCTGGAAAATTCCACTTAAATCCGAGCAAAGCTGGCTCTCCGCCCATGCTGGTACAAATGCATCACGTGCCCTGTCCTCACTCGCTCGGCTACTTCCTCCCAGCTGGCCGCTCCCCGAGGAGCTTACACTCAGTAGAGCATGGCACATCCACACCAATGCCTCTCCACGTTTCCTCTAGTGAGTCAACAAATCTACTGGCAGCCTTCAGTTCCAACAGAAACACAAGCAAAAGCTTCCAAAATATTTTCAAGGCATGAATAAGAGGGAAAATGCGGAAGACAGCAGAATATAAATTTTCAAACGTCTTAGTGTATCAGCAATGTACAGAAAATTTTAAAACAAAGATCTTAGAGATTCTCAATCTGGTAAAAGTCTTTTTTGTTGTTATAGTTGTCAAAATTTTAAGTCTTCAAATTATCCAGGTTTTATTTTAAGACTCTCTAGTTTATATGATGTCTCAGACACTCTTATAAGCAAGAATGAGGGTAAATAAACTCTCTCTCTCTAACAGAGGGAAAAATAGTACCTCTGATTTTTTTATTCACCCCTTATAACTTGTAAGAGACTTTACAACCTGGAAGACACTAGAAATAGTACGAAAACTCTTCATTGAATTAAGGTTAACCCTCAGTTACCGATTTTGAAGGAGGATCTCACTAAGTTGTCCAAGCTGGGCTCAAACTTGTAATCCTCTTACAAGCCTCTCAGAATTCTGGAATTACAGGCTGATGCTGACAGGCTCTGCAAAGCTGTTCTATTTTCTGTCACTGTAGATGTTGCATGTTAATGAAATCTTTTAGTATTTTTTGATCTACCTCTTTATTTCTTACCGCAGCATAATTATTTGGATAGTCGCTGGTATTGTTCACTGTAATAATAGTTCATTCCTTTTTATGGCTTAATCATATGTCATTGTATGAATGTATTGCAATGTAAACATATTCGAGCTGACAGACATTTAGATTATTTACCCTTTGGAGGTTTTTTAGGGGTTTTTTTTGTTTGTTTTGTTTTGTTTTTTTGGTGGTATGGAAGATGGAACTTTCATACTAGGCTACATTCCCAGCCCTCTTTTATTTTTATTACAGGGTCTCACTCTGCAGTCCAGTCTGATCCTGAGCTCATGATGTAGTCTAGGCTGGCCTCAGACACATGGCACTCCTCCTGCCTCAGGCTCCTAATGGCTGAGATACAGGCATGACTCGCCACATCCATCTTATGTGGCACTAGGGAATTGAATTCAGGGCCTTGAGCTGGCTAGACAAGTGCTTTAACCACTGAGCTATTCCTCCAGCCCCTATTTTTTGATTTTGAGACAGAGTCTCACTAGGTTGATAGTTTAGCCGGGATGGGCTTGAACTTTAGAACTTTCTGTCTCTGCCTCCCAGATTGCTGGGATTACTGGCCTCTATCACCAGATCTGGCTCTTTGAAGTTATTATAATTGATGTTGCTATAAAATTTTGCATACATATCTTTGTATAAACATGCTTTCATTTTCTGTCTTGGGTATGTTTATGGTGTACGTTTAACTTTGTTTTTGAGACAAGAGTCTTGCCCTGCAGTTCAGGCTGGTCCTGAATTCACCAGCCCATGCTGGTCTCAAACTCACAGCAATCCTCCTGGCTCATCCTCCCAAGTACTGGCAGTACAGGCATGCACCACCATGCCAGCTTATGTGTGGCTGGGGAATCTAACTCAGAGATTGCTAGGCAAGCACTTTAACCTCTGTTCTGCCAGCTCTTATGTTTAACCTTTTAAGAAACTCTTTTCCAAGAGGCTATACTATTCTATATTCTAAATAGGACACAACACTTATCAAAGTGCCAACAATCTGAGATGTAACAACTGAGAAGGGCTGTTGGCCTCAAAGAAGGTGCATATTCCAAAGTCAGGTGACAGAAGTGATCTCATCCAGGGAAAAAGATTCACACAAAAACAGATGAGAATATATCCACTATGCCCACTCTAGCCTACAAGATGATTTACAAGTATGTGTCCTTAAGTTCCATCAGGAAAATATCTGTCTTTATACAACTGATGTTAAAATAAACTCATATTGTGAAAATCTAACATTCAAAGAGACATTTTACAAAGTCATCAATAAGCTGATGTAGGCAGTAACAGCAGCTCACAAGAGCATCTGTAAGTCACACACCATGTCAGACGCTTTGTAACATCTGTTTTAGTTACCTAACCGATCATTACACTCTAACACTGAACTACATTCCCCAGTCCTTTTCATTTTCTATTTTGAGCCAGGGTCTTGCTAAATCACAAATGTGCCCAGGTGGGACGTGAACTTGACTTTCTCCTGCTTCCGTCTCTTTCAGGGCTGGGATTACAGGCCTCTGGCCACCACACCAGCTCATTATCTCCATCTTAAAGGTGAAGAAATCAAAGGCAAAAAGAAGTTAAGAATGTGGCCCCAAGGAATACAGGTTTTAAGAAAAGAAATCAGACCTGCCTAACTCCAGACAACACTTTCCCCGGCTATGCTAATGCACTGCGGGGGCATCATCAGGTTCCACATGCCCTGCTGCTGGCTTGGAAGATGCATCCCTGCAACTGAAAAATACTATTATCCCTTAACAGGGCTCCAAACTACCAGGCCAAGGACTGATTCCTGTCTGTGGCCCTGGGATGACCAGGCCACTGGGACAGATGAGTCACGAGCAGGTGGGGAGCAGAGAGCAAAGCCCTACCTCCTATCTGCAGGCTCCTTTTAGGTTCTAAAGCCACTGCTGGTATGACAAGAGGTGGAGCTCTGCTCCCTTCTCCCCACCTGCTGCTGCTGCTGCTCACCATTTCAAAGCTGTTCTCCAATCACCTGCTGCATAACAAGTGTACACACACACACACACACACACACACCCAGACCCCCAGCAGTGGTCATCAACTAAACTGGGCCCTGGCACCAAAGTTTGGGAACTAATGTCTTGAGCCACATATTGTGATCTGGATCTGGACTGTTTCCCAAAAGTCTCGTGTATTTGGATGTTACGGATTATCTATGGAACCATGTGCTATTTGAAGATGGGAGCCTGGTCTGGAAGGTGGATTACGAGCATGTGGTGGGCTACAGGTGTGTGGTGGAAGACAGGAATGTGGTGGATTATAGATCACAGGTGCGTGGTAGATTAAGATCTTCAACCTGGAAGGGGCAGAACCTTGAGGCTGGACCCAGAAGGGGCAGATCACTGGGACAGGACCTGGGTATATGCTACTTCCTCCCTTCCTTCCTAGGTCATGGCTTCCTGTTTGCAATGCTGTGAAGAGCTGCCTCCACCTCTGCCTCCGCCATGAGCTTTCACTGTTGCTGGCTGTCCATGAATGGACTGTGATCTTCTGAGACTGTGAGCTAAAATAAACTTTTTCTCCTCTAAATTGTGTATGTCAGGTATTTTGTCACAGCAATGAGAAAGCAACTGAGACACCACACTAATTTTGAATTTGTAATTTTGTATTCACCAAGGAATTTTTCTGCCATATCCTTGTTTTTCCCAGCCTATTTTCTATTTGGAAAATCAGGAGCTGACCAGTCAAAGGGATAAATGGGTATACCTGGCAGTGATATCGCTTAGACTGATACCAGGCATTCTGGTTTCAAGCACTAATTTGACCATAAATTTGGTTCACTTGGACCAATCATAGAGCCATTAATATCCATTTCTGAGGACCAATATTACAGAGGGGGGAAAATCAAGTCAGGCATCAATCCTATGGAAGACTATAACTGCTAAACAACTCTACACCGATAGTGCATAAATAAATAAATAAATAAATAAATAAATAAATAAATAAAAGCACAAGCCACTGCTACTGTTAGAAAAACATGGCTAGTGGAACAACTACTACTACATATATAGCTAGAAGCAGTCTCAGCAGCCGCCTTCCTTTTCTAGCAGGAAAAATAAAAAATGTATTAAGCAAACTTCTGATGTTGCTAGTGCAAGGTAAGGAAAAGGCAACTCTAAGAATTAAAAAGTTTTTAAAGTTTTTCTGTTTTGGGGTGGGAGGGTCAAAAGTGGGAAGGGATTGTAAAGTTGATATGATACATATGTGCACTAAATACCCAAATTCATTGTAAACGTGTATTACATATGTATATTAATAAAAAAATTAGTGGGAAAAAATAAAATAAAATTTCTCTGTTCAGTGGAAGGAGCACATTGTTTTAGAACTTGTTTTGGTAATAGTGATAAATAGCGGGTTTACTGATGATGAACTAAAATTTCTTCCCCTCCTCATCCCCTTCTATCTTCATAATACTTAAGGACCTGACATTTTGGAGAAGGGCTAGAATTTAGCTGTGTCTCTTAAGTTACAGTCTAATGTTGGCTTGCTAATTCCTTTTAGATTTGTAGTCTTAAACAGGAAAAATGATCAGACTCTGGGTTTACATAGACCTTGTGTCTTTTCACACCTTGCATGGTTATAGGTTTACCGGTAACTACTACTTATTTTCTACAGATGGTATCTGTTATGGTTTGGGTCTGGAATGTCCCCCAAAAGCCTCCTGCACGTGCATGTTGTAGAGTACCTAAGGAACCATGTGCTATTACGAGGTGGGACCTGGTGAGGAGGGGCAGAACACTGAGCTTGACCTGGAAGGGGTGAATTACTTAGCCAGGACCTAAAGGTCCAGTCATGCTAGCTCTGCCCTTCCTCCCTCACTTGGCTTCCAGCCTTCCAGGCTGTGAGCAGCCCTTCCTCTGGCTATACCTCTGCCGTGTGCTTCCACCATTGCTGGCCACACACGAATGGACTGAGACCTTCTGAAACTGTGAGCTAACAGAAATCTTTCATTCAGGTGGGGCTGTATGGTATTCTATCAAAGCAACAGAAAAATAAGAAAGTGTTCTATCATTCTCTCACGAGCTTCCATTTTTTTTTTTTTTTTTTTTTTTTGTCTTCTAGATGACATCAGGAGTGGTAATTCTTAGTGGTAAATGTACCTGGAAGGCATGTACTGGAAATACCACATAACAGGAAGAAAGCTGCTAAGCCATTAAACGATGGGAAGTGGTAGTGACAAGCGAGGACACCCACATGACATCTGTCTTTCTTGTCAAGAAGCCAGAAAATACAGGTATATTCAGGAGAGATTCAGATTTGGTGAGGTCAAGAAAGTGAATGAAAGATGAAGACTTTTCTGAAGACATCAAATGGTGGCTCTGAGAAGAGTTAGGAAGCAAAGATTTCATGTAATGAAACCAAAAGGGTTGGAACGAAGAGACAAATGACTCACATTTCCTCTTCATGAAAACTTAAGTATTGCCTCAATTCTCCTTAGCCTTCTTAGCAAGACCTTTCTTTCTTAAAAATATAGTTCAACTTCAATCTATTTCTCTCCAATAACCACAAACTCTGAATTCATAAAGTTCTGACTTCATCTCAATTATTCCTACATCAAGGTGGAGAACAAGGATAGAATACAGTGAAATCACAGGACCAAGACTGTTGGGTCAACAAATAGTAGGCAGAGAAAGATGACAAAAACACACCAGTGTGCTCATGCATGTGCCACATATGTACCACCTGATGACCTGGGCTCAACTATACAAACGGGAAGAAAAGGTTTTATACAGCAGGTCTGTCAAAGCCTGTAGTTCCTGCAAATACCTCCCCAAGAAGATTATGATTATCTCAAGTTGGAGACAACACCGGAAAAAAAAAGTAATGACAAAAATGTAAAACTCCGGTTGCTCTGGTAGTTTATTCTGAAGCGACAACGGGGTTCTTCAGCCTTGGGAAGCACCAAGGGGACCTATGAAAATTGATGCCCTCTTCTATCGGCCATCTTGTTTTAACTACGCATAGTTCACTGACCTTTCACGTAGATATCAGCAAAATGACCCTCTGGTACTTAAAGGAAAAAAAGCATCCCAGAATCTACATGCTGAAAGCAGCCTTTCAAGCCTTACCCAATCAGTCCCACAATTTCAAAGTCAAGGAAAGTCAGGCTAATGGGGATTTAAGCAGCATGCACAAAGTAGATAGCACTTAAATGAAACCTCTATTTAAAAGCAGAGAATTTTTAAAAATCAAAGTTAATTAAAACCTGTTAAAAATAAGAATGTCATTTTGCTTTTTTTAAAATACAAAGTCACCAATCACATCCTCTTTTTCTCATGGAAGGCTCACACCATGTCAAATTAGGACTTTTCTCAAACACACACTAACTGCTTCAAGCAGACACAATAGCATACTATTTGTTATAGTTAGCTCTAAATCCCATGACCTCACTGAAGTCTTCTCACAACTGCTTATTGTTGAATCTCAACAAGTTAATTTTTTATTAATTTTCACCCCACTGGATAAAAAACTAGAAGTAATATAATCTAAATGCAAAGTGATCTTTTAGAAATTAGTAAATGGGAGGTGGATATTTTGGAAGTTTTCTTGTCTCCAAGACCCTCCACAGGAAGGGATACTAGTTATATGGAAAAAAAATACATAGGGTGACTTTTAGGACCTACACCATCAATCTCTGCCAGTATGGTTCTGAGTGGTGATCACTGGTAAATAGGCTACAGAAAATGTGGACCATAATTTTCGGAGAAAACTTGAAATCTTTACTCAATCAAGAGGAAAAGGGAGCTGAATACAGTGGTGCATTCTTGTAAGCTCAGCACTTGAGAGGCTGAGGCAGGAGGACCACAAGTTCCAGTCTTGCCGGGGCAACTTGGTGAGGCACTGTCCCAAAATGTAAAATAAAGTGGGTGGGGTTAGAGTCAGAGCAAAGGCTCAGGAAGCAATCCCCGGTACAGACAGGCAGACAGGCAGATAGACAGACAACTGTACACAACCTCAGATATACCCAGTACATCTTGTGTTCTTTGTGTATGGAGAGTCAGCTTATATACCACATGGGACAATGTGCTATCACCCAACAGAAAAGAGATTTCAGTCCTGAGTGACTCCATGGCTTACGAAGGTCCTTCTGGCAACAGAGTACATCCACGAGACTGTTCTTCTGCAAAGGTATTTAGGCTGAGACACTACACAGAAAAGCTGCTGCTAGGTACATATATCTTCAAGTATTAATTAACGTGGAATTTCTGGTTAATACCTTTCTGTTCTTCTGGAATTTAACAATCATATCGATAAAGCCATTTCTAACATCTATCAAAAGCAAATGTCACTGCTGAGAAATCCCTGGATGCCCAGCTTGACGCAACTGTCAGCTCTTTACCACAATCAGAAAACTCTTGGTTATGTATAAATTAGTTGATTCACTCACTCATGCTCATTACTCTCTCTGTCCCTTGCCTCCTTCTTTCACTTCCCCACTTTAATGGCAAAGCTGGCTAACATTTCCCGTAAAGGGTTATACAGCAAATAGTCTAGGCCAGCGGTCCACAACCTTTTGGCACCAGTGATTGGTTCTGTGGACAATAATTTCCCCAAGGATGGGAGGGAAAAGGTGGTGTAAAACAGCACACACCTAGACTCTCATGTGGGCAGTTTATACTAAGGTTCACACTCCGAGCAGAACCTAGTGCTACAGTGGACCCGACAGGAAGCAGCGCTCAAGAGGCACTGAGACTGCTGGGAAGCAGCGATAGTGCCGCTGAGCCATCTGCTAGCTGGCCTGTGGTGTGGCTCACCTGCTGCTATGTGGCCCAGTTCCTATCAGGCCATGGACTGGTACCCATTCTCTGGGCTCTGCTTTGGAAGCACAACAGCAGCCAAAGACAACCCATAACTCGTTGGCTATGTGCCGATAAAACTTTAAGAAAGCAGACATAGGCCAGATTTGGTTTGAAGGGTTATGGTTTGCCAGCTCTGGTACAGAGTAGTAACTTTCAAATTTCGGCCAACATGAGATTTGCCTCTAAGACTGTTAATACACAGACTTCTAGGCTCCCTTCTTAAAGCTTCTAATTTAGTCGGTCTAGAAGGGCTTGAGATTTTGTATTTTTAGTACATTTCCAAGCTGTGGGTCCAGAGACCATACCTTGAAAATCACATAAAGTAACGATCTATACTGTGTCAGTGACAGGCTAGAGAGTAATGAGCAATTAGTTTTATAAAGTGGAAATGACAAGCTGCAAATCTGACTGCAAATTTCATAGAATATTTCATATGAAGACTTACTGTTAAGTGCCATAATATTATCTGTTCCAGGATGATGGAAATTTATTCCCATGCGTCCTAAAAATAAAATAATTTTATTTCAGCACAAAGAAAAGAACTCTCAATGTAACAATTTCAAAAGCATTGTAAAATAGAAACATTACAGAAAGCTAAAACAAATTAACAAATCCATAGCAATGTTATCAAAGGCCAAAGCAGCTCCAACAGTTTTTAAATCAAGTTATAAAATGCATACATGAAAAGTCATAAAACAAAGCCAATGTGTCAACACAAATGAAATACAACAAAACAATAAAAGAGAAGCTTCCACTGATATTTATATGCCATCAACATACTGATTTAAGCATGCCAACTCCCTGGAATATGCATTTTATTTAAATAACCATTCACACTGCCCTTCAAATTCAAGCAGCAAAAAAAGAAAAAGGAGATAAATGAAACTTACAGAGAATAAAGAGATACATGTTTCATAATGGCTCAAAAATGCAACATAATTATCAGAATAGCAACTGGAAGAAAGATGGTAAAAATTTATGAAAAAGATACAGTGGGGAACAGGGAAATGACTGGCCTAAAAAGCTAGCATTTGTGTGATTCCCTGATCACTAACTAGGTCTATGACCCTGCATATAATGATAATATCCAGACCTTTATCCTCATATGGGTAAGAGGAGGTATAAATTTCAGATTCCATTTGCCAACTTCCTGTTTTGGTATCCCTCTAGCTAAGAATCATTGTCACATTTTTTAAAGACTGCAAAACCAAGCCAAAACAAAATAAAGGACAATACAGGACAGAGGTCATGTGGCCTGCAAAGCCTAAAATATTTACACTTTAATCTTTCTCAAGACTTGGCTACCTTGGTCTGTAAATTGGTTAGCTGGAATCAGATGTTTGATGTTTGCCCAGAGGTCAAAGCGGAAGGTGCAAACATTTGATGTTTTTCATTTATTTGATATAAAGAAGTGAAAATTAAAAAAAAAAATCTAGGGGGGAAAACAAATATACTTAGTAACATTTTTTGACCAGTTCCTTCAACAGAATACTGAAACAATCAGAGTATAAAGCTAGTATCTGTGAAATTGGCTCTGTAAGGTTTTCATGTGCAATTATGGCAAGGGTCTATCGTAAGATTCTCAGAAAAACGTTAATTCTATTTCACAATTTATGTTTAAATAACTTTCAACCATATTTTGGGTGACAATGGTACAGAAAAAGCTACTAAACATATATTAACAAATGCAGCTATATGTAGAATTAAAGAAGGGTCCATCATCATTTCCTATTGAACTTGGTTGTTAAAGACTGGAGGCAAACAGTATTATCAAGGCCTTTGGACCCAAAAGAAAAGGAGCCTTCTGAGCAGAACAGAAGAGCTACCTCGAATAAAAAGGGAAAATTATGAATTCCTAGACAAATCATGTTTTTTTCCCTAAAGGATACCTGATATGTTTAGATAACTCTTATCATGATACATTGTGGAAGATTATTTCATATTAATAGTTAAGGATATCACTTGTCTCAATATATATATATATATGTAGAAATCAAAAATATCATCAACAATTGATAAGATTTTGAAAGTGCTTTTTTTAGGAGACAAGATCTTGTTCTATAGTTCAGGCTGGTACAAACTTACCATGTAGCTCTAACTGGCCTTAAACACACATCAATCTTTCTGCCTCAGTGTGCTGAGGGCTGGGATTAATTGGTGTGTGCCATCACACCCGGTTTATATAATACTGGGGAACTGAGTTCAGGGCCTTGCAATTGCTAGGCAAGAGCTTTAACCACTGTGCTTTTCCTCCAGCCCATGAAACTGCTCTACTTTTACCAGTAAATACTACAGGGACATCAATAAAAATTTTTTATTTTAAACCGTTTTAGGAAAAAAATTACATGTCTCATTTTATGGAGAATTAACTAGCATTTATAATACTCAAATTCTTTTTCAAAATATATTTTCTATAGAGAAATCATACCTACTTTATTTTTATAATTCTTTTTCTTTCCTTTTTTTAAAATTTTTTGAGACAGGGTCTCATTCCATAGCCCAGGCTAGTCCTGAAGTCACTATGGAGCCCAAGCTAGCCTTGGACTTGACAATCTTCTTGCCTCAGCCTCCCGAATGGTGGGATTACAGGCCTGCACCACCACGCCCAGCTTTATGTGGTGCTGGAGAGTCGAATCCAGAGTCTTGTGCTTGCTAGGCAGGCACTTTAATGATTGTGCCCTTCCTCCAGCCTCCATTTTTATAAATTTCATAGACCTTTTCATATTTACTAAAAATTAGCAGGAGTACTCCACTGTTAGAAGATTCATTTAATGAACATATATATACAAGTGCTTTTACTATATTTTTATGTCATATCAGAACTCTTGAAAAGTCCACCTGTATGCAATGAGTGTTATCTCTGTCACTACCCTGATCAGAAATTATTGTAGAAATATGTGTCACAAGAACAGGCTTTGACTCAAGTTATATTCTGGCTTCCATTAGCCAGAACAATAACCTCTCTGTTGTTTTCAGATCATAACAACTTTACTTGGACTCCTGACCACCAAACACTAACATCCATGAACACTACCTGTGATCAAGTTTACACTAGCTTAATCATCCTCTAGGGTACTCAAACTTTGAAGTGAATAGTAGCAACTGGACAACGTACTTTAAAACCCATGAAGACTTCAAAATCACTCTCAGTAAGGCTTTAAGGCATAAAAGAATCCCTTCTATTTGTGACCAAGGAATATTCAGGAGGGTGTGGGTCCTAAAGAGCCAGTTCTTATGTCACCAAATAATAAAGAGTTATCAAGAAAACAGGTAAGCCGAAATTTAGCTGGTCCTCCTTCAGCTTCTAGTCCTATGTCCAGGAGAATTATGTAGTTTACAGCCATTGCCAGCAACATTTCTTTGTTATGGTTCTGAAAGTATCCCAAACTTAAAGAGCTGTGGACCCCATAACTCCTCGAATACCTTCTGGGATCTTTTTCTACTCTTTTCCAGAGGCATTACAACTTTTCAACTTGGAAAGATAAAACTGAAAGGAAGCTGGGTTTTCTAATTATCATCCTCTATCCTACACATACATATATACATATATTTATATACACACATGTATTTATACACATGTATATGTGATATGAGATTTTTAGATCAAATCAAATACTTTCAGGGTGGTATGGTTGCAGACCAAGATAAGATTTTGTTTTTGGACATAGAGTCTTGCTTTGTAGTCCAAGATGGTCACGAATTATGCAGCCCAGGCTGGCCTTGACTTCAAGGCAATTCTCCTGTCTTAGCCTCCTGAGTGATAAGATTACAAGCGTGTGACACCACACCCGTGGTGCTGGGGAATCCAACTCAGGGCCCTGTGCTTGCTAGGCAAGCATTCTAACCACTGAGTGATTCCTCCAGCCCCTCACTATAAGATTTTTTTAAAAATTCTGGTTTTTTTTCTAGACCAATGGGACCATGATCTAAATATAATCAATTTTCCCTCCAACTAAGTGTAAAGTCACATATCTTTTTAAAGCTAGTTCATGTTTTCAGAGTTGGGTTTGGTGACAGATACCTGTCATCTCAGCACTTGAGGGGCTGAGGCAGAAGGGCTGCCATGAGTTTGAGGCCAGCCAAAGCTACATACTAAATACAGGAATAGCCTGGACTCCAGAGCAAGACTTTTTCTCAAAAAATTATCTTTAGATTATAAAATGCAATATAATTTCACCGGTGAAAAATTAGACAATATTAGAAAAAAATGAAGAAAATAAAAGACCACTAAAGATAACCACAGGTAATATTTTGATGAATATTCATCTAGTTTAAGTGTTCTTTTCTAAAATTTAAATTATTTTACTATTTTTCCCTTATATTCATGTCTTAAAATGTGTACTTATTGAGAGATTTTGGAGGAAAAAGGAAAGATGTAATAGCAAAAAACCCCAAACAATTTCCAAACTCAGATGAGGTCACTTCTTTTTTCCCTTTCTGTCCAACAAAAGCTGCTATTTAATCAGCTGTGAAGACAGAACCAACTATGTGACGTCTGGTGACTTCTTAATGCAGTCTGCTGCCGCCGCTGTGATACTGTGTCACCGGTCTATGGTCTGCTATTTTTAAACTGTTCCTGTCAGGCTAGGGATCTTTTAAGTATAGTGTAAGATATAATGTTTCAAAAACTAGAAGGCATACTTGGTTTTACTAATTTCAGCACTGTTACAGAAACCTAAGACTGTCTGAGGGTGCCCACTGCGCAGGACCTGACTAACAAGTCAGAGGGCAAGCAGAGAGAGGCTGGGGAACAAGTTTACGTGAAGTTAGACTGTAGCCAACGCAGCTTCGCCAGGCACAGTAGCCCATGCCTGTAATCTCAGCTACTTGTGAGGCTGCAGCAGAAGGACCACAAATTTAAGGCCAGCCTGGGCAACTTAGCAAGTCTGTCTCAAGGCAAAAATTAAATATAAATAAAAATTTTTTCAAAAGACTAAGGACAAAGTTCAGTGCTCCCTGGATTCAATCCTCAGTAGCACATAAAAATCAATAAATAAACGACAGCTTCGTAAGCTCACAGCTGCTGTTCACATTCATACTTTAAAATCTAATTATAAAAATTATCTCAGGGACTGAGGATCTAACTTGGAGGTAGAGCACTTGACTAACATGCCTGATGCACCACACCTCAAGTTTGGTCCCCAGCACCACCAAAAAAACCAAAACAAACAACAGTTGGGGAGTAAACTACTGGGAATGAAAAACTATCGCATTGTTATTCAAAGTTTCAAAGTCTAACTAAACCTATACTTTTATGCATCCAAAATAAAAACTGGCACTTTTATTAATTCACAGTTAATTATGGAACTTGCTTATTTTTGCACCGTTATAAGATAAAAAGCACACACTGTGCCTTTCTCTAATCACACATTTTGCTTTAAAAACTCAAATACCTCAAAGAGCCTCACCTAATAGGATGTTGGTGCTATGTTCCAGAAAGGGTTATAAAGGCATATTATTACACTTAATTTTATTATTTTCTCTACAAAGTCAGAGATACTTTTCTTTAGAAGAAGTATCCAAAAGATGTAATATGTGAAAAAAAAAATACAGTAACATGTTTTTAAATCCCTTTTAAGAATGAAACATTTTGGCAATAATATTCTAAGTATGTTCCAAGTACCAATAATGCAAAGCTTAGACCAGAGGTCAACTCCTGGTTTTGGTGGTGGTGGCTTCTGTTTTTTTTTTTTTTTTTTTTTGAGACAGGAGCTCATTGGGTAGTCCAGTCTGTCCTTGAACTTGTGATCCTCCTGCTTCTACCTCCCAAACAGCTGGGATTACAGGTGTATGCCAATGTACCGAAATTCCTAGTTTCTTCACATAACGGTAGTGAACAATTTAGGCAAGTTATCATTTTTTTTTTTCTCCTGAGATGGAGTCTCATTGTGTTGCCAAGGCTTGTCTGAAACTCCTGGGCTCACGTACTCCTCCAGCGTGAGACGTCCAAGTTGCCATCCAGCTGCAGCAAATCCTTACATCCTCTGTGCCCGCTTCCTCAGTTAAGGCTGAACTTTAGAAAAATTAGCTCAGAATTTCTGAAGGTAGAATTCAGGCGCAATCATTTTCTTTTGGAGGAGTTATATGATTAAAATGCTACATTTAAAGGCAGGCAGGCATGGTGGCACAAGCCTATGGTCTCGGCTACGTGCAAAGGCTGAAACCATGGAACAGCCTGACTCCAGGAGATGGAGGCCAGGCCGGCACCAAAGGAAAACCCTCTCTCAGAAACAAAACAAAAGCTGAAAGTGTACCGAACAGGAATAACGACTTCTTGCTGACTCAGCCCATCTCTCACAAGTTTTGGGCTGTTTGTTGCAGCACTAAGGATTGAAAAGAGGGTGTCCGGCACAAGAGGCATACATTCCACCATGTATGCGACACTATATATATATATATATATATATATATATATATGCCCAGTCTAGGAAATCTGCTAGCTTTTACCCAAGACAAACTGATACGGGATGAAGGGTGGTTAATATAAAAAGAAAACTGGGCAACTATTCAAGCTATAGAAGTTAAGAGATGACATATTTTTCTTAAACACGCAGTAAACAAAAATGTAAGGAAAGTGCATTTTTCTAAAAGGAGACCTCAAAATTCCATAGAAGGCCAATCTTGTGAAAAGCTTTTTCATACTAAATTTAAATTTTGATGCATAAATAAAAAATGCCTCTATTAACAAAAAGGTGGTATTCATCGCTTCCAAGTTTCTGTCAATTTAAATGTCTTAAAGCACTATTACCAGAAGATAAAAGCTATTTTTTCCTCAGATTCTTTCAGAATGCTTTTGTAAAACAAGCCCTTCAATATCAATTCTCAACTGACACCTGTTCTTTTCATTTTTGAAATCTCAGTTCCAGTAATGATTAAGGAAGAGAAATTTTAAATATATGAAAAACTCATCAGGTACAACCCGCAATCAGCCAAGCTATTTTGTTCTGTTATGTGTGGGTTGTTTGTTCACTTTTTGTCATTACTGGCAATCCAACTCAAGGCCTTCACAGTGAGTTACATCCCCAGCCCATATATTAGTTTTGATTTTAAGACATGGTCTCACTAAATTGCTTAATTGTCCAGACTGGGCTTGAATTTAAGATCCTCCTGCCTTGGCCTCCCACAGTTCTGGGATGACAGTCCTGTGCTCAGCCGTTCAATTCAGACCTATTCTGTGGCAAGAGGAAGACTGCAAAAGATGACGGGGAAGAGACTCCTCTTTATCATCTGACTTTATGCCTGCTCCCCTTCCCTTTCCTAGAAAGGAGGGGGACCTTACTTTCCCGGGACACACTTGCTGGCCCTGTGCAGGAACAGGTATTTTCTTATTATTCCAGTGTAGAAAGAACATACGATTAGTCAGACCTAGCGACTGTGGGATTCTGACCCGGAGAGCAGCTGTCAGGAAGGCACAGACACAGTTCTTTTTCACTGTCTCTCATGCTATTTCTCCCACCAGGAATCTCCTTAACCTGCATAGCTGGGAGGAGAATAGGATTTCTGTTCAACTCACTAGGAAGGAGAGCAAAGATCAACTAGGCCTGTTCCCATCTCTGCTGACAAGGATGTGATGTTTGTGCTTAGAAAGGAAGTAACGACTCAGGAGCTCACCCTCCTCCAGCCTTCTCTGTGGCATTCCCTCAGGTAAACAAACGGAACACACATATAACATGTAGTAAGTAGCAAAGGAAGATCATTATGCTTTTCTGTTGCAACCTAGAACTGCAGCTAGAGATCTCTGAGGGAAAGAAAAGTCCTACTTTTATTTAAATAGGTTCTGCATCTGATCAATGCTACAGAAAGCCTTCGCATTTTTATTCTCCGTGGTAATGGGCATCCAACCCAGGGCCAGAGAGTCCCTTTAAAATTTCCTATGTATATCAAGCCTAACCCAGTATAAGTGTAAATATGACTGAAAAACTGTTAAAACTTACTTCACTAAAACCCAAGGCTCACTATTTCCTGAGCTTATTCTCTTCTCTCTCCCACTTGCCCACTGTTTCTCTTCAATCAAAAGAATAGGTGGATAAAGACATTTTAACGAATTATCAGTGTGGGCATACTTTCACTATGTCCACTTAAATACATCTTGAAGTACTTGATTCTTCATCTGTTTGATAACCATTTTATTGCATCTTCTTTTTTTTTTCACTCTGATCCAGGCTGGCGTAGAATTCAAGGGAATTCTCCTGACACAGCCTCCTGAGTGCTAGGATTGCAGGCATGCATCACCATGCCCAGCTTACATGCTTCTGGGGAACAAACCCAGGGCCTTGTGCTCAGTGCTTTGCCCTAAACTCCACCCCAGCCCTATATTATCTTAACATTATTCACATATACAGCTTTAGAAAGCCAAGTAACTTAGGATGCTTTTATTTAAAGTGTGAGAACAATTACCCTTCAATAATCACTACTTATCTATGAAAAATACAAAATTTGAAAACTTGCTGCTGAAAGCATTCAACATCTTGTCGGTAAGAAGTAAATGTTGTACTAATATGAAGATTTAATTTATTACAGAAGTCAGGCAATAAAACATGATGATCACCTCCAGGAAAAATGTCATAAGTAATATCTGAACACTTTCTAGTGTTAGGAATTCATTTTACCTTCACACCCACGCTTTATTTTATTTTATCTTATCTTATTTTATTTATTTGGGTTTTGAGACAGGGTCGCACTCTGAAGCCAGCGCTGTTCCTGAGCACACTATGGAGCCCAGGCTGGCTTTGGATTCACAGCAGTCCTCTTGTCTCAGCCTCCTGAGTGCTGGGATTATAGGCATGCGCCACTACGCCTGGCTTATGCGGTGCTGGGGAACCAAACCTGGGTACTTAGTGCTTGTAAGCAAGTGATTTAACCACTAAGCCATTCCTCCAGCCCCAAGGTTTTATTTTGATAATGAGAACACCAGTGCTTTGAAGAGACTAACATATCCAGTGCAATAGCCACTCAGGGGAAGATCAAGAATTCAAGCCCAGGTTTGACTAACGTCAAAGTCCGAAAGGCTGAGCTAAAATTTCATCTCCTATATGAAATATCTCGAAGGATGTGAACAGAAATAACTTTTATTATATCTAAGTAGTGAATCTAAGGTGGGTTTTGAACTTTCCTTTTTGTCCTTTCATGTATTATTTGAATTTTTTACAATGAGAATGTGCTTTTTTATGAAGAAAAAATATTAAGCTTTATAAAAACACATTGAGTTTTGAGAACCTCAAAATAGTGTTACCACACTCAGGAGAGAAGGCAATAGGTTGGGGATGAGGAGGAGCAAAGATACAAAGGAAAACAGGATGGAGCAAAGACAGGTGCTTCTGGGCAGAACAACAATAGCAGCCCCTTGGTATAAGAACTTCAGCCTCCCCCCTTCTCTTAAACGTGAGCTACCTAGGTGTTTACGTCTTTTGAGCCAAAGACCCAAAGCTACTACACGTGTGTGTGTGTGTGTGTGTGTGTGTGTGTGTGTGTGTGTGTGTGTATGATTAATAGCAATACCTATAATAAGGAAAAAAACTAAACAACCTACAAGTCAAAATTTAAGTCCTGTCAAATTATAAAGATCAGGGAGAAGTATCTGGGCACAGCGATATGCCTATAATCACAGCACTCAGGAAGCTGAGGCAGGAGGATTGCAAGTCCTGTCCTATACCTTTAGCCAATCTCAGGGCTGGAGATTTAATCCAGGGCCTTATAGCAAGACACTGTCAATAAATGAATAAATAAGTAAATAAATAAATATTAAAAACATAATCCAGGGCCTTAGCACTGGGCTTATATCCCACTTTATATTTTTGCTTTGAGATAGGGCTTAGTAAGTCACTAAAATGCCCAGTTTAAATTCAAACTTGTAGTTTTCCTAACTCAGGCTCCCAGAGTACTAGGATTCCAGGAATGAACCACACTAAGCTTGGCTCTTTCTCTCTTCCCTTTTTATGGTGAACATATATGTGTATGGTGCTGGAGATTGCACCTAGGACCTCTACACTGAGCTATAATTGCAGCCAGGCTGGGCTTGAATTTGCAATCTTTTCACCTCAGTCTCCCAGAGAGTCGGGATGAGAGGCATGCACCACCGCAAATTTAAGACTAGCATGGGCTGGGTAGGTGGCAGTTAAAGTGACTGTCTAGCATGCAGAAGGTCCTGAGTTCTATCCCTTAGCAGCACACAAAAATTGGCCAGACGTGGTGGCACATGCCTGTAATCCTAGTGCTCAGAAGGACGAGGCATGAGAACTGCTGTGAGTTTGAGGCTAGCCTCTACTACACATTGAGTTCAAGACAATTCTGGGCAAGCAAGACCTTGTCTCAAAAAAAAAAAAAAAAGTAAAAGGGACTAGAGGAATGGCACAGCATTTGAAGCTTTTGCCTTGAAAAAGTGAGGCCCTGAGTTCGATTCCCCGGGACCACAAAAAAAAAAAAAAAAAAAAAAAAAAGCTGGGTATGGTGGCACAAGTGTGTAATCCCAGCACATGGGAGGCTGAGGCAGAAGGACTGTTATGAATCTGAGGCAGAAGGACTGCCATGAATCCAAGGCCAGCATGGGCTACATAGAGAGTTCAAGACCAGGCAGAGCTACAGAGCGAGACCATGTCTTTACAAAAAAGAAAGGGGATCAAGTATATGACGTTATAAAACAGACCTTAAAGTCTCCCCCTGTAAAGGGGAAGCAGGGAGCTCACCAACCTAACCAGAGACCAAAGACATAGCAATGTCTTTGACCACAGTAAAGTAGTTCATTCAGATGAAATGTAGGTAGTATGATGAACTGCGGGCAACCATATTGATGATGTAAACAAACCATGTGCCTTTTTTGGTTTTGGTGTTTTGTTTTGTTTTGTTACAGGGTCCTGCACTGTAGCCCAGGCTGGTGCTGAACTCACAACAATCCTGCCTCAACCTCTCAAGTGCTGGGATGACAGCACCACTACGCCCAGCTTACGTGATGCAAGGAAATCAAACTCAGGGCCTTGCGCTGACTAGGCAAGCGTTTTTACCACTGAGGAATTCCTTCAGCCTTTGCATTCAATTTAAGACAGAAACTGGACCTGATGGCACAAGTTTGTAATCCTAGTACCCTCAGAGGCTGAGGAAGAAGGATGCAAGTTTGAATAAAGCCTGGGCTACTTAGGGAGATCCAGTTTTTTTTTTTTTTTTTAAATAGGTAGAATAGGTTTTTATTTAGAAAGAAAGGGGTAAAGGCTCCCATTGTCCAAGAGAGGGCTCTATGTAGGTTGTCCAGTGAGGCCCTATTTCAAAATGAAAAATTATTTTAAAAAAAGAGAATGAAAGAAAAAGAGAGAGAAAGGGAAGAAAGAAAGATAGATTGATAGATAGATAGAGGGGGCTGGGATGTAGCTCCGTGGTTAGAGTGACTGCCTAGCCAGGACAAGGCCCTGGGTTTGTTTCCCCAGCACCACATGCCTGTAATTCCAGCACTCAGGAGGCTGAGACAGGAGGATTCCCATGAGTGTGATGCCAGCTTGCACCATACAGTAAGCTCAGACCAGCCTGGACTACACAGTGAGACTTTGTCTCAAAAAAAAATAATAAAAAGAAAGAAAATGAAAAAGAAAAAGAAAAAGAAAAGGAAAAAGAAAGAAAGAAAAGCAGGCAGGCTAGGGAAGTAGCTCAGTGCAAGGCACCTGGGTTCAATCCCTACTATCATGAAAAAATAAAATTAAAAACTTGGGACATATGGTACGTACAGTGCAACAGGTTTTTGTATATGAAACCTCATATTTGTAGTTTTAAAAATTTATAGAGGCAAGCGAATCTGTGATTAAAAAGGTCCCCACAAATGGAATAAGGTATTTATATTACCCTACAGTGAGGAGCCCTCCTTATACTATGCCAGTGCTGCTCTCAAGAGGGTATAACAGCTTAACAAATACGCACAAAATTCTGGAAAGTTATTTTATAAACTATAATCTAAGATCCTTCATAATCTTTTACAACAAGAAAAAAGGAATACAGACTGAGATAAATCAGGTATACACAAAGGACAAAAGTTACATATTGTAATTAGGAAAAGCTAAAGACTATTCACGGTAGAGACGGAAAACAAATGCAGGCTTAGTAGATTCTAAAAATGCAACACTCTGTGAATATTGGTGGTATTTTTAAACATGTTCTCACTTCTAAGTGAAATATGCTCTAAATTGCCATGTACCTAATCTGTAACTGAATGCATGGCAAAAGTGACTGAATATAACAATGAATACGTAAGATTTTTGCTACTTCTTTCTGAAGGCCTTCCAAGCCAGCTTTTCTCAAAATACTTTATTTTCTTCATAGCCTATTATAAATAACTGCCACTTCTCATTAGTAATGAGAAAAGTAGCAGAAAATCATTACAAAAAAAAAAAATGATGACACTTGGGGGAGGGCTGCAGTGAGTTCGAGACCAGCCTGGGCTACAGAACAAGACAAAACAAGAGTAAATGATGAAGTGGATTTCTGGGGTGTCTTAAGGAAACAAGTGTCAGCTGTTCGCTGTCAATCGCACCCTATGTACGGGCCACAAGAGAACCAGAGGGAATCAAATTCCTCATGGTTCCAAAAGACATAAGGTTCACACAACAAAATGGGCATCATAGGGACAAAGCTCTTCACAGCGTTAGTCAGGTCCTTATCCAAATGAAACGGATATTTTCAGGCAATCTGCACTCTGGTGTTTAAAATACCCTCAGAGTCCCTAAAACATCCTTTAATCCATAATAAGAGCTATTTGTAATCATGAATGCAACATCAACATCTATCCTGCATTTACATGGGCTTTAAAAATAGGAAATCCTAATATTGTTGACCTAGGAACTTTCTGTCTTATGTTTAATCTAAATAATTCATTACTTTAAGATACTTTCCTTTGTGTTTTAGTCTTAGACTATGCAAAGAGTCACTACCTGGTCTTAATTTAAGTCTGTGCTGTTCTATTTCTGATACTATAAAAAGGATTATACTTTAATAAAATAGAAATTTTTATATGAAGTTTTCTGTAGACTTTGGAGGATTTACTAAATTTCATACTTTCTTGTTGTATACCTGTACTTAAATGAATTATTGAGTTTCAGCTCAGGATTCCAAATGCATAAAACCCAGAAAATTTGGCTCTGGTCTCATGCCATGACTTGGGCTATAACACATGCTTCTTCCAGACATTAATGATTAAAGCAATCAATCTTGATTATTGAAGGTAACTGAACCCAGGTTAAAAAAAGAAAATCAACTTTAAATACATTCCACAATGCTTTACAGAAGCAAAACAAAAATAAAAAACAAACAAAAACAAATCACATATTTAAAAAGCTGATTTTTTGCTTAAAACACCAAGCAAGGAATGGACATATGAATATTCCTAACCTGCAAAATGATTCCTCCACATTATATCAGCGAAACTCATTGGTGGGCCACTGGGAGGGTAGTGTTTACCTTTCAGAGGCTCATGGTCAGTCCTTATCATATCCATTAAGGAGTTCTCCAACGAGTGCAAGTTAAAAGTGTCATAGGGCCTACTCCGGTCCTAAAAATAAACACACAGAACAAGACAATACATAAAATTACTTCAAAAAATTAACACCAGTGTATCTGCTTACTGCTGCAGACTGATGACATGAACGAAAGTTACAGACACTTCCAACACAATTCTTTTCATTAAGAATAATGACTTGGCACCATTCGGTTTAATACAAGTTCCCAATAGCTAATTAACTGTGTATTTTCCTTCAATATTATATAATGTCAATGTTGCATTACGTCTGGTTGATTTTCTCTTAAATGAACTAAAAAGATACATTTAAAAGGAATAATCATCCCAACATTCGGGAGGCCAAGGCAGAAGGATTGCTGTGAACCCAAGGATAGCTTGGGCTATACAGTGAATTCAGACCAGCCTGGGATACAGAATGAGACCCTTTAAAAAAAAAAAACAATAATATTGTCTTCTAACCTACCCCCTGACTTCATGGTCAAATATACAGAAATCTCCTCTGTCAGGGAAGGTCTACAATTATGAACACTGCCTACAAAAAAACCCACTTTCCCGAAAAATCAAAAACTGTAATTTCAACAGATATCTTTTATTATTATGACCAATAAGTTTCATACATTAAATAAAGTGTCCAAAGTATTACCTTTCGAAAAGCAATCATATAAAAAAAAGACTTTAACTCAAATATGGTGGCTGAGTAACAGAACTTCACAATGTCTCCCCATGGACCAACTTAAAAAGTTGAGATCATAGTCATCATAGTCAAAAACTGCCTCTTCACTCAATGCAGTGTTTTTCATGTTAGATTTAAAAAATTGAAAAGAGCTAACAAAACTAAGTGAAAAAAATAGTTTCACCATATTTTGCTCAAGCCCACTGAAGACCACCACCTACAAACTCTTAAGGAGTTGGAGCCTATAGGGAAGTACAGCTAACAGCCTAAGTTAATTCTAAAGAAGAGATCTAGTTTGCTTTAAGAAAGGCAAAACAGATAAATAAATACACCTCAACAGTCAAACACCTCTAACTACAGGGATGAGAAACTGTTCTCAGCATCTTACACAGTTTATCTGGCCTTGAACATGACTGCTTAGCCTCTCTAGTGAACAACACTGCTGTGTCTCCTGTCTCTACCCTTGGAGAGGAAAGAGACATGGAATATTTTCTTTGGCTTTCCATTTTGGTTCCTACATAATTCAAGAAGGTCTTTTCTTTTACCTTAAAGGTCTTCCTGCAGATCAACTCTTTCACTTTGGGTTCACTTGATCAGTGGAAACTCTAATTACTTAAGAAGTAAAGTTGAATTTCCAGAAATACCATCTTACCTGTCCCCACAGAAGTATCATATTGTTTGTCCACAGAAAAAGCCAGATGTAAAGAAGTACAAGAACACAGAATGACAACCTATTTCTGACACAAACAATCCCAGAATGAATATGTAGGTGCCTTCTCTCATAACCATGCTTCTAACTAGAGCCTGCAGACATGAGACCTCTTCCCAGCAATCCCTAAGGGAATGGTAAGAAAAGGCCAATGGCATTGAAGAATGTTTCCAGTGCAGCATGGCGTGGCATACCTGTGATGCCAACTACCAGAGAGGCTTAGACAATAGGATCACCTCTTGGAAGCCAGCTCTAGGCAATTTAGTGAGACCTGTATCTTAACTACAAAGGGTGGGTTTGTAGCTCAATGGCCCAAGTTCAACTCCCAGGACTGGGGAAAAGAATTCTTTCCAACTTGAACAATTTTTTCATTTAATCCTGATACAATCTTTGAAGGCAAACAAAAACATACCCATTTTAAATATAAGGAAGATGAGATTTAGAAATTAATGAAATTCACCTCAAATTCATTTTTATTTACTTATTTATTTATTTAAGACAGGGCCTTGCTTGTTTAGGCTGGTCCTAAACTTACTATGAAGCCCAAGCTGGCCTTGAATTCACAGCAGTCCTCCTGCCTCAGCCTTCCAAACGCTGGGATTACAGGTGGGTGCCATCACACCTGGCTTTCAAAGTCAATCTCAAGGAGTATTCAAAAAAAAAAAAAAAAAACCTGTCCAAAGACGTTGATGCAATCCATCTGGAGTAGTAAATGACAACTAGAGAAGCTGCATCTAACTACCGGTGAAACAACTTCCTTGCAAGGCGAGTTCTTCTCACAAGATGATTACTGAACTACCTGCCAGGGAAAGTGAAGGTATTAGGAGGTTCATGCTTCTACATCAAAATCGTCTTCACACCAAGGGGACCGTCAAAACCACAGGCACCACTGGTGAACGTACAAGCTCCTGGGCTCCGGCTCTGTACAGTTTGGATCTGGAGTGTTTCCTCAAAAGCCTCATACACCTGGATGCTGTAAAATACCTGAAATGTCTGTGCTGTTAAGAGGTGGGGCCTGGTGGGAGAGGGCAGAGCACTGGGGCTTGTCCCGAAAGGCCGGTTCCCTGAGGCAGGACCTGGAGGGCGGCCCTGCCCTTCCCTCCTGGGCAAGGTCACACACAGCTTTCTAGCAGCACAGGCTACAGGCATGCTCACGACTCAGCCCCCCCACGGATGAGCTGGGACCTTCTGAAACTGTGAGCTAAAATAAATCTTTCCTCCTTTAGATTGCCGATGGCGGGTATTCCATTCCAGCAATATGACGATCTCAAACCTACTTAATCATAATTTTTACAAAATGTTCCAGGTGATTCTTAAAACTGGCTGAAAGTCACAAGACTGAGTGATGCTTCAGTGAAACCTTTGTAGCTGTGATGCCCTTCAAGGAGGAAAGTGAGGGCAGCCGCTGGAGGCTCAGCTGGCAGTAAACAAGACGACTCAAAGAGTCAGCTTCACAGTTTGCTCTTTGTTGAGTTACAGAGGCAAGTTGCTTGCCTTGTTTTAAAAGCACAAACTTTGAAATCAACATCTGATTTTCAAATCTGGATTTCCCAGTTATTGGCATGCTGTTGTTTGTTTGTCTGTTTTGAGACAGGGTCTTGCTCTGTAGCCCAGGCTGATCCCAAACTCACTGGTGTAGCCCAGGCTGGCCTTGGACTAAGGACAATCTACCTGTCTCAGCCTCTGAGTGCCGGGATTATGCGCCCAGCTTTAGGTGGTGCTGGGGAGTCAAATTCAGGGCCACTTTAACCACCATGCCATTCCTCTAGCCCTGGGATGTTACTCTGAACAAGTTTTTGAGTACTGGTTATCTTCATCTATAAAATAAGGATGATTCTCTTTATGGTTGTTTTTAGGACTAAAATGACAGAACATACAGTGTGTACTATGGTACACCCTACCAAGGCAGAAAGACAGAAGAGCCTTCTGTGACAGTGTCGTATTCCTGGAATGAGATTTAGACACCTAGAAGTTCACAGGTGCCAATCTAATAGAATTTCACAACTGCTCAACAGATAAAAACAAATGACATGTGAAAGGCACAACCAAATTTGCATAAGCTTCTTAACTGAACAAATTTGTGTTCTTGAAGAAACTTACTTTCTCATAAAAATTATGTCTACTCATGCCTCATCAATTTACATTTGCAGCACACCATTCATCCTTTTGGTTTTCCAAGCAGTAAATGATGCTGAAATAACTGGTTAACCAGGAAGCCAGTAAGAAATTGAACAGAAAGGACAGAAAAACTGAATCCTGCAGCAAAATTCAATGGAAAACATGCACAGAAGAACGAGGCCACAATTTATTACTGAACCCCAAGGTAGCTTACAAATGGTAGCTTACTCTTTAGCCCTTCTTATATTCTGTTTTACAATATAGGAGGAAAAGAAAATATTTTTCTAAATTTACTCTGAACAAGCAAACACACCAGACGTATTAGAACACCTGTAAATCAATGCATCCTCTTACCGACTTTCCTCTAACAGGTAACCTCTGCCAGATATTATGGGTTGTATAAAGGAGCAGCTTCCCCCACCACTTACTACATAATTCTGGGGCCCTTTCCCTCATTTTTATTTAATATTAATAAGTGTGTCAAGTATTTAAAATGACCTCACAAATCTAAAGAGGTGGTAACCACGTAAGTTTTGGACAAATTAAGTAACTGGCTCAAGGTTACAGGACAGGCAAATGGTAGAGAAGGGCTCAAATTCATTCAGATCCACCTGGGCTCTGAAGGATTTTCACTGGAACCCAATGACAAAATTAACCACGCCATCACTCTACAGGGTAAGTACTGCCTCCGTATCAAAGAGGGGTAAAAAAGAGGCTCAAACAAATCGTGTAACTGCCCAAAAGCCCTGAGCTGCTCAGGGGTGAGGACGCGAGCCCCTCTGCCATCCTCGGCTGTGCGGCGACTGTCCAACACTCCTGCACGGGGCGCATGACTCCACGACCACAGAAGGTCCATGGCAAGAAAGGGGCATAGATTCAAGCGCTAAAGATGGGTAGATATTTGAAAGGGTGAGGAAAGAATCAACGGGGTTGTAACATAAAACACAGAACCCGAGAAAAAGATGTTCTATTTATCATATGACTGCGACATATATACGGAGAGAATTCACGAAACTAGCCACTGCTCTCTTTTTTGAGACAGCATCTTGTTCTGAAAACTGGTCACTTCTGCTCACCCTACTATCACTCAGGGCAATCCTCCTGCCTCAGTTTCCTGGGTACTGGGATTACAGGTATGTACCACCATGACCAGCTTATGTGGCACTGGAGACTTGAACTTAAGTACTTAGTGCTGGACCACTGAGTTACTCCTCCAGCCCCACCCTATTCTTATTTTCTACTTTTGGGAGGCTGAGGGAGGAGGATTGTGTGTTGAAGGCCTACACTGTACAGCAAGACTCTGTCTCAAAAAAAAAAAATCATGTGTAACAGACAAGGTGACCCTATTTAATAGTGTTAAATAAGGGAAGCAAACAATTAGATAAGCAGTAACATAACAGCAACGTGTACTAGTAAACTAATTACTGCAGCTTTTACAGCCTCTCAAACTGTTTTCTTTTGTTGGTTTTGTTTTTGAGACCGGGACTCATTATGTAGCCCAGGCAGGCCTTGAACTCACAATCCTGCCTCAGCCTCCCAAGTGCTAGAATTACTGGCATGTGCCACTACACCTGGTGCCTAAGTTTCTTATACCAAGTTGAACTTTACTGAAGTTATGAGCAGCCTCTAATGTCAAAACCTCCCCCAAATAAAGGGAAACCTAACTTCACTAACCTCAGGGGAAAAAAGAAACCTTTTCAAATGTAGATTTTTTCAGCCAGGATTGTCACACACCTTAGTCCCAGACCTTTGAGAGGCTGAGGCAGGAAGATGCTAGGCCATTGCTCTTGCCAGGCCAGCCCAGGCAATGTACAGACTTAGTGAAATCTTATTTCAATACAAAATATTAAAAGAAGTGGGGTGGGGGGTCCAAGGGTATAGCTCAGTGTGAAGATTCTGGGTTCAGTCTCCAGTACTGGAAAAAAAAAAAAGGATTTTGTAGATTTTTGTCTCTTCCTCAGTATCAAGACTTTCCACAGGGGTTGTACTTTAACCATTCCAGTGGGATTACATTTGTTCTCCCTTGGAAAAGGTGACTCCACAGTCCCCTTCCTTCACTAAACATCCAGCAGATGCTTCCCATATCTAACCTAAAGTCTTCACAGAGTCAAACAATTTCCCCCTTTTCTGTCCTACAGGGGACAGAAATCAGCATTTCGAATCAAGACTAGTAATTTCAGTATTCTTTAAAATAATCAAACACTGGGGGGCCTTCGGTCAAGATGGCGGCCGAGCAACAGAGATGCACAAGGTCTCCTCATCGACCCACTTAAAAAGTCAAGAATTTAGTTAGAAAATGCGTGTTCAATGTAGCTAGGAAAGAGAGGAAGCACCCCAACAACTAAAATAATGAATCACTGTAAACCATGCAAATATTTCTCACAAATCTTCAATAAATCCTGGAATAATCATATACAGAAGTTATGAATTTCCTACCTTTTTCGTCTTGAAGATGACTAATTCATATCTCTGAATTTTTAAAATTAGACTGTTTTTCCTTGCTGTGTAACTGCAACAAACCAAGCTAGCCAAGGTCAGGAGAGGCGAGAGAAGTCAGGAGCTGGCTTCATCTGCTCTCAGGGTGCTCCAAACTTAGTAATCAGGACCCAAGCAGAAGCACAGTGGGTAGAGTCCCTTCCTGCTGCCCACCCAGCACCAGCCCTAATCTTCCTTCCCAGCTCTTCGCGTTGGTTTTGGCCAAAAAGGTCGGGTACGAGGCTCAGTACATCAAACAGGGAGAAACATGTCATGGCCAGATCCCACAGAGAAAAGTCTAGAAGAGTTAATAGTACAAAAATTATAAAGGCTTGCTGCTGCTACCTCAAACTGTGGTAAACAACAGACAGGTAAGTAGTCCAGATGTATGCTTTTTAGGAGTGATGATACAATTTGGCAGAATGTTGGGGAAAAGGCAGAAATGATTCAGACAGAAGGATACTGAAGGGCAAAGACTACATCACAAAACAGGCTTCGAGGAGCTACAAAATTCAAGTTGTCTCTTTCCCTAGTTATTACGTAGGCGTGACCCCTGAAAGAGATTAGCAGATATCACTTCAATCCCTGGGCTGTCTGCCTTTGCGGGGGGGTTTGAGGGGCTGGGGAGGGAGTACTGGGGCAGAAGTTACAGCTTCATGCACACAGGCAAGCACTCTAATACTGAGCTATACTTCTAGCCCCAAATCACTAGGTTGTTAGCCATCTGAATGGTACCCCAAGTAGCTTATTAGACATTGGTTTAGTGGCATAGTAATTTAAGGGGAGTTTGACTTTTGTCACAAAATCTATCTTTCAACATTATGTAAAAGTACATATAACTCTTCATATTCTTTTAACTGATTATAAATGCCAATTTTTTTTATAACACAAACTATACCCAGGTAGTTAGACAGTCTTTCCTCACCCCAATATTCTAAGTATAGGTAATTAGCACTAACTTACTATATTGTAACTTTTTTATATGCTTATCTTCCTTAATAAACTATAAGTCCCATGGGAGCAGAAATTTATCTTATTAGCTCAGTGTGGTCACACACAACTGTAATCCCAGAACTCAGAAGGCTGAGGCAAGAAGATCACTAGTTTGAGAACAGGCTAAGATACATAGTGAGTTCAACAACAGCCTGGTCTACGCAGAGTAACCCTGTCTTGAAAAAGAAATTATGTATAATATATATAATATATAATATATATAACATATATATTATATATATATAATTTCATATATATATATATGTATGTATGTATTCTTATTTACTAGCAAAAGCCGCAGCACACAAAAGCTATCCACTAAATGTTTGCTTCATCATTTTTTTTTTTTTTTGAGACAAGAGTCTTGCTCAGTAGTCTAGGTTAGTCCTGAACTCACTGTGTAGCCCAGGCTAGCCTTGAACTCAGGGCAATTCTTCTATCTCAGCCTTCCAAGTGCTGGAATTACAGGCATGCGCCACCAAGTCCTGCTTAGGTGGTGCCGGGGAATCCAACTCAGGGACTTGAGCTTGCTAGGCAGGTGCTTTCACTGCTGAGCTATTCTTCTACCCCCTTGTTTTACCTTTAAACTGTCATTCTGACAATTTCATTTTGCAAGATATTCACTTAAAAATAACACTTCTTAGAATGGCTTTAATAAGTCTGAAAACTCTCATTTTCAAATGTTTACTAGGATGTGCACCAACCAGAACGCTCATAAACTACTGGTAAGAATGCAGACGGGCAGAGCCCCACTGGAAAGCCAGTTGGCAGTTTCTTATAAAATTAAATATACACTTAACCATACATCCTAACAGTCCACTCCTAAGTATTTAACCAAGATAAATAAAAATATATATTCCAACAAAATCCTGTACATAGATATTTATAATAACTTTATAACTTTATTCATAATTTTCACAAACTGGAAAATAATGCTTATCAACTGGTAGACACATAAGCAAATTTTGGGACATTCTTTTCTTTTTTCTTTTTTTTGAAAGGGTCTCACTCTGTAGTCCAGGCTGGTCTGGAACTCACTGGTGTAGCCAAGGCTGGCTTTGGACTCAGGACAATCCCTCTGCCTCCGCCTCCTGAGTGCTGAGATTACTGGTGCGGGCCACCATGCTTAGCTTTATGTGGTGCTGGGGAACTGAACTGAGAGCCTTGCACTTGCAAGGCAAGTGCATTAAGAGCTGTGCCATCCCTCTAGCCCCAGAACATTCATGTAACAGAATATTATTCATCAATGAAAACAAAGTTCATACAAGCTATAACATGAATGAGCCTTGAAATATTATCGTACATGAAACAAACTAGTCACAAACTATTACCTATTGCCTGATTGCTCCTATATAAAAGGTCCAAAATAGAGAAGTTACCCATTTAAAAAAAAAAAAAAAAAGGCAGATTGGTCACTGAACTGAACAGGACCAGTATAATCAGGAGTAAATTGGAGACTGACTGCTAATGGTTATACTGTTTCTTTTTGGCATGATACAAATGTTCTAAAGGGGCTGGAAGAATGGTACAGTGGTTGAAGCACTTGCCTAGCAAGCTCCAAGCTCAAGGCCCTGGGTTTGATTCCCAAGCACCACATAAAGCTGGGTATAGTGGTATAGGCCTGTAATCCCAGCACTAGGGAGGCTGAGACAGGAGGATTGCTGAGCTCAAGGTTAGCCTGGGCTACACAGTGAGCTTAGGACTAACTTGGACTACACTGCAAGGCCCTGTCTCAAAAAAAAAAAAAAAAATTCCAACATTTTAAATTTGTTTTATTTTAAAAATAAAACCATTTTTTTTTCTTTTTGTGATTCTAGAGACTGAACTCATGAGAGCTTCGCTATTTTATTATATCCACAGACCAGCCTTGCTTTTTTTGGTTCAGATAGGGTCTTCTTAAATTACCCAAGCTAGACTTGAACTTGCAATCCTTCTGTCCTATCCTCCCACGAAGCAAAAACTACTTACATGCAATAAACTTCATGGTACATGAATTTTAACTTGGCAAGGTTCTTATTTTTTTAAAGGCTAAGATTTGAAAAGGAACTATCTGCAAATCTTCTACTTTGTTATATATAGGACATAAGACCTAAATAACTTCTTTGAGCTATGACTCAGGGAAGGCAAAGTCAAATTCTTGATTCCAGCTACACTGCTCAGTAGCCACCAAAGGAGCAGAGTGAACCTACAGCACACAGGAGCAAAACTCAGAGAGAAGCCATGCTGCCAGTCAAATGACTCATGCTAACCATCTTGTACCATGTGCCACTTCTAAAAATGTCTTTGATGCTCTTCCACTAACTTACAAGCAGCTTTAACCTTACTATTGTGCCAGGCACCATGGTTCACACCTGAAACCCCAGCTACTCAGGAGGCCAAAGCAGGAGGGTCACAAGAAGTTCAGACTTGCCTGGACAACTTAGTAAACATTGTCTTAAAAATAAAAAAGGCTGAGGACGTAGCTTAGTGGTGGGTTTCTTGCCTAGCATATGTGAGACATTGGTTTCAATCTCCAATACCACAAAAAAATGTATTATTGACAAACAGCATATTTCTCATTGCTTCTGACGAATTTTGTTTTAATCCCAGAGATCTGTCAATAGTGATGCACACTATTCTTCAGTGACTCAGCTCATCCCACTCAGAGCACAGAACATTTTAATATGCTCCAGAACCTATCTAGAAGAATCACCAGAACGTAGGATGAAAACTCTTAACCTGCCCCTGTTAACTTCAGACGTGGAGAGGTGCAGCAGAATTCGCAGATTCACCAGAATCTGACAGGGGCCGCGACGTGAACGCTTCTGCTGTGGCCCCCTGTTATCCTCTTGACTTCTGAATTTAGGAACTCAGCAGTTGTTTTTATGCAAATTTCCCAATGGCATGAAAGCAAACATAACAACAATTGTACCAATCTGGAATACCGGTTTTCTAAGGCTCTTTTCCCCTTTCAAAAACCAACAGGTGATAGCCCGAAAATACACACAGGTTAAAAGTACTGTCACCCTCCGGCCACCATTAAAGACGTCACTACTACATGCACTACATGTGTTTATTTAAAGCAAGAAAACTGGTAAGTACCCCCCCCCCAAAAAAAAAAAATCCTTCCAGGCTGATGGGGGTTGGGGCAGGTATCTCAGTGGTACAAGTGCTTGCCTAACAAGAGCAAAGCCCTGGGTTTGGTTCCCCAGCACACCACACATAAACTGAGTGTGGTGGTGCACACCGGTAATCCCCGCACTGAGACACTGAGGCAGAAGGACTGCCACGGACTACACATCCTGGACTACACAGTGAGTTCTGGACCAGGCGGGACTTGGGCTACAAAGCAAGACCCTGTCTCAAAAAAAAAAAAAAAAATTGCAGCTAGATGCAGTGGCACATGCCTCTAATCCCAGCACTGAAGGAAGCTAAGGGAACATAGCTCACGTTAGAGTCCTGCCCGGGAACTTAGAAAGAAGCACATGTCCCACAATTGTTACAAAGTGAACAAAAAATGAACAAAGGTTAGGGATATGACTCAGTGGTAGAATACCCCCACTACTGCAATATCATAGATTAGTAAGAGGATGTTGTGGGTTGTTTTTTTATGGGGAATTACAATGCTGGGGATCCAACACAAGGCTTTTTGCACATAGCAAATAAATACACCACCACTGAGCTACATCCTCAGCTCTGAAGAGTCCCATTTATTATTTATTTATTTAGAGACAGTCTTGCTCTGTAGCCCAGGCTGGTCCTAAACCCATGGTGTAGCCCAGGCTGGCTTTCAACTCAGCAATCCTCCTGTCTCAGCCTCCCAAGTGCTAGAAGTACAGGCGTGCGACACCATGCCTGGCTTTACGTGGTGATGGGGAATCCAACTCAGGGCTTTGCACTTGCGAGCAATCACTCTAACCACTCTGTCCCTAGTTAGTCCGTTTAAAAGCCAAAACTCCCAATTAATTTTAAAGGTTTATTATTTTTTCATCTGCATAGACTTGGTCCCTAACTGCCTTCATTCGGAACTCATCCTTGACCTAAAATAAAGCTGATCTATTTTTAAAAGCCTCTGGGAAGGAAGCATGTATACTGCTTTACATAACTGGCCTTTGTAGAACTCCGTCATAGCTACCATGTAATGACTAATGCATGCCAGAATATGTGGTGGGCATTTTACCTCAATGATGTCATGTAGTTTTTACAGCTGTCCTCCACAATAGGTAGTACAATCTCTCTCTTACTGACAAAAAAACCTAAATGTTAGATTCAGTCCTTAATACAAGTCAAATATCCTTGAAGAAGGGTACTTATACACAAACTGTTATATAAGCATCCTGGGGAGAAAAGAACATTTGTGATTCTTTAGCCTAATCTTCCACTTAAATGTTACCACACTTAAAACATGAACATGCTAAAGCATTAAGAGTCAAAGCACCTAAATTTATCAAAATCTTTGACATTTGGTAGGTTATAAAGTCTGCTTTAAAATAAGGCTTATAATTCTAGCACTAGTATCTTAAGACACTACAGATCACTAAATGCAGTAAAATTAAGGAGTTTAATCAGAATTTCCAGAATATTCTCATCACAAGATATATCTATTTATTCATTCATTTATTTTTGAGATAGGGTCTCGCTCTGTAACTCTGCAGTCCAGGCTGGTCCCAAACTCACTATGGAGCCCAGGCTGGCCTAGAACTTATGGCAAACCTCCTGCCACAGTCTCCCAAGCTATGGGATCACAAGTGTGCTCCATGATGCCCAGCAGAAATTTTTTCCTTTTTTTTTTTTTTTTTTTTTTTGAGACAGGTCTCTCACTCTGTAGTCCAAGCTGGTCCTGAACTTACTATGGAATCCAGGCTGACCTCAAAATAACAACCCAGCAGAATATTTTTAAAAAGATCAGATTTCTTTATTATTTTCAATTGTTAGTTCTAACAACTTTTTCCAGGCGTGGTTTGTTCTTTCTTCATTTGTCTCACAAACATTTACTGGGAATCTTCATATGCCAAGCATTAGGAAAAAAAGATAAACGACACATAGTCTCCGAGTTTAAGAAGTCAGCCATAAGGCTGGAGGGACTGACAGTGGTTAGGGTGCTTGCCTAGCATTCAATTCTCCTGCAGCACATAAATTAGGTACAGGAGCACCTGCCTGTTAATCTCAGCACTCAGGAGGCTGAAAGAGAAGAATTGCAGTGAGTTCTAGGCCAGCAGTGAGTTCTAGGCCAGCCTGGGCTACATAGTGAGTTCAGGACCAGTCTGGACTACAGAGTGAAACCCTGTCTCAAAAAAGAAAGAAAGAAAGAAAGAAAGAAAGAAAGAAAGAAAGAAAGAAAGAAAGAAAGAAAAGAAAAGCCTTTTAAGTTATTAAAGTTGTCTGAAAATTATTAAACTGATTGCATTCACAAAATAAACTGTATTCCCTAGATGCTATGGAAATATTTACTCCTAAAAAGAAGTTATCGATATAAAAATATACATATGAATATAAGTGCATGTTATAGAACAAATACATACACATTACTCTTTCTGGACCCAAGTACCACTAGAATATATTAAGCCTTTCTTGAAGCAGAGATAAAACCCAGCCAAAAACCTGGCGGTATTATGTTTACCTTCACTCAACACGGCTATCAGTTATGTACAATATTTCAGAAGTATTGACTCAAAGAAAGAACGAAAGACAAGCCAAGGAAATGAAAAGGAAAAAGCAGAAGGAACATGCAGCTTATCAATGGTCTATACCAAATAATTAGTCTTTTCACTGGAGTGATCACGATAGCATTATAATGCTCTTCTGCTCTGCGATTACGTAAAAGTAAAAAGTGAATCACAGCATGTTATGAGCACTCAAATTTAACCCTTCTGTGAATCAGTTTGCTCATGCAAAAAATGTAGATAACAATAATTCCTGTGTACACAGATGTTATGAAATACATACTAAAGTATCAAAACCTCAGTATGGAAGTTCAGAATGAATCTCAGTTTTGTTCTTATGAAAAGGGCAAAAGTCAGGCATGATGTATAGGCAGCAAATTATGGAAGTGTCAAAGAACCAAGTGCCAAATAAATTGCATTCAACTAAGTGGAACTGAACATCTGTAAAAGATGGGTAGATATGATTCTGAAATGGAGGACAGGAACATTGCTGGAGACCAAAAGAGGAACACTTTAAGTCCTTTGGAAAAAGTCAAAGTATGAACAAAAATATAGTAGCCATACAGTGCTTTAAAAAATAATTTTCACTTTCTGTAAGAAGAGGCGGCTGTTTTGCAGCGGGCATTGGTTTCCGTGCGCTCCTGCTTAGGAACAAGTGAGTCAGGAGGCCGTGCTGCTGCCATGGCTTTTAAAGATACTGGGAAGACACCGTGGAACCAGAAGTGGCAATTGGAATTACAGAATTAGAATTACCCTCGCCAGCCGCAACGTGAAGTCCTTGGAGAAGGTATGTGCTGACTTAATCAGAGGTACAAAGGAAAAGATTCTCAAGGTGACAGGACCTGCTCGCACACCGACACCTTGGGAATCAATATACGAAAAACACAACCATGTTGTGGTGAAAGTTCTAAGACACGGGCCTGTTTGCATGAGAATCCACAAGCAACTCACTGACTTACACAGTTCTTGTGAGATTGTTAAGCAGATTACATCCATCAGTACCGGGCCAAGAGTGGCGGCTGCAGTCACCACTGGAGACGCTTAAGGTAACTATTTTTCTCTTCTCTTCTCTTCTCTTTCTTTCTTTCTTTTTTTGAGACATGGTCTCGCTCTGTAGCCCAGGCTGGTCCTGAGATCACTATGTAGCTCAGGCTGGCCTGGAACTCATAGCAATCCTCCTGCCTCAGCCTCCCAAGTACAGGGATTACAGGCATGCATCACCATACCAAGCTTATGTGGTGCTGGAGAATCGAACCCAGGGCTTTGTGCTTGCTAGGCAGGCACTTTAACTGCTGTGCTATTCCTCCAGCCCTCAACAATTCTATCACTATGTCTTAGTTATTTTGTTGTTGTTGTTGTTGTTGTTGTTGTTGTTGCTAGGACAGAATACCCAACATCCACGACTTTAGGAAAGAAAGATTTCTTTTAGCTTACAGTTTTAGGTCACAGCGGCTGGAAATGACGTAGAGCGGCTGGAGCCAGAGGACAGAGATCTCACAGCATGGCCAAACAGAGCCAAGCCTGAGAGGAAGGGTAGAACCAGCACATAAATCTTCAAGTCAAGCCCCAAGGATCTGCCCCTTTAGCCAGGACCCACACTACAATACTACCAGTATCTATAGGTACGAGAGGTTTTTGGGAGATACTGTTGATCCAAAACACAATACACTACAATGACAAACATCATCAAAATTGGTTTAATTCTGTACTCTGCTTTTTCATTCTCACCATTATTTTTACCCTTTTTCAGCTACTTTGAGTCACTGCCTGTTCTCTTGTACTGTGGAATGTATAAAGACATCTGCAATGTTCTTCGAAACACATGAAAGTCATTTGGCACATGCCTGTAAGCTCGGCACTCTGGGAGGCTGAAGCAAGAGGATTCGAAATTCAAGCACAGCCTGAGCAACTTTGCAAGATTTTGGCTTTAAAAAAAAAAAAAAAAAAGGAGAGGATGGGTATGTAGTTCAGTGCAAGGGCCAGGGTTCATTCAACTCCTTACAGCAAAAACAAAACCCTCAAACCACAAAATGCAATTTAATGAAGACTTATTGTTTTAGGTTGGAGAAATAGCACATTGGTTAGAGGGCTTAGAGGATTGCTGTGAGTTCAAGACCAGCCTGGACTACATAGTGAGATCCTGGGCCCGCCCCCCCCCAAAAAAAAAAAAAAAAAACTTACATCAATCCAAACTTATCCCCCAGCAAGCCTAAAAGCTGCCTTGCTCCAGTCTGGAAGATCTGCTCAATAATTCCACTTACAGCTCATTATTCTTTCCTCAATTTGAATTTCCATTTCACCTAGCCAAATCTTACCTACCTTTCAAAATAGAGCCACCAGGATCATCCACATTTTCTGTCTCTCTCTTCCTCTCTCTCCTACACCTTCTATTCCTCCACTATTCAGAGCAATTGGCATATCACACTCTGGGGCTGGGCCACAACTCAGTGATGAGAACACCACCTAGGAAGCACAAGGCTGCAGCCAATTCCCCAGCACCACATACTAGTTAGGCGTGGTAACATACACCTATAATCCCAGCACTAGGAAGGCGGAGGCAGGAGGATTGCCATGAGTTCCCGGCCAGCCTGGGCTACACAGTGAGCTATGACCTGCCTGAACCATAGAGCAAGACACTGTCTCAAAAAAAAAATTGCCCCTCCTACATTATTCATGGCAACCAACATCACACACAGTCTGCTACTTGATTTTATAGGATATTTGACTGCATGTGTGCTAATTCCTAGAGAGGAGTCCAATAATATGTCATCTGCAAACATTACTATACAAGTCCAAAAACAGTACGTATATTAGTATTTTTTATTAACATTACTATTTACTGAATTCAATCCCCAGTTAATAGCATTGGCATATATAACAGCTATGTGAATTTCTATATATTTTATAATAAAGTGAAAAAGTATATAAAAGAGTTTATAGAAATTTTGCACAGCATAAATGGCTTCTATAGGACATAGTCACTCTATACATAACATAGAATTAATCCCTACCTTTTCTATGTAGGTTGTCTTACAACAACGACTTCTGTGAGAAGTCATCAGACTAGACCCTTAACACATGCAAGGCAAATTATGCTGAACACACTGCCTTTCTCTCTTTGGTGGTTTAGAGCAAACATCGAGTCTTAGGGGCATCATGAATATTATGATCATGCCACAGGAGATTAAAATATTGGGTTTTGAACTGGCTTATGACATTTCCTACAAGAAATTTCTCAATATAAATCCCCGATGCCAGTGTGCTTGTCTATGGCTTGCTTTCAAGAAAAGAAAAAGAATACAAAATGAGCAACTGCTTAACATCCCGGACAGTAGAGCGTGGCTGCTTTTTGAATATTTAATTACTGTAATAAAAGCTGAAGCATCCTTTTACCAAGCTCTGCCCTCTTTGCTGAAATATTCGTCACTGTCTTTCAGTGTCCTTTGACTTCTCAGTATTCAATACACTCTCTATTATTTATGACCCTCTGATAGAACGTGTCACCTCGAGTCCTTTGTCTGCTTCACCCTCCATCATGCCCCACAATGAGAAGGAACATTTTCCCTCCAAGGGCCTCTCCCAGCTGGTTGGCCTCTGCACATCTGCAGCCCCAGGCACTGAGGACACCCAGGCGAGAGGCTTGCTTCAGGCCACTGAGATCTAGATTAGCCAGGGCAAGTAGACCGAGGGGGGGTGGGGGCATGCTTTTTCTCTGCTTTCCCTTCTAACCACAGGCCCTGAATTTTTAACATTAAGCTATAATTTCCAGTCTTTTTCTATGTTTCACATTTAAAAGAATTTCAGCTTCAATCAGAATATCAAACATTCCATTACATTTTTAAATGAACACCTGAGTTATACATATATAACTCACTTCTCTAAAATAGTTATTTTCGGGCTAGGGGCATATTTCAGTGGCTAGAGGCCTAGCCTACCATGTACAAGGCTTTGGGTTCAATCCCCCAGCACAATACTAAAAAATAAAAATTTTTTTTTTAAAAAAGGCTGGGCATGGTAGCATACGCCTGGAATCTCAGCACGAAAGAGGCTGAAGGAGGACTGTCGTGAATTTGTGGTCAGCCTGGGCTACACAGGGAGCTCAGCACCAGCCTGGACTACACAGCGAAATCCTATCTCACAAGAAGAAAAAAAAATCTCATCTAGAAGCAGGGCCTTGTGGCACAGAACTATAATCCCAGCACTTTGGGAGGCAGAGCAGGAGGATCAAAAGATGTAGCCCAGCCTGGGCAATTTAGCAACTTAGTAAGACTATCTCAAAATAAAAAGAAAGATGGTCTGGGATATAGTTCTACAGTCCTAGGATCAATCTCCGTAACAGAAAAAGAAAAAAAAAAAAAACTACTCTAAAATAACATCCCATATTCTGAATCACATCAGACTTAATAGATAAAACAAAATAATCTGGACTGGCAATGTCTGAAGACACTGAATAATTTTGCTATTTTCCAATGTGCTTATGTGTTAGGAACACTGAAAATTTAAGGACAACAGATGATAAAAATCCATTTCCCCATCTAACTGTAAATTTTCAAAACTGTTGAATTTATAGTGCCTTTGTAGCATGTATGGAGGTCAGGATTCGATTTCCCAGCACGGACAAAAAAAAAAAAAAAAGCCAGGCCCGGTGGTTCAAGCACTCTGGGAGGCTGAGGCAGGAGATTTGCAGGATTCATGCCAGCTTGTGTAAAAGCCCTAGATCGGGCCCCTCAGAGAAAAAGAAGAAAAAATAAAGTATCACTTAAAATTTCCTGTTCACCTTAAGTTTAACATTGTAACAGCCTGAGGTTATAACACAATTGGTCTACTTCCATTCTGTATAAAATCAACACAAAGTTTAATGTGGCAAACATTGCAAAATAATATTTCATCAGCATTGTACATGGTTCCAAGTATTTATTGTGTTTTTGCAACAAACAGCCAAATGTTTTTAAAAGATTCAATGATTTTGATGCCATTACATAGATTAAATAATAAAGCTTTTTATTCTCAGATACTTTTTCTCCTTGAATGAGCACTATGAAAACGAGGTACCTGGCAGCTTTGCCTTCAACTCTATTTTTTTTTTTTTGAGATTGGGTCTCACTCTGCAGTCCAAATTAGTCCTGAACTCAGTATAGAGCCTAGGCTGGCCTCAAACTCATGGCAATTCTCCTGTGTCAACCTCCAGAGTGCTGGGATTATAGGCGTGTGCAAACAGGCCTGGTCTAAGACCCTATCTCCTAAAATAAGTAAATAAATAAATAACCTCCTCCTCTCAAAACAAACAGAACAAAAATCTGTTTTGAGTCAGGCAAGGGGGCACATGCCTGTACTCCCAGCACTCTGGAGAACGAGGGAGGAGAAGGGTTGCCATGAGTTTCAGGCCAGCCTGGGCTACGTAGTGAGTTGAGGATCAGTCTGGACTTCAGAGCAAGACCCTATCTCAAAAAAAGAAACAAATTTCTGTTTTACCTTAGGTAGAAGAACAATCTGATGCTGAAAAGGATTCAGAATTGGCAAAAGTCAAGCCGGGCACGGCAGCACACACCTATAATCCCAGCCACTCAGGAGGCTGACACAGGAGAATTACAAGTCTAAGACCACCCTAGGCAATATAATGAAATCCTGCGATAAAATAAAAAGTAAAAACGGATGAGATGCAGCAGAATTTCAGAAGGCCTTGGGTTCAACCCTCAGTGCTAGAAGACGAGAAGGAGGAGGAGGAAGAGGGGGAGGAGGGGGACAGGAAAGCCCAGGGGAGAGGGAAGGGGTTGGGGAAAGGGAGAGGAAAAAGAAGGAAGAGTAAGAGCAACTGGAGAAGTCTGGTCAGCTGTGCATACCTTCACACCTTCCGAAGTCCAAAATGCTCCTGTTTTATTCCTTTCCTCTTTTTCTCTTTCAGTGGTGCTGGCAGGAGGGCCCAGAGCCTCGCACATGCTAATCAAACGCTGTACCACTGATTACATCCCCACCGCCCCCCACACAAATGCTGTTTTGTTAGGGTGGCTTTTTACTGCAGAACTAGATGATGGTTAAGTTTCCACATTAGCTCATGAATAGTAGCTAACTGATTGCAGAGCTAAACAAAAATCCTACACGTACTAATCAGCACTGTCTCTACATGAAAACCTCTAGATTTGGTAAACTTCTAAAGGTTGCAGGTCTGACCCTGAGATCCAGGATCTAGGGCCCTCAGAGCTGCCCTCTGTTTCCAAAATGCAGCACTCCTACCCTTCCCCCAGCTCTACTTCTTACTGAGTTGCAGCAGGAGGGACTTTCTAAAACAGTGGGTCCCAACCTTTTAGATGCCAGGGGGTGGTTTAGCGGAAGGCCATTTTCAAGGATGGGCGGGGTATACTTGTTAGGCTGTAGGTTGCTGGAGGATATTTTTGGAATAGGGAGCCGCAGCAGGAGGGGATGGGGGTGGAAGGCCTGCCTCCTATCAGACCAGCCCCACTGATAACAGAAGCTCAGAAGCTGCTGACTGTGGACAGGGTGGAGTTTGGTTCACTGCACATCCGGCTATCTGTTCTGGAGGTAGGGCCAGTGCCTGGCCTGGGGGTTGCAGCCTCCAGGTCTAAGGCCATCTCCGTAACCAAAACTAGTGAAGCAGTACAGTGATAAACGCTCCTCTGAGAATGCTTTTATATTAGTAATATCTGAAGAGTCTGCATTTCTAAGTTCCGGCTCATATACTAGAAATTAAGTAACATCCCTTTCTTGAATCAAACCTTCTGAATCCATGGATTTATGTACTTTCAGTCTACTACATTTAAATCTTTGCTACCATGGTATGAATGTTAGCGTCTCCCAAAATTTTAACATTGAGATTTAATTCACACTGTAATAGTGTGAAGGAGGAGGAATTTTGGGGAAGTGAATAGTTTTGTGAGTTCTTCCTTCAGGAATGGGACTATTGCCATGCACCATGCAGGAGAAATTCAGGCGTGTGTACCTCCCACAGACACAGCAAGGGGTCACCCAGCCTTCACCAAATACAAAAACTACTGCTGTCTAGATCTTTGACTTTTTGGCCTCCGGAACTATAAAAATGTTTATGATATGTATAAATTACCTAGTCGGAAGTATTTTTGTTATAACAGCTCCCAGGAACTAAGATAACTACTTAATTGACTTTCTAGATTAACTCATTAATTGCATTTTCCCCATAGGCAGATTTTTTTTTTTTTATGGTATTGGGGATAGATCTTAGTACCTTCCTTCATTCCCAACCCATTTTTATTTTTCATTTTGAAACAAGATTTCACTAAATTTCTAAATTACACAGGCTGGTCTTGAACTTGAGATCCTCCTGCCTCAGCCTCCGTGAGTGCTGAGATTAGTTAGTGGTCTGAGCCACTCGGCCCAACTCCGTCTTCCTGAACACATTCAACACCTTTGACCGGTAAGTCTATAAATTTCTCTCCAACCAGATGAACTACAAGCTTACCTACAGATGATAGGAGTTTGTCCTTAAACCTTCTTAAAGCCAGTATAATTATGTAATTCAGTTTAATATATAAACTAATCAGTGAATGTCAAAAATTACTTAATGAAAATAAATTTGCTTTTAGAAAAGGCTAGATTAAGGAGAAATCAAGAGGTTGGAGGAACTGCACAGAGGTTAAAATGCTGGCCTTGTAAGCACGAGGCTTGGTTCAATTCCCAAGCACCAAGAAAGCACTTTAGCCGCTATGTCACTCCTCCAGCCCCAAGAAATTTTTAATCTGTTTTTTAAATCTTTTAAAGGCTTACTGAGAGACATATTAAATGCTTTCCCTCTACATCTGTGGTTCTTAGTCATTTTTGGGGTCCGGAGCCCTTTGAAAATTCAACGAATGTTAGATCACATGAACACACAATACGCAGTTCCGCAGTTCCTATACCTTCCCCCATATCCCCACCAAAGCTCATCAACTCAAGGCTCTGCTACAGATCCCAAGCTTCTGAACACTTCCTCATGCACTGGGTCAGTGACATAGTTCTGTAATCAGAGCACTCTGGGATTAGCTTCGGCTAATGCATACTCTAATTCTCAGGGCATAATAAAAAAGCAGGCTAGAATGAGAAAAAGCTCTTGACTTAAAATGGGAGTTATGTCCTTTCTCAGATACTGTGTTCTAATAAGTAGTCTAAAAGTCTACAAAGAGAATATTTTTCCTTCCCACATACTAAGAATCATAAAAAATCAAGGGGTAAGAGATGTCAAAATCACAATTGGCGTGGTGGTGTATGCCTGTAAGGCCAGCTTCTCAAGAAGCTTAGGCAGGAGGATAGCAAGTTTAGGGCCAACCTGGGCAATACAGCAAACCTCCATCTCAAAATATAATGGGTGCTCTAGCTCAATGGCAGTGTACCCTTTTCTTCAATCCCCTGTGCTACCCTCACTCCTGAAGATGGAAAGCAGACAAAGAAAAGAGTTGTGATGAAAACTCACCTGCCACTATTTTAAGCATTTCACTTCTAAGTCATTTTCCTAGGAAAATAGGCGGAGGAATCCTCGTGGACTCCTGCCTCTTCCTTACTCCCCACGTCATTCCAGTTGACCTCTTGAGTGTTTCCAAGTCTGCTCCTTTCTTTCAGTCACCTCAGATCCTTGCATTTTAACTGATTTCCTGCCTATCTACACACCCAAGTAATCCTGCCGAAACGAAGATGTAATCCTTCGTTTATCAAATTTAGAAGCATTGCAATGGTTTTATTTCTCATCTCCCGCAATCCTTCAACAATAAATCGCTGCTCACGCTACTGGAGGGGACGAGGAATGAACCCTTCTCCATTACTGGTAGGTATGTATATTAGCACAGTCATTATAGAAATCAGTATGAAGATGCCTCAAAAAACTAAAAACAAATTCCATTTGACCTAGCAACACCACTTTTGAGAATTTTTCTGAAAGAGTTAAAGACATCATGTTATAGTGACACATATATGCTCATGTTTATGGTAGCACAACTTGTAATTGTTAAATCTTGGAAGCAGACAATATGCCCATCAACAAATGAATGGATAAAGAAACTGTGGTGTATATACACAATGGAGCACTACTCTGTCATGAATAAAGGATAAACTGGGGTCATTTGCAGGAAAATGGATGGATTTTTGAGACCATTACGACTAGTAAGGAGGATGGAAGTTCAAGCCCAACCTGGGCAATTTAGCAACATAGCAAGACCTTTGTCTCAAAAAATAAGAAAGGGCGGAGAATGTATTACAGCTCAATGTGACGGTCCTGAGTCCAATTCCCAGTACTACAAAAACGAATTAGAAAAAAAAGGCAGGCCTGGTGGTATAGGCCTATAATCTCAGAACTTGGGGAGAATGAAGCAACAGGATTTCAAATTCAAGCCCCTCCTGGCCAGCTTAGCGATTCAGCAAGACCCTGTAACAAATTAAGAAAGAAAACAAGCTGGGGATGCAGCTCAGACAAAAGGCCTTGCATAGGATCCCCAGCACTGGAAAATAAAAAACAAAAACTAAAAACAATCTAAGTCCTCCAAATATGAAATCATTTTGGTAAATTATAATGGATTCCTGTAATGAAATAGTATGCAATCGAAAAGTTTATAAATTTAATGATATAAAATGCTAAAAACTATGGGTCTAGAAACTGCATACAGAATGATCTGTATAAGGTAAAATACATAATTACACATACACATAAAAAAGTAATAATTGGCAGAAAACAGCAACACAGCAGGAGTACTCATTTCCCAGAAACAGAATTATGAACGATCGGTTCCCTCCATAACATTTTCAACAACAAACATGTATTATTTTTTAAATCAGAAGCTTTGAGTTTTGTTTTGTTTTTTTTTTTTCCTGTACTAGGGATTGAACCACGGTTGCTGCACTGACCTACATCCTCACTCCATGGTTTTGGTTTTTTTGATTCATTCAGGTGTGTGCGCATGTGCGTGTGAGTGGTACTGGGGACTGAGTGAGGCTTTTGCATTGAGCTACATCTTCAGCCTATTTTTTATTTTTGAGAGAAGGTCTCACTAAAATGCCCAAGCTGGGATGAAATTAGCAATACTTCTGCCTCAGCTCCCTAGAGTGCTGGAATCTGTGCCCCCAGGCTCAGTTTGTTTTGTTTATATAAGGTCTCATTAAATCCCTAAATTGCTCAGACTGGACTCAAACTTTCAGTCTCATTGTCCCAGGCTCCCCAAGCACTGGGATTACAGGCGTGTACTCTCAAACTATTCTTAACGCTGAAGACTATCCTGGAGACTTCCCAACTACACACCAAAGTTTAATCATTCCTTTTTCTGATTCAAATATACAATTTCTGTGCATATCACATCACTGCAGACCTTACAGGCCCGTATTTCAATATATATATATATCAAGAAACTATCTGAGGACAGGATATGGTTCAGCTTTAATCCCAAGTGGCTGACCTTCAACCAATATTTACCAGTTGCCTAAAATATCCCACATACAGTTATAGCCAGTGGGGTACTTACGTAAAAAGGTATCCGCCCTTATGGAATCTACATTCTAGTGTGAAGAAACACATCAACTTATTTCAGAGCAAACAGTGGTATAACGACAACATGGCGCCAGGCCGGGTGTTAAAGGCCTGTAACCCCAGAGCTCTGGGAGGCTGAGGCAAGAGGGTCACAAATTCAAGACCAGCATGGGCAACTAAGTGACTCAGTGAGACTTTATCTCAGAATAAGTAAGAAAGTAAGTACACAAAGGTCTGGTGATGTCGCTCAGGACAAAAGCCCTGGTTTGTATCCTTCGTGCAGGAACGGGGAGGATACAATGTGAGAGGAGGGAAGATCTGGAGAAAGAGCACAACATCACAGACAGTGTGTGCTGACGGCAGAGGCATCCGCTGCAGCAGAGTGAAGATGGACAGAAAGTCAAGTGGCCTGAGTTTCCTCTCTTGTTGTGTTATCTCACTAGGTAGGTAATTATTCTGAGTCTCAACTAGGGCAATAACCCCTAATTCACAGAATGTAAGATTAAACGAGGTAATTTATGGGAAAAGGGGAGGCCAGTGCTTGGCATTATGGTCCTCTGTGTTAGCTGTATTTGTTTGGAGAAGGAGATCAAAATAATACAGTACTCAAAGGCTACAAAATGTGTATTATTGGAACAAATATGCCAAAGATGCAAATTCCATTCTTTTGATCAGGGAATTTTGTAACAGGCACTGGGTTAACAATAATAGTACTGAGCTAACTCTTTAACTATCTGATCTCAGGATCTAAGTGGTTACCACTGCATTAACAGTGATGTGTAGAAGAGTTCAACAGTCTCATAAAATCAAATGTGAATACAAAAATAGATTTAAAATAAGTGATCCAAAAATTATCTCCACCCCCCCCCCCCATAATCTCATAAACTTAACCTGCGTCCATAATGTATAACCCTTTGCATATCTAGATTATATTTCTCTGGTCCAAAAGTGGGAAAAAATTCTCACCACATTTTGTAAAAGAGAGAAGCTTCTAATACACTTCCCTCTTGCCTCCTTCAACTGCTGCTTATCTGAAACCTAAGAAACTAGGTCTCCTGCAGTAGGGGGTTAGATGGTCAGATCACCAACATGTTTCCTCTGAGGTACTCCCATATGGATGTAGCTCAGCATACAGGTTCTAGGCTCTAGTCCTGTACCATATAAAAAGAAGAAGATGAAGAAGGAAGAAGAGGAGGAGGAGGAAGAAAGGAAAGGAAAAAGAAAAAAAACCAGAAAGACAGGCCGACTTCCATTCCTATTTAATTTTCAAACTCTACGACTCTACTACTTGGAAATAAAAAAAAAGTCACTTGCCCTTTACACCTCTATTTTCCAATTTCAAATAACAAGACTGAATGATTGGCTAAATGGGCCTAATCTGTCAACCTCTAAAGTTAAGAATTTTCTCCCTAATATTTCCAAGTGGACTGCAGTTATTTTGACATCTGTTCTAGTCAGTTCTCTTATTAATAACTTGACCTGGAGAGTCAGGAATGAACCAGATCCCCATGACAGGATAAATTAAATTCAAAAGAATCAGATGATCAACAATAAAAAAAAAAGAGGAAACTTAACACGTAAGATTTAAGTTAGTATTCCTGTATCCTGCCTGTCTTAGCTTTTTACAGCAAAGCTAGAACCTTACTTCCAGGGCAGGAGTACAGCTCAGTGACAGAGCTGGTATTGATAAGTAGACAAATACCGAGGTCCTGGGTTGAATCTCCAGAACCAAAAACAAAGAACTCAGCTTGCTCTTCAGCACATCAAAGTAAACCTACAAATAAAGTCTCAGTCTAGGAAACTATGAGCTATCCATTAAATCTAACACCATAGATCACATTTTTATAAATTACAGATATTTTTAAAATTATATAAAAAATCACCTGTTTCCATATTCCATAGATACCCTGCAGAGAAAGGTACATGATTTTCATGAGTGTGTCGTGCTCGGGACCACGCACAGGCTGAGCAAGTGCTCTAGGCGCTGGTTTCCTTGGTAGCGCGGGCCACTTAATTAGCTACACTGAGTTACTTCAGGTAGGGAGTTTACTTTCTCTCCCGCATTTGATCTTGGTCTTGAAATGAGTTGGAATGCTTGAAGAAGCTACTTAGGTGTATGACAGTTTTATGCATACATCATTAGTAACCAGTGTTTCCTTTCCTTTTTATGTATTAATACCATGATCACTTCAAGTGATATTAAGCCTGCCTGGTGTCCATTTCGGTTTCTGTCCTTGCAGATCAGCCAACAAGAATTTATATTATAGCATTTAGTTCTGAAATTATACATAGTGTTTCTGGGGAAAGAAAAGTAGACTATTCTAAGATACTAAGTTACTGTAGCATTTTAATTCACTAGTACTTTTCTATTCGAAATGAAGTCAAAATGCAAATATTAGAATGGTTTCACATCAAGAAGTTAACATGCCCAGCAAATGCAAAGAACACTAGATGACTTCAAAACAAAATGTAACCAAACCAAAATGTAACAGGTGAAATAGTACAGTTGAACCCCCGTATACAAAAAGGAATCAAGAAGCTTATGAGGACCTGCTGTGGAAAATTCCAGTGAGTCTTGCTACCACTGCAAACCCAGCCCTGAAAAGCCCCTGGAATCTGTGACTACACTACCCAACTCTAAAGTTCTGGACTTGGAACTCCGTCTTGAACTCCACTTCTGACAGCCACACTGGCCCCTGGAGAGAACCAGAGACAGCCTACCGAGGAGGGGTAGGAAGAAGCTTCACATTAGAGCCTTGGGCACTTCCAGAACTACCAGCATGGTAATGTGACGCAGTCAGGGAATTAAGAGTTTAAGCATTTCTTCCATCACCAATTAAAGTGTTCAGAGCAAGAAAAATTCTTACACTTGCAGTAATAAGCCAGCCATAAACAGAAGCAAGTAGCTGGGCCTGGTGGCACAAGCCTGTAATTCCAGGACTGTGGGAGGCTGCACCAGGAAGGTTACAAGTCTGAGCCCAGCCTGGGCCACTTAGTGACTTAGCAAAACCTTGTCTCAAAATCAAAATAAAAATGGGCTGGGGATAAAGCTCAGTGTGAGGGCTGTGTATTTGATCTCCAGTACTACTAAGAAAAAAAAAAAAAAGGGCAAGAAGTCACAAATCTATACCATTTTTGTGATATAAGTCTCTGTCCCCTAGCCTTCAGAGCACCACGTTGGGTATTCTAAAATGACAGCCATCATTGTATGAAGTATGACTAAAATAAAGGTATGTTTGTTTATTTATTTTTGAGACAGGGTCTGGCTGTGTAGTCCAGGCTGGTCCTGAATTCACTATGTAGCCCAGGCTGGCCTTGGACTCACGGCTATCTTCCTGCCTAAGTCTCCCAAAAGCTAGGATTACAGGCGTGCACCGCCACACCTGGCTTTATGTAGTGCTGGGGAACTGAACTCAGAGCCTTACACTTGCTAGGCAAGTGCTTTAACCAAAAGACTCCCTTTTGCTTCAAACACATTCATCCACTATTTCTGCCACTTTCTGAAGCAGTTCTGGAAATTCTATTTAATAAGTGTTTTTAATTGCACTGTCATGGCTGCCTTCGTGCCTTGAATAGATTAAAAACGTTCTTACCTTTGTGGTCATTTTGACTTTAGGAAGAGCCAGATTCAGTAAGGCGGCAAAGCCACAGCAGTAATTACAGGAGCATGCCTCCCGTTGGACAGCACCCAGCACCACGACTCACCTTTTTGAGGGGTGGGGGTAGGGGTTCAAAGGCTTTACTGGAGAAACATACAGGGGGAGGGCTAGTCCTTGGAGACTCAGGATGGCATCTTTCATGTTGCTGGGAATGTTCTTTTTTAAGACAGGGTCTCACTCTGTAGTTCAGGCTGGTCCTGAACTCACCATGGGGTGCAGTCTGGCCTTCCACTCACAATAATCCTCCTGCTTCCATCTACTGAGTGCAGGATTACAGGTGTGCACCACCACACCCAGCTCATGTGGTGCTAGTGGATCGAATTCAGGACTTGCCCTTCCTAGGCCAGTGCTCTAAGCTCTGAGCTACTCCCTCAGCCCCTTGCCTTATTATGACCACCTCATAAAAACACAAAATACAACTTGCAGAACTGCTTCCAAAAGTGGCAAGAGAGATGGGATAAGTGTGTTTAAAGCAAATACTTTGAGAAAAATTAATAGCAATGTGTTTTAAGTTTTTAAAATTTAAGTATTTCCATATTTTTTGATCACCTCTTCTATACAAAGTACCTTCCAGTATTCTTCCACTTAGACTAGACACATCTTTCTAGTCCCTCTGCACTAGGCCATCAGTTAGTGTTTAACTCTGGGTTACTACCTACTAACAATATTTTCCTATCAAACTTTGACAGCAATTACAATTGTTAGACAAGCAATCAAAAGCCCCTAACAGTACTTTTATGATAGTATCTGATTTTCATAACATCATCACACTTTCTCATAAAGCAAGTCAGAAGGTAGGCTCATTCCTGTATCTCTTTACCCTCTCAATTTTTGCAGACATGAAAGAAAGAATCTCTAGATGATTAACTTGTCCACGATTAGAGCGACAGAGCTAAGGCTTTGACCACTGCCTTCCAAACTTCTCAGGTCATCTACTACTAAACACATCCTTCCATTTTATTTTCATTCCTCAGTAAAATCCACACAGCTTAATCAAATTTTTCATAGTGTAATAAACAACGCACCATCTTTTGATACTTGCAGATCTAATACTACAAAAATTACCTGAGCAATACAAGACTAGGGGTGGAAGGGTGTGATGGAAGTGTGTAGAAATGACTCAAGTATGTTATGCATATGTATAAATATGCCACAATACTGCTCACTAATGTGTATTACCAGTTTTTAAAAAGTGGAAACAAAATTAATTTATGTAAGCAAAATTTAAAAATCACCCAATCAATAAGAAACAGTTTCAATACCTATGTAGCTCTTGAATGACAGAAAGTAAGCTAACTTGCTATTTAGAACTCAAAAAACAACAAATGCTTGCAAGGCTGTGGGGAAAAAAGAACCCTCCCACATTGCTGGTGGAACTGTAAACTTGAACAACCATTATGAAAAGCAGTATGGAGATTCCTCAAAAAACTGAAATTGATATACCATTTGACCCAGCTATACCTCCGCTGGGTATCTTCCCAAAAGAGTGAAAATCATCACACAATAGTGATACACGCATACCTATGTTAGCAGTGCAATCTGTAATAGCCAAGCTTTGAAAGAAGCCAATACAGGCAACCACAGATGAATGGATAAAGAATATGTGGTATATATACATAATGGAGTACTTCTACAAAAAAGGACAACTTTGTGTCATTTGTAGGAAAATGGATTCAGCTTGAGACCATCATGCTCAGCTAAATGAATCGGACCCATAAAGCTAAATATCATATGGTTTATGCAAGAAAAGCAAACCATAAGGAATGTAAGAGATACAGAAAAAAAAAGTAAAAAGATGGACTTTGTGGAGAGGAAAAGGAAAAGGCGGGGTGAGTGGGTGGGAACGGGAAAGTGAAGAAGTGATATGTAAATTAAGAAAAAATTTAAAAAGAAAGTAAGCTACCTATAAAGGAGAAAGCTATGTAAGTAGAGAATTATCTTTGTTAAAGGATATCTAAAAACATAAAAGTATGCTCTTAAGAATTAATATCAACTCACTGCAAGGTCATGAAGAATTTGTATAAAGCTAGCCACTTTTCAACATGTAATTTTGAAATATACACTTTAAATTATTAGTGTCTTTAGTAGCACAGAAAAACAAATGTTTCCTAACTGATCCCTTCTTCAAATAGAGAAGAGATGTGGCTTTGTTTACCATGTCATAATAAATTCTGAAACCTGTTTGTGGGGTTGGGTAGTAGATCTTAAGTGATTTTCATATCAGAGCAATAGTTAGGAAATCAAAGTTTGAAATCCAGGTCATGGTATTTTTATTGAAAAATAAACTAAACTTCGGGGCTACAGAAATAGCACAGTGGTTAAAGTGCTCGCCTAGCAAGCACAGGGCCCTGGGTTTGATTCCCTAGCACCACATAAAGCTGGGCGTGTGGCTCATGCCTGTCACTCCAGCATTTGGGAGGCTGAGGCAGAAGGACTGCTGTGAGTTCAAGGCTAGCTTGGGCTACATAATGAATTCAGGATCAACCTGGGCTACAGAGTGAGACCCTTCCTCTTCTTCTTCTTCAAAAAAAAAAGCATGAACAATTTATATTGCTTCTTGAAAAGATGGTTTGTTAGTTTGTTTGATGAAAGCAGCGCAGCCAAGAGTCATGGCACACTCCTGAAATTTCAGCTACCATGGAGATTAAGGCAGGAGAATTTCAACTTGTAGGCCAGCATGAACAACATAGAATCTGTCTCAAAAGGAGAGCTGGGGTTGTAACTCAGTGGCACAATGTTTCCCTTCCCTGGGTAAGGTCCTGGGTTCAATTCTAAGCACCGAAAAATAAAACAAACAAAAGGAACCCCACAAATTTATTGAAAAACACTGATACTCTTTAAAAATTTATTCTAGATAGGCATATTTGTTCTTAAATATAGTCACACAAATTTATGTAATTTCTTTCTCATAACAGATAATTAAACAGAAAAACGAACACTAAATGACATCTAACTTAGAAGCCAGAAAATATAAGTTTTCCTAACATGGTTTTTAAAGTAAGCATAGGTATAAGAGGAGAAAGATAAGGTAGAAATGCAAAGCAGAAGACAGAAAACAATTTTTTTAAAGACAGGGTCTTGCCCTATAGCCCAGGCTGGTCCTGAACTCACTATGGAACCCAAGCTGGCCTCGGGCTCCCTGCAATCCTTCTGTCTCAGTCTTCCTAGTGCTGGTATTACAGACACGCACCACTAACCCAGAGTTATTTGGTGCTGGGGAATTGAACTCAGCTACTTAGCACTTGCCTAAGCACTTACTAGGAAAGTACTGTAACTCCTGAGCCATTCCTCCAGCCTCAGAAAATAAATTGAATTTCTCCAAAAACTATAATAACTAAGCTCCTGGGTTCAGGACCAAAAATGTATAAATTAATAAGTAGGAAAAGTACTGAAAACTATTAAATCTAAGTGGTGGTACAGGCATGAACACTGTTTTTCTTCCTCCATTTCTATAAATCCAAAATTAAAAAAAAAATATTTTGCCAAGGAACCTCCTAAGATTCAAGGTACACATTCAGTCTAGTCTCCTGCATCCTCAATGCATTGAGTACTGCCGTGAGTTCAAGGACGAGCCTGGGCTATACAGAAAGACCCTGGCTCAAAAAAGAAAAACTTCAGGGGGCATGGATTTTTTTTTTTTAAAAAATACTAAGATACATTACAGAAGAGCCTTCCTGAAAGTTCCTTTCAGCTCAGAGTTCAAGTAAAAAAATACATCTGGTATTCTATGAAACAAAGTCAACTTTAACAAATCATATTTAAAGCCAGGCCGGTAGTGCAGGCCTGTAATGCCAGCACTCAGGAAGCTAAAGGATGGCAAGTTTGAGCAGAGCCTGGGCAATGTAGCAACTTAGTGAGACACTGCTGCTATTTTTTTTTTTTTTTCCCTTTGGACAGGGTATCTCTCTATAGCTCAGGTTGATTCTGAACTTACTGTGGAAACCAGGCTGGCCTTGGACTCACAGCAATCTTCCTGTCTCAGCCTCCTGAGTGCTGAGATTACAGGCAAGGACCACCATGCCTGGCTTTATGTGGTGCCGGGGAATCAAACTCAGGTATTTAGCAGTTACCTAGCAAGTGCTTACCTAGCAGGTGCTTTACTGCTTTAACTGCTGAGCCATCCCTCTAGCCTTGAGACACTTTCAATTAAAACATAAAAAGAAGCTGGGCATGCGGCTGTGAAGGCTTTGTTCAATCGCCAGTACCAATACCACCAAAAAAAAAAAAGAAAAGAAAAAAATCATATTTAACTAAATAGATATGTAGATTTTAAAGTCATCAGAAATGCTTGAGTTATTTTCTATAGCCCAAGCTGGTCCTGAACTCAGGTGTAGCCCAGGCTGGTTTTGGCCTCCGCCTCCACCTGCCTCAGCCTTAGTGCTGGGATTACAGAAGCGCGTGCGCCACCACGCCCAGTTTATGTGGTGCTAGAGAATCCAATCAGGGCCTTGAGCCTGCAAGGCAATCACTTTAACTGCTGTGCCATTCCTCCAGTCCCATTTTCTCTTTTTATATAAAAAACCCAGGGTTGGGGGGGGGGGGGGGGGGGGGGGGGGTGGGTGTGTGCGTGTGTGCACGTGTGCAGGCACGCGGGCCTTTAAGTGGCTGTTGACTGAACCTAAGGCCTTATGCCTGCTATGCTTGCATTCTACTGTTCAACTACATCCTAAGCACTAGAAAAATTATTTAAACACATGCAGGAAGAAAAAAATCTCCACGTGAAACAAAGGGATTTTTATCTTTTTTCAGACAGTGTTGCTAAAACGCTAAATTGGCCAGGCTGGGCTCAAACTTGCAAACCTCCTGCCTCAGCCTCATAGAGTGCTGAGATTATCAATTATGCATTACCACACCTGGCTTTGTTTTTGTCTTTAAAACATACTTGATATAGTTGTCAACACAAACTGAGTCTGACAAAATTCCAAGACAAAGAACTACCAAGTTACTCCTCTAATTCTACCAGATTAACTGATTTAGAAGTACCAGGGATCAAACCCAGGGTCTTCTTCACACTGAGGTACATCCCCAACCTATTTGGGGGGAGGGGAGGCGGAGCCCCTGGGTTTGATCCCCCAACACTGCTTAAGTGGGTGTGGTAGTGCACACCTGTAATCCCAGCACTTGGGAGGCTGAAGAGGAAGTCTGCTGTGAGTCTGAGGCCAGGCGGGGCTACACAGTGAATTCAAGACCAGCCTAGACTGCAGAAAGTGACCCTGTCTCGAAAAGAAATTTTCTTTCAAAACTCTTAGCCCAGTCTTTTGGCCACTGTCGTCTACATCACAGCACTACCACAGAGTTCAACCCAGTGCACTGGGCTCTCACTGTACCGTATCACTCGTGAACGCTGTGCTGATAAATCATGGGCAATGCGCATACTACTAGTGTGCAAAATCAGGCTTGATAAAATTTTATGGATTTATTTCTAACCTCTTTTTCAAAAGAAATCAATTAAAAACTGGTTACATTCAACTGCCAGGCACAAGAGCACTCAGGTATAACCCCAGCTACTCCGGAGTATGAGGTAAGAGGAAAACTAAAGTTCAAGACCAGCCAGCAACATAACAAGATTTTATAAATAAATAAATAGTTGTATTCAGACGCAGAAAAAGATAGTTGATCTGTTTGTACTGCCAGCTCCAAAACTTTAAACTTCCTAAGAATTTAGGTTATCCTCTAGGGCTGAACTCTGGTAAGGAGCCTCAGAATAAAGAGGGTCTGATGAGGCCTGGGGTGCAGCTTAGTGGTAAAGGTGCTTGCCTAGCACATCCAAGGCCCTGGGTTGAAAAATAAGTACCACCTAATGATTAGCTGGGCATGATAGAACATGCCTAAAAAAAAAAAAAGAACATGCCTATGACCCTAGCACTCAAGAGGCTGAGGCAGGAAGATTTTTCCACAAGTTTGAGGCCAGTCTAGGTTACTTATAAGTCCGGACCAGCCTGGACTAGAGCGAGATACTGCCTGGGGAAAAAAAGAACTGTTAAAGACAGTCTCTTTTCTACCAAATAGTCTCTCTTGCCCTAATCTCTAAGAAAGAAAATACAAATTCCACAAAATGCGTTTTTCTCTCCTTTTAAGTACCTACAAAATTAATGCCATCTTGCAGTGTCTTTTCATTTTTTGAAAAAAAAGAACTTTGAATAACGGGAATAAACGCACTTCAATAAGTATCAAAAATCTCCCACTCCTGAATGACCCTCGTGAAATCTGACAGAAGCTTATCACTCCCTAAAAATCTCCTACATAAACGAATGTTCCTTGAGACCATCATGCTCAGCAAAATGAATGAGACATAGAAGGTTAAATATCGTATATTCTCTAATATGAGAAAACTAAACCATAAAAAAGAGATGGAAGAAAGTAAGATAGACTTTGTGGAGAAAAAAAGAGTATGTTGGGGGTGAAGGGGTAAAAAGGGGAAAGGGATGCAAATATGTAAATCTAAAAAAGAGAAGGAAAAAAATCTCTTATATAAACCAGGAGTGGTGGCACATGCCTGTAATCACAGCACCCAGGAGGCTGAGGAAGAAGGATTGCCGAGGCTACATAGTGAGTTCAGGACTGGCTTGGACCCTCAAAAAAACAAAATAACTCCCAAAGCCAGGTGGCCTGATGACACATGCCCATAATCCCAGCACTCAGAAGCCAGAGAGCCAAGGAGGATTTCAAGTTCAAGACCAGCCTGCTCAGAGGATTGCTATTTTATTTCCTTGATGATTCAAATTTGGGTCCAATATGATACTCTTCCCTCCTCTTTCTTTTTTACCTAAGGCTATAAACTCACAGGCAGATCAACTCCTAAGAGAAGGCTGAGTGTTTGAGTATATGTCCTCAGTGCATTCTCCCATCAAATCTTCTGCTCCAGGGCACTGCCAACCGCTGTGGCCAGGACCAGGATGGGAATCAACAAGAAATACGGGCATTCTCCATTCAATCTCTGTGTCTGGGGCATTTACTGGATTTTTCATTGGCATTTAATACCAGGACACAAGACTCATTTTTTTTTTCATTAAAGTTTCAAGACTTTACTTTGCCTAGTTTCAAATGGTGTAATTGATCTGCTTTGTCTTCTTAAATAACCCAACTGGTGAAGGACACTGCAGCTTTAAATATTTCAGTACTAGCTAGCAAAAAGACTCCATTGCAATATGGCTCTGAAGGTCGTGTCCTATTGTCTCCTCTGAAAAAAAAAAAAGCAAAACAAAAAACCCAATTTCTAAATCCTTCTAGGTAACACGGGAATGGTCGCTCTCAGACCTACAATTTACACTCTTCTACCTCGGTCTCTTACAGTTGTAGATGTTTACCGGAATCTCACAAATAATTTTCTCAGCAGGAGCAATACGCTGATTGTTATTAGTGATTTCAGCACCTCATCTGGACATAAACACCTGTGTTCTATTAGCTTAACTGAGCATATGCAGCTATTTGAAACGGCGCCACTAAAGGGCTGTCCACTGCTTCAGGAGTCAGGCCAAGCAGACAGCTTTCAGGCAGCCTACAACTGCATGACCTGAAATGTGTAGCTACTTAAAAATGATCGGAATCTCAGCCTACTCATCCTGGGCTCTGCTGCCGTGCCGGCACCCTGCCACAAACTTGCAACTCTGACCGAAAAAAAAAAAAAAAAATAGAAGGCAGAACATACACAAGCACTGCGAGAAGAAAAAGACGCCCTTTTCTACTCTGACAGGGTGCACAGATAAATTCCCCGGGGAGTTCCCAACGCGCCCTAATCATTACATGCCCCCAGCTGGACAGCCCCGGTGAACTGGAGGCTTCGGGGTAAGGAAGGGTGGGCACCGCTGCCCTTCTTTAAGCGAAAGTAGACGGAATGAGCACTAGGCAGAGAAGAAGGGACCGAAGACGCGAGGCTGAAGAAGACGTGTGCAGGTGCACCCGGGCATTACCTGAAATGGCAACAGATTGTTACCATTATCCGTCCGGAAGGCGTTATCCTCCATCCAGGACTTGGAGGTGAGCGGGGCCGCACGAGGGAACTTGGGGGGCGCGATCACGTTGCTGGAGAAGGGCTTTTTCAGCGGCGAGATGGGGTTGAGCGGCGACGGCACCCCCACGCCCACGCCCACGCCCACGCCGACCGCGCGGCGGGGGTCCCGGCCGGCCTGCAGGCCGCCCCAGGGGTTGGACGGCGCGCTCCAGGCGGCGTTCACGCTCTGGTGCGTGCTCCAGCTGGACGAGGCCGACGAGGCGGCGGCGGCGGCCGCGGCGGCCGCGGCGGCGGAGGACGAGGACGGCTTGCTGGTCATGATGGGCTGGTGGCCGTAGGCGGCGGCGGCGGCGCTCCGCGGCGCGTAGGGCGCCTGGCTGGGGCTGGCGGGCGAGCGGCGCTGCGGCGGCGGCGGCGCCTGCGGCGGCTGCGGGGGCTGCGCGGGCGGCTGCGCGGGGTGCTGGGGCTGCGCCAGGCCGATCTGCGGGGAGAAGGTGCCCCCGAAGACCGGGTTGACGTGGTGCGGGAAGTTCTGGAAGAGCATGGTCCCGTTGACCGGGGGGATCCCCTGGAAGAAGCTGTCCTCCACCGCGTTCGTCGTGCCGGTGGACCAGGTGCTGCCGAAGGACGGCGACAGCGACGCGCCCGGTGCCGCGGGCTCCTGCGGCGGCGGCGGCGGCGGCTGCTGAGGCGGCTGGTGGAAGCTCAAGCCGGGCAGGAGCGGCGACTCCATCTGCATCTTGTCCGGGCCGCTCGGGGCCGGCGGGGCCGCGGTGGAGCCGGGGGCCGGCCCTGCGCTGCTGTCCTCGGGCGCGGGGGTCTCCGCGGAGAGGGGCGTGGACGGCGCGTCGGCGGCGCCGGGCTCGGCCGGGGGCTGCTGCTGCTGCTGCTGCTGCTGCTGCTGCTGTTGCTGCTGCTGCTGCTGCTGGCACTGGGGCTGGGTTTTGCTTTTGTCCATCAGTAAATCATCCTGCATGGTTTGCGCAGCTGAAACGGGAAGAAAGAGAAACGCGTTATTGTCAATGTGATCATGAATACCCCTCTCTGACGCGGGTGGGTGTTTTACTTGCGAAAATCCAGGGCCACCGCTCCTAGCCAATTGCAATGCAAATCCATAATCCCCCATTTGGAAGCGCGGCTGGGCCGGGGCGGGGGGACTCGAGCAAGGTCTCTAAGAGCACTGTGAGGACGTCTTCACCCTTTCTGATGGCGTGGTTCCTGGTCTGTCTTAGTGACCGATGTGCTTATAAAACAGAAAGACAGCAATTTCGCCACGTCTCTTTCCCCTTCACCGGAACTCAGAGCGATCGCCCTGCAATGAGAAACTGATTCTGGTTCCTGTTTTTCCCCAAGCACCACCCTCTCCCAGTTATTTGCATACGTCAATAAATACTGCTGCGTCCTTCAGCAAGGTTAAAAAGACACCGCACACGACCCTTTCTTCCCCCTTCCTAAGCGCCGGCACTTAAAAAAAAAAAAAAAAAGCCGTCTTGATTAGCAAACTGCCTCGCTTCCTTGATAATTGTTTCATTTAGCTGCGGCGAACCACGTGGGAGGAAATCCTTGGCATTTGTTAGAAGGACTCAGCTGCACAATCATTCTCTGGCCTCCCAGTAGCGGCAGCTACTCCATTTTGTTAGAGAAGACATTTAAAAAAGGCGTTTTTAAAAAGTGAAAACCTACAGAAACGTTTGGAATTGCTTGCTTCTTGTTACTCTAAAGATTATGGTTTATTTTTTTTTCTTCTGCTTATTCTCCAATTTTCTGGTCTCCAATTCCGCCACACAAGAGATTTCTTGGCTTTATTGCTTCGGGTCTCAGCAGGAGCCTGAGAATTTCTCTGCAGAGTGGAAAAATGCTTCTGGTTGGATTTCAGGTCAGAGAGAGAGAGAGAGAGAGAGAGAGAGAGAGAGAGAGAGAGGGAAAGGAGGGGAGAAGGGAGGGAGACTGTGAGGTGGAGTGGGGGCGGGGCTTTAAAACCCATCTAAGATTTAAGTACACGGTGAAGATAATTCTGGGGTTGCCAGATTCTCATTTTTGAATCCCCGTGCTGCCTTGGTCACAAGACTGGCAAATTTGGAATCCATCGCTTATCACTAGTATTAGCAGTGAAAGACTATGGTTTGACGACCCTGAATTACCATATGCTAGCAAAAGCGTTAAAAATAGGAGTACAAAGTACCAAATTCTCATACGTTGTAATTATAGTGCATTGCCACCACCGCCTCATTTATCCATATAAGGAGTGTGTGGTATTTTCCATTTCGCACAGAAGGGCTATATTCCTCTGTGCCACACAGCCTGTTTTCTTATTCAAGGATGAAAATAGTAATCACTCAAAACCAGATTTGCATACATATAGTTGTCATTGAGTTAGCCTGTCCCTTAGAACATGCTATTGTTTTAAGTATATGAATAGTATTACAAAATGGAGATCTTGAAAACAAATATTTTGAAAGATTAAAGAAGCATATGACCAAACATCTAATTATTTTTAGATGATGATTCAGTACAATTGCAACAAAGTTATTAATATATTCAATACAGTTACTTAATTAACTCTTACTGGAGAAGCATCTTTCTCAACCCATTTGTGAAAGGGCAGCCAGAAGCTCTGCCTTTGGACAACCTCTAGGTCATAATTATTGTAAAATGGAGATGCTGCTGTTAAACAAAAGATGTCAGACTGAGAAGTTCAGTTAAAAGTACTTCTGTGCTATTAAATACTTCTTAAAATGCTAAATTTTTTCCATATCAAAGTTTCACATACAAACAACATACTGGGCTCAAGGAAATGCTTCACAGCCACCTTACTCTCCTTTATACTCCTCACACAGCTACCTCTCCGCTTCCCCTAGGGGGGAAAAGCCAAAACCAACATAATATACATCACATATTGCCAGCTTCTTCCAATAAAACCTACATAAGGTTACTTTTTGTTCCTTGGTCAAAAACAATGGCTTTGATAGGTATTGTAAAATACAACACAAAGAGACAGGTGAACCTTGGATTCAGACAAACACAAAGTTCTATCCCTGCCAAAGAAGATGGTCATGAAAAGAGATATTTTCATACTTATTTTATAAAGAGTACTGCAGTAAATCATGATAATTCTGGCATTTGAGTTGCTTCCAGTGTACTGGAATTGTCTTTACAATAGCCATATCATCATGGCTGAAATATGCATTTGATTACAATTTTAATAACACCTAGATTTTCTGGTAGCTTGTATGCAATGCTTTTGCTAATGCCTTCAGTTTAAAGTACATACTTTTGGTTGAAAAATTAAATGCTGTCATGTAGCAAAAAGCCAAAAAGTAAACTGGAATCAGAATATTTATAATTGTTGTAATTATTGTATATTACTTGAAATTTTGAATCCTATGCCGTGAAAACTCATTTCTTTTCTCAACATTCCTTAAACATACAAATTTCACTTTCTGCACAAATTCATTCTGTCAAGGTCAAGACCCACCTTTAACAAATAAGGCCCTATAAACAAAAGATAAACAGTGGATTAAGATAAAATTTACAAAGTTAGTATGCAATGTTTCCCAAGCACTGCCTCTAGTTTGTCTGATTTAGGGTTTTTTTTTTTTTTCTTATTTACAGCAAAGTATGAGAAATAGACACCTCCTTCCCCTCCCCCACAACACACACAATAGATCGTCTTTTGCATGCATAAATCCATTTTCAAGTAACAAATTCATAGTAGCAGTTACCTTTGAGTGTCCAGTTTTTAAGGATTGATAAAAATTTAAAATGTACAGTGTTTATTTTCTTCTTTCAGGTTGATTATGTGACCGCTCTGGCAAAAGCACTTTGACAACTGTAAGAAGAGAGGGCATGCGCACACAGGGAACTATGGGGGCTGTAGTCCTTCACAAGGTACTCCGCCTGACTTCGTGTTCAGCAAGAGGCGAGAGACGGAAGCCTGGCAAATACATTCCATGGAGAAGAGGTTGTGCCCACTACAGTATATCCTCCTAACCAGTCTCCATCGGTTGTGAAAATGGCAAGGGGGAAAAATAAACTGGTTTGTCAACTTGATTTAGAAATCTAGGTTAAAAGAGAAACTGGATTGCAGGACGCTAAATAAATATACCCAGCAGAGCTACCTTAAATGGTATTAGCATGGTAATGCCTGGGTAGCCGGCAATAGGAACCCTGCCACAGAGAAAGAAATTGGAGTGCATAGGAATAACTGAAAAGGAACTACGGGGAAATGACAAACTTTTAAAATCTGGTCATACTTTTACACTTTAAATACACAGTGAAATATACCTTGATACTAAATGTGGTATTAACTTCCAAGACCAGGTAAAAATAAATCACAAATTGTTAACATCAAGATTTCTTTGTATTTGAGTTTCAATGAAGGCTCAAATCACTTATGTTAAAATGTATCATCTATGCTCTTAATCAACTTGTCTCCTGATTATCAAAATGAAAATTTTGCATTATTTATGCAATAATAACTGAAATGAAGTTCAACTCTTTCCTATTAAAATGATTTTTGGCGAAATAATACCTAACTGCACAGGACAAGGACTTAGTTACTCAAAAAAAATGTAGTTTCTATTTGACTTTTTGTTTTTAGTACTGGACCTTGCATATGCCATGTAAGCACTCTACTACTGAGATACATACATACTGCAGCTTCCAAAAAAAACCCATGTTTGGCATAGTTTTTTGTTTTACCCTTAGTATTCCAAGGCTGGGATCCCTTGACATATTAACATCAAATGTTATCATTATCAATAACTTCTGAGAACAATGGAGTTCAAGAGTTGGTTTGTTCAGTTACCTGTAGGCAGAAGGTAGCATTTCCTGTAGAAATTGGTTCAATGCCATTCACCCAAGGGGTTCAGAATAAATGTCAGTTAATGACGATGCCGACTGAACTTTGAACTGAGAATGTGAGCATCACTTAAGACTGTCTTAATTTTCTATTTCCTGTTTCTGCCTATTAGAGCTACAGTATTGCCAGAGACCATAGATTTGCAGCTAAATTTACTATGAAATATAATTTTTGTTTCGAGGTATTTATAAAGAAAAACAATGTAAGAAGAATCATGTTGACCGAATCTATCAAAAGCTCTGTGTAGAATAACAAAATGCTTAGTTATTCCTTCTGTGGCCTCAGTTTGCATTCTCCATTTTTTCTCTTCCTATATCCTTCTAAAGAAGGAAGGCGTCATTCCTGTGCTAGCTCCAGCGGCACATATACTGAAAAGGCCTCACTTCTGCCAAGCTGCTATACTTACCACTTGCATTCCAGGGTCTATAAGAAGCATTTTAAAGTCAGTCTTATTCCTGAAGATGCTGCTAACCTCCCCAACTTCTACTACATTCTTCAGTACTCAAAGAAAAAAAAAATCCCTCATAAAATTCTTACAGCTTTAAATACAACTTTTTAAAAAGTTACTTGAAATTGCATATATGTACATATGAAGATTATAAAATATAAATTTTTGTTATTTGTGTGACTGAAATGGTTTACTTGAACATTTATTAATCCACTACTACCAACTGCAGATTTCCTTTTGTTTGTTTTCCAAGGTCAGCCTAAACTACATAGTGAGTTCAGGACCAGCCTGGACCACTGAATCAAGACCCTGTCTCAAATTAAATAAACAAATAGGAAATTATTCAAATATAAAGACCATAGTAGAGGGGCTGGAGGAATGGCTCAGCAGTTAAAGTGCTTGCCTAGCAAGTGCTAAGTCAAGTGCTAAGTACCTGAGTTCCATTTCCCAGCACCACATAAGCCAGGCATGGTGATGCACACCTGTAATCCCAGCACTGGGGAGGCTAAGGCAGGAGGATTGCCGTGAGTCCAAGGCCAGCCTGGACTACAGAGCGAGACCCTGTGTCAAAAAAAAAAAGACCATGGTATAAATACATACCAAACAAGCCATAAATTACAGGAGGACCCTAAATAAGGACAAAATCCTTCTCTACTGAAAATTTTTTATTTAATCAAAAACTTTCCCAAATTTTGCTTTCACATCACAGAGCTTAACCATAAACTCCTCTTGAATAATCTTTACTACTATAAAAATAGAATTTTCAAAGTTAACTCACTGAGATATAAAAGAGTCAAATGCATACTTCTAGGCTTCTTTTTCTCTCTCTACGTATATTCCTAGCACGTTTATAAGTCATAAATTATGGTAGTTTGTAATTCTTCCATATATGCTTTTGAGACAGGTTCTTGTCTGTAGCTAGTCCAGGCTAGTCCTGAACTCACTATGTAGCCTAGGCTGGCCTCAAACACACAGCAATCCTCCTGCCTCAGCCTTCTGAGTGCTGGGATTACAGGCATGCACCACCATGCCCAACTTATGTGGCGCTGGGGAACTGAACTCTGGGCCTTGCACTTACTAAGCAAGTGCTCTAACCGTGGTGTTATTCTACCTTTTTTGGGGGGGATGGGGGGCAGGATCTATATTACCCAGGATGGTCTTAAGCAATTCCCCTGCATTAGCCTCCCAAGTAGCCAGACCCACAGGTATCTGCCACTATGGCCATTTTCATATATGCTTCCTGAATAAGCAGATACATGGATAAATGGATGAATGGACAAAGGATAATTTTCTATTATATAAATCAGCCAAGGTTTGAGTATTAAATTCTACTTTACTAAGAATAACAGTACTTTTGGGAGGAGGGGTACTAAGGATGAAACCCAGGATTTTCATACTGAGCTGTATATATCCCAGTACTTTTTTTCTTGAGACAGGGTCTCACTCTGTAGTCCAGGATAGTTCTAAACACATTCTGTAATCCAGGCTGGCCTCAAACTCCTGGCAATTTCCTGCTTCAGTCTCCTCAGTGCTAGAATTACAGGTGTGCACCACCACAACCAGCTTATGTGGTGCTGGGGAATGAACCCAGGGCTTTGTGCTTGCTAGGCAAGTGCTTTAATTGCTGTGCTATTCCTCCAAACACCAAACATTTAAAATTCTATCACTATGTCTTAGTTACTTTTTTTGTTGCTAGCACAGAATACCCAACATCCACAACTTTAGGAAAGAAAGATTTCTTTTAGCTTACAGTTTTAGAAGCCTGCTGGGCAAGTGCTTTAACTGTTGAGCTATGGGCTCAGCCCACTTTTTTTTTTTTTTTTTTTTTTTTGAGACAGGTTCTCACTAAGTCATTAAGTTGACCAGGGATGGGTTCCCCGCCCCCCCGCCCCCATTTTATTGATATGTACAAGTGCAAAATTTAAGGTTTACATTAGTCTTGAGCATTTTGTGCACATATATATCTAGCTGAGGTAACAAGACCTTCCCCGCAGGGCTGGGTGTTAACTTGGGATCCTCCTGTCTCAACCTCTTGGGAGTGTTGGGATTAGAGGCATGCACCACCACACTCTGCAGAAGAGTGATTACTCTCCTTGCCTTGCAGGAATGGATATGAAGGGGAGCCGAATAAAAAAGAAAAAAAAGCTCTTCTGAGTTTTGATGAAGATTAATTTGAATATCATCATAAAATAATAGTGTGTGTGTGTGTGTGTGTGTGTGTGTGTGTGTGTGTGTGTGTGTGTGTTACCAGGGAGCTCTACCACTGAGCTACATTCCTTGCCCTTTTTAAAATTTTGAGTCAGTCTCACTAAGAGACCAAGCTGGCTTCCAACATGGAATCCTCCTGCCGCAGCCTCCTTAGTAACTGGGATGACATGCATGCACCACCATACTCAGGTGAAATAACCTCCATTAAGCACTGAGCATTTACAGTTTAATAAAGACACCCACCCCACCCCAGAAACGGCTTTTCTTCTTTCCTTCTACGTGAGCCATTGAATTCAGGACCTTTCACCGAGACACATCCCAATATCCTCACCCATTTATTTATTTAATTTATGCGGTACTGCGAAAGGAACCCAGGGCCTTCACGCTATGATGCATGCGTAGCTTGTTTTTAGGTGTGGTTTTGAGATAGGGCCCCACTAAGTCACTAAGTTGCCAGGCTGGGCTCAAACTTGCCATCCTTCTGCTTCAGTTGCTCAGAGTCCTGGGATTACAGACCTGCACCACCAGGCCTGGCCCTTCTTATTTTTTTATGTTGAGACAGTGTCTTACTAAGTCACTAAGTTGCCCAGAATGGGCTTAAAGTTGTGATCCTCCCGCTTCGTCCTCGTCTCCTGGGTTACAGCTTTGTACCATCACGCCTGGCTAGAAACTACTTTTTCAAGTGGGAATAGCCACTTTAAGTCCAATGCATTTTTTAAAAACATCTTTTTTGCTCGACTTTGTAGCAACTGATCACATCTGCCCTCTTCTTTGATCTCACCCTCTGTGAGTGGCTTTCCCAGCTGCAGGAAAAGGACCAAGCATATCTTACTGATGGCTATTTTCCTAACACAGTGTGTCTAACACACAATAAGTAGGTATTTAGTAAATATTTGAATTAAAATTACGTTTATGGAGGGACAAAAGGAGAGCGGGAAAGCCCTTGTCACTTTGACAAGAAATGTATGTGCACAAAATGCTCAACTCCATTGTAAACCTTAAATTCTGCACTTGTACATATCAATAAAATGGGAGTAAAATAAAATTACATTTATATACAAAAGGCTAAGAATCCCAAGGTAGGATGGGTGGCAAACAAACACATAACAACATTGTAACTTGGATCTGGACTGCCCCCCAAAAGTTTCATGTATTTGGATGTTATAGATTATCTATGGAACCATATGCTTTTAGGAGATAAGGCATTGGTCTGGAGGCAAGGATTATGTGTGTGTGGTGAATTATAGGTGTGTGGTAGAAGACAGTCATGGGTAGATTATAGATTTTAGGTATGTGGTGGAGTTAGGCGTTTAAACCTGGAGGGGGTGGAACACTGATGCTGGACCCAGAAGGGGCGAATCAATGGGACAGGACCTTCCCTTCCCTTCCTGGGGGGGGGGGGTGTTTCCTGTTTGCAATGCTGTGAGGAGCTGCCTCTGCCATTGCAGGGGTGAAAGGCTGACATGTCAATAAAGGGTACTGGAGTTGATGATATCCTTCATTGAAATAGGGCATGGTGCCACACACCTGTAATCCTAGCACTCAGGTGGCTGAGGCAGGAGGATTGCTGTGTGTTCAAGGTCACCCTGGGCTTCCTGCTAAGTCCAGGACCAGCCTGGACTGCAGAGCAAGATCCTGCCTCAAAATAATAGTAATAATAATAATAATAATATATCCTTCATTGAGTATCCATATATAGAAAAAAGACATATATAGAACATATATACATATACATATATATGTACATATGTCTATACATATGTACATATATATGTATATACATGTGTACATATATATACATATATATGTATATATAGAACATATATATAGAAAAAAGAGACCTTTACCCTTAAAACATCATACACAAAAACTAAATTTAGACAGATATTTAAGTCTAAGTGTAAAAAGTAAATAATGAAGCCTTGAAAAGAGCACCTAGCTGGGCATGTTGGCAATGTCTGTAATCCCAACTGAGACAAGAGGATCTCAAGTTCAAGGCCAGCCTAAGCTATATAGAGTTCCAGACTAGACTGGACTACATAGCAACACAGACAGACAGACAGACACACACACACACACACACACACACATACACACACACGAGGTGGGGGAGGGGGAAGCAAAGCAAAGTTACCCAAATATTGCAAGTTTGAGGCAGCCTGGGATATTTAGTGAGATCTTGTCTCAAGAAACAAAAAGCGCCAAGGGTATAGCTTAGAGCTTAGCCCTCCTTACATACAAGTCTAGTACTGGAAAAAACAAAAAGAGAAGGAAATAAAAAAAGACCTAGCAGACTATCTCCATGACATTAGGGTATACAGTTTGGAGGGGTTGGGGGATACTGGCGATTGAACCCAGGGCCTTCACACTATACAACATCCTAGTCTGTTTTTTCTTTTTTATTTTGAAAGATTAGGGTCTCTGCTAAGTTATGAAATTGCCAAACTTGGCTCAAATTGATAACCCTCCTGCCTCAGCTTCCCAAAATGCTGGATTTATAAGCCTATGCCACCAGAGCAGGCAGCAACTTTTTAAAAAAGTTTTGATTATTTATTGTTTATTTTTGATTTTAAGGATTGGATCAAGGGCCTTGTACATTCTAACTCGAAGCTAAACCCTAAGCCCCAACAATTACTTTTTTCTCTATTTTATTTTATTTTTATTTTCCTTTTTTCTTTTTTTAAAGACAGGGTATTGCTCTGTACCCAGGCTGGTCCTGAACTCACTGGTGTAGCACAGGATGGCCTTGGACTCCAGAAAATCTGGACAATCCGCCTGCCTCAGCCTCCCCAGATCTGAGATTACAGGCATGTGTCACCACACCCAGCTTTTATGTGGTGCTGGGGAATCAAACTCAGGTACTTAGCATTTGCTAGGCAAGCATTTAACCTCTGAGCTATTCCTCCAGCCCCTGCCCATTTTATTCATATGTATATATGCAACACATACTGTGTACATTGATCTGGAGTATTTTGTGCAGATTAAAATTAAAAACTCTTCCTCTCTCCCTTTTTTGACTCTCCTATACCTACCCCCTCCCCTGTAACTACCACTACCCCCCCCCCCATTTAGTTCTACAAAATGACTGCTTAGTGAAACCATTCGATATTTCACCTTCTGCCTCTGACTCACTTCCCTGAGCATGATGGTCTCAAGCTGCATCCATTTACCTACAAAGGCCTCAAATCCACCTGTTTGTAGAGACAAATACTACTCCATCGTGTACAAACAGCACAATTTGTGTATCCATCAGTTTGTTGATGGGTATTTTGGAGTCTTCCACATTTCAGCTATTGTTAGTTGTGCTGCAATGAACATGGGTATACATGTAAAACAATTACTTTTTAAAACTTTTTATTTTTATTTTGCTGGTAGTGGTACTGTGGATTGAGTCAGAGCCTTCATACTGAGCTATATCCCCTGCCAATTTTTATTTTTGACTGTGAGACAGGGTCCCACTAAATTGCTTAATTGCTCAGGCTGGGCTCAAACTTGTGATCCTTCAGCCTCAGCCTCACAGAGTACTGGGATTACAGGCCTGCACTACCAGGCTCACCTCCAACAATTTCTTAAAATACACAAAGGCAATAATTATAAATGAAAAATTTAATAAACTTCACTAATTAAGGGTATCTTCTTACCAAAAGATAGGATTAGAGTAAAAACTCACAGAATAAGAGAAAATATATTAAATCTATCTTCATATTTTTTTCAATCAGGCCTGTAATCAGAATATATAAGAATTCTTTTTTTATACTGCTGATTGAACCCAGACCCATTATACTGAGCTACATTGTGTGTATGTGTGTGATGAGTGTGCATGGTGTACTGAAGATTGAGCCCAGATCCCTGTCACTGAGTTACATATATCCCCAGCCCATTTTTTAACTTTTTTAAGTCATAGGAGTACAAATTTGTGTATTTATTTATTTAGAAAAGGTCTCCCTCTATAACCCAGGCTGGTCCTGAACTTACTATATAGCCCAAGCTAGCCTCAAATTCACTGCAATACTCCTGCCTCAGTTTCACAAGTATTGGGATTACAGGCATGGCCACCACACCTGGTTTATGTGGCACTGGGGAATTGAACTCAGGGCCTTGTACTTGCTAAGCAAGTGCTTTAACAGCTGTTCTATTCCTTCAGGCCCCACTTCTTAATTTTGATTTTGAGACCGGATCTCACTAAATTTCTAAATTGCCCAGGCTGAGCTCAAACTTGGAATCTTCCTGCCTCAACCTCTGAGATACTGGGATTATGGGTGTGTATCACCATGCCCAGGTAGAACACACAAAGAATTCTTATAAATCAATCTGTAGAAGGGAAACTAAAAATGATTAAGATTCAATATGTATATACACCAATTCCCCACACTGAATGTAATTATTAGATTTTGCAAATATATACCAATAAAAATCATAATTATGGAGAAAAAAATTAATGGGCAAAGGGTAGATACCCCCCAAAAATGAGCAAGAGTTTTCTTTAATGAAAGACATTTAAGGGCTGGGAGCATAGCTCAATGGTTAAAGAGCTTCCTTAGCATGCCCAAGGCCCTGGGTTTGATTTCCCAAGACCACATAAAAATTAGCTGGGTGTGGTGGCACATGTAATACCAGTACTGTAATACCAGCAGTAGGAAGGCTGAGGCAGGAGGATTTGCCATGAGTCTGTGGCCAGCCTGGGCTACATAATGAGTTCAGGATTAACCTGGACTGCAGAGCAAGACCCTGTCTCAAAAGAGAGACAGAGAGAAAGAGAGAGAAAGGGAGAGAGAGAGAGAGAGAGAGAGAGAGAGAGAGAGGGAGAGAGAGAGAGAGAGAGAGAGAGAGAGAGAGAGAGAGAGAGAGAGAGAGAGAGAGAGAGAGAGAGAGAGAGAGAGAGAGAGAGAGAGAGGGAGACATGTAGATGGCCACAGTGCATACATAAAGGTGCTCTATCTGGTGCTGGTGGCCCAGGCCTGTAATCCCAGCATTCTGGAAGGCTAAGGTAGAAGAACCACAAATTTGAGTCCTGGACAATGTAGCAACTTAGTGAGATCCTGTCTCAAAATCAAAACTAAAAACTGGGCTGGGATGTAGCATACTATGAAGGCCCTGGGTTCTATCCAGAATCACAGGGGGAAAAAAAAAAGGTTTTCTATTTCACTAATTATCAAAGAAAGCCAAATTACAAGGAGACAGTCCTTAGAAGAACCCAATCGTGCTGGTGCCTCCACTTATGACTGCTGGCTTCCAGAATCATGAGAGATTACATATCTGTTGTTGGAGACACCCAGGCTGTGGTACTTTGTCACGACAGCCCTAACATATGAACACAGTGTGTGTTTCTAACAAGACATAAGTGATCATAGAAGCTGGAGTCCTAAAGGCCCAGACTGGAAGTCAGCTGGACATCATCAGGCAAATGGATACACAAATTATAAGTAAACCCAGCACTCTGGGAGCCCTGAGCAAGAGGATTCCAAGTTCAAGACCAACCTGGGCAATGCAGCAACTTAGCAAGAACTTGTCTTAAAGAAAAATAATTTACAAAGGGCTGAGGATGTAGCTCAATGCAAAGGCCCTGGATTCAAACAACAGTCCTTTATAAAGAATGTAGTATAGTCATAAGAAGGAATGTTATATAATGGAAAGACCTACTGATAATATATGGGACATGGATGAGCTGTAGAAACACTGAGTGAAAAGGGCCAGGTGGACAAAAAAAATCCATAGTGCCAGCCACTCTACATGCGGGCTTGCTGCTGACCAAAGAGGCCATTGATAACTGGTGAAAAAAATGATTACAAAAAGAAGAAGAAAAAGATTTACTTAAAGCTTACTCTGAGGAGATGGAGTGGCTTTATTTGTAAGAATCTTTTAAAACAGCAAGGAGCAGAGGGGAGAGGTAGTACAATTAAAAAAAAAAAAGGAAAGGCAAAATAAAACTAGAATGGTTTCTAAAGGGAAATAGGTTTGGTGTGATTTGTCTTGGTTTTGTTGTAAGAGATCAAGCCCAGGGCCTTTACACAGAACTACATACCTAGCCAATTTTTATTTTATTCTATATTTGTGTGTACATATACTCGTGTGTGTAGTAGTACTAGGGACTGATTCCAAGGCCTTCACATTGAACTACATTTTGAGCCCATTTTTATTTTTGATTTTGAGGTAGGGTCTCACTAAGTTGCTAAATTGTGCAGGTTGGGTTCAAACTTGCAATCTTCCTACCTCAGTTTTCCAGAGTACTGAGAAGTCTAAAGAAACGCTGATGAGGGCTGGAGGAATACCACAGTGGTTAGAGCATTTGCCTAGCAAGCAAGAGGCCCTGAGATTCAATTGGGCATGGTGATGCATACCTATAATCTCAGCACTTGGGAGGCTGAGGCAGGAAAACTGCATGTGTTTGAGGCCAGCCTGGGCTACACAGTGAGTTCAGGACCAGCCTGGACTACAGAGCGAGACTCTGTCTCCAAAGCAAAGAGAAAGACAGAGACAGAGATGCTGATGGTATTTTTTCTTGAACTGTACACTATGTGTTTATTTTGAAAACTCAGAAAATCTCATGCTGGGGATATAGCTCATTGGTAGAGTAGTTGCCTAGTATATATGAGGCCATGGATCCAATCGGTAATACTCAAAGAAAATTTTTTTTCCAGAAAACTATATATCCACTCTTCTTCCTACATGCAGCTTCTCCCATAGCTTCCCAATTCTACATACTTTCTTGACAATGTTATGTTTATGTTTATAGAATTTACCATTTGTTTCAAGATAAAGCTTTTTGCTAAGCTACAAAAAAACCATTCATTCATTAATTTTTATTTAATGGTACTGGGGATTGAACCCAGGGAGTTTGCACTGAGGTGCATCACCAGCACACCTCTGCCTTTTTTTTTTTTTTTCTAGGATAGAGTTTCCTTATGTCTAGGCTTTGCTTGAACTTGAGATTCTCCTGCCTCAAATTCCCAGAGTACCAGGATTAGTGTATGCTACCGTGTCTGGCCTACAAGCTACTATTTAACAACTTCCTTATCTTAAGACCATACAGGCACTGGAGGAATGGCTCAGTGGTTAAAACTGCCTAACAAGAGCTAAGTACCTGAGTTTGATCCCCCACCACTACATAAACCAGGTGTAGTGGCTCATGTCTGTTATCCAAGCCCTTGGGAAGGTGAGGCAGGACAGAGGCTGAGGCAGGAGGATTGCCATGAGTCCAAGGCCAGCCTGGGCTCCATAGTGAGTTCAGGGCCAGTCTGGACTACAGAGTGAGACTCTTTCTCAAAAAAAAAAAAAATTAAAAAAGACCCTACAGTAACCCTTCTCTCATGAGGCCTTCAGTTTTTCCTCCAGCAATATCAAAAATACAATATTTAGGGGCTGGAGGAAAGGCACAGTCATAAAAGTGCTTGCCTAGCAAGCGTAACACCCTAGATTCAGTTCCCTTGTACCACATAAGCTCAATGTGGTAGACAAGTGCCTATAATGCCAGCACTCAGGAGGCTAAGGCAGAAGTACTGCCAAATCCAATGCTAGCCTGGGCTACAGAGGAAGACCCTGCCTCAATAAACAAACAAACAAACAAACAAACAATTAAATAAATATTTAAAAGAAGAACTCACTTCTATAACCCCAGCATTGAAGAATGAGGATCAAAAAAATGAGTCCCACTAGGGCAACTTAACAAAACACTGCTTTAACATAATAAGTTAACAAATGTGCATACAATACACATAAATAGTAGATTTGGGGCATGTTTGGTATGAAGGTTGAACTCAGGGCCTTCCCATTGAGCTACATCTCAAGACCCACCTCTCTTGTGGTACTAGGGACTGAGCTCAAGGCCAAAAAACTGAGCTACATTCCAGCTCATTTTTATTTTTGGTTTTGAGACAGAGACAAACTCACCAAGTTGCTAAATTGCCTAAGTTAGGCTCAAACTTGCAATCCTGCTGCTCAGCCCCCCATGCTGGGATTACTGGCCTGTACCATGATGCTCAACAAATCCAAGTTTTTAAAAAGAGAATTATAACAAAAGTCTAGAAACAGAACATAGATAAGTGCTGTTCATCTTTTTTCCTAAGACATGGTAAGTGCACATAGAATATACACAGAGGGGCTGGAGGAATTGCTCAGTGGTTAAGGCATTTGCCCAGCAAGCACTAAGTCAAGCACTAAGTGCCTGAGTTTGATTCCCCAGCACCACATCCACTGGGCATGGTGGCACATGCCTGTAATCCCAGCACTGGGAGGCTGGGACAGGGGGATTGCCTAAGTCCAAGGCCGGCCTGGGTTCCATAGTGAGTTCAGAACCATCCTGGGCTGCAGAGAGAGACCTTGTGAAAATAAAAGAATATACACAGATACTTTTCCAACTATGACTTAAAAGTATACATAAAACACACACACGCATATACCCTGTTCTCTACAGGAATAATGGTTCATGCTATCCAGGTACTTCTCAACCCTCCTCTTTTTCTACCCTATGGATCCTTAAATTCTCACAAAATGCAGGGATTTTTTTTTAATTAGTTTAAAGTTTTTGTGTAGTACAAGTTTCTTCATCATGGCACTAGAGGAATAGCAAAGAATTTAAAGCACTTGCCTAGCAAGCACAAAGCCATGAGTTTGATTTCTCCAGCACCACATATATTGGGCGTGGTGGCACACACCTATAATCCCAGCCCTTGGGGGTGCTCAGGAAGGAGGATTGGCAGGAGGTCAAGAACTGCATGCATTACATAGTGATTTCAGGACCAGCCTGGAGTACAGAGCAGGACCCTGTCTCAAAAAAAAAAAAATCTTCATCACCTGGTAATTATGCTTATATTAACAAGCATACTCCGATGACACTGCCTATGTAAGCATCAAGATACCAAATCAGTTCATCTACAAAATAATACTAAAAGAAACTATTGGGTTGGAGGAATGTCTCAGTGGTCAAAGCGCTTGCCTAGAATGCGCTACATCAAGTACTAAGTATGAAGTGCAATTCCCCAGCGCCACATAAGCCCACAAAAGGGTGGTGGTGCACCCCTGTAGTCCCAGCACTCAGGAAGCTGCGACAGGAGGATTGCCATGAGTTTAAAGCCAGCCTGCTGGGCTCCATAGTGAGTTCAGGACCAGCCTGGGCTATGGAGTGAGACCCTGCCTAAAAAAAAAAAAAAAAGAAGAAGAAGAAGTTAAGCCATGTAGTTGGAAATAACAACCACAGAAAAATCTAAGACTTGTGGTTATTTGGTTTTTGCTTTTCTTCCCAAGACCTTGATAACAGAACAATCCTTATTCAGATTTGTCTCAGCTTCTCTTCCGAGGCTGGACCTGGCTCTTAGTATCCCAGAGTTAAATATCTCTGAAATAGAAGGAGTCTAGACCCCAAAGCCTCAGAGCCTCTTGGAGACAAAGACCTCCATTAGTCTTATCCTTCTGGAAATTTCTCTCTCAAGAAAAAAATAAGAAAAAAGAGGAAAGAAACTGTACTTGTCTTCTTCTTCTCTTTCTTAAATGAAACCCCTTAAGGTATTCCTTTAAAACATCTCACTGTAAACGTCCTTGGGTCTCTACCAGAAACACAGAAAAAGGGAAAAAGGAAGATTTATCTGTTCTCTGAGAGAGAAGTATTGCCCCTCCTTTTCTAAGTGGTTTTCTAAAGCCATTGCAGTTTGCACCATAAGGTCCTCCTAGAAAGAACAAGAAGTTCACAGACAGAAATTATCTACAAATTGGTACCAGGAGTGGGGTTGTTGCTGTGACTTTACCTGACTGTATAGTTTAGAAACCTTTAAAACTGGTCTATGGGAGGAGTTTCAAAAGTTTTTGAGATGTTAACTAAAGAAACCCTAGAATGTTGTAAGCTGAACTTGATGGCAAATTCTGGTTGGAGCTCAGAAGACCAAAATGCTGATAGAAGGTGTTATAGTTTGGATCTTCAATGTGCCCCAAAAGTCTCCTGTATTTGGGATATCTATGGAAACATGTGCTGTTAAGAGGGAGGGCCTGATTGGAATGGGCAGAATACTGGGGTGTGGCCCAAAAGGGGTAGACTAGTGGAACAGAAGCTGGAAGAGTAGCTCTGCCCTTTCTCACTTGGCTTTCTGTCTGTAAAGCTATGAAAAGCTTTTCTCTCACTAGACTACTGTCATGTGCTTCCACCATTTTCAGTCACCCATGACTAAACTGTGAGACCTTATGAAGCTGTGAGCAAACCTAAATGTTTTCTCCATTAATTTGTGGATGTTGAATATTTTATTTCAGCAATGAATAAGTAACTAAGACAGAATATAACAGGAAGTTGGGGTTTGCTGTGATCTCACCTGGCAATGTGGTTTAAAAGACTTTGAAACTGCTCTGTGGGAGGAGTTTGGAAAGGTTTGCAGATGCCAGATACAGAAGGCTTAAAATGCTGTGCACTGAGCTTGGTTGGAGATTTTGGTAAGAGATTAGAAAACCAGAAAGCTAATAGAACTGTGGATTTGTAAAGGCCAACCTCAAAAAATTTCAGATGATGAGGAGCACTTTATTGGCAACTGGTCTAAAAACCATGCATGATATGCTCTGGCAAAAAGTGTCAGCATTTTGCCCTTGTTGAGAGACTTCGAAACTATTGTGATTTTGAGGCCAGCCTGAGCTACACTGTGAGTTCAGGACCAGCCTGGGCTACAGAGGAAGACCCTGTCTCAAAAAAAAAAAAAGTTGTGGGGTTAAGGAGGCTTCTACCCAGATTTCAGAAGAATGCCTCGTAATGTGTTTCTTGGAGGACAACACACAAAGTTGTGAAGGAGAAACCTAAGGTGCAGTGAAGACCCTGGAAATACAGTGGTACCACAAACATGGATAGACCATGAGGAAGTACACAGGCTGTGAACAGAGCCAGCCCAAAGGAGAAGCTATAAAGGCTGAAGCCAGAGGCAATGCTCTAGGAGCAGGGTTATCCAAGCCCTCTGGAGCTCATGTCTTGACACCATTCACTCCAGGTGCTGGACAGAGAACTACAGGATTTAGTGTTGCCCTTCTGGGTTTCAAACTTGGTTTGGTCCAATTGCTTTCTATCCTCCTTTCCCTCCCTTATGGAATGGGATGGAATGGGAACATCTACCCTGGATCACTGTATGCTGGAAGTGTCCAACTTTTTTTTTTGATTTTCAGAGGGGCTCACAACGAAGAATTTGCTGTAAGTCTCAGAGGAAACTTTGAGTGTTTTAAACAGTTCTGGAACTGTTAAACTTCGGCAGCGCTCTCTCTCTCTCTCTCTCTCTCTCTCTCTCTCTCTCTCTCTCTCATTTTTGAGACAAGGTCTTGCTCTGTAGCCCAGGCTGGTTCTGAACTCACTATGAAGTCCAGGCTGACCTTGGACTCACTGCAATCCTCCTGCCTCAGCCTCCTGGGTACTGAGATTACAGGCATATGCCACCACACTTGGTTTATGTGGTGCTAGGGAATAAAACTCAGGGCCTTGCATTTGCTAGGTAAGTGCTTTAACCACTGTGCCATTTGGCAACTCTTCTAAAAGGACCAATTGCATTTTTTTAATGTCAACAAATTTTTATTTAAGGAACTCATTTGTAACTTTTCACTGTCCCTCAAAGTCACCTTAATTGAAGCTGTCTTCAAGATAGTCCTTTTAAGAAAAACTGATAATACTTTCAGTCATCTTGTCTGACCACATTTGATCTTTTATCTTCACGTGAACTATTGACACTCTAATGACAACTTCAAAATTTCTTTCTGAGACCTTAAATCCAAATTTCTTTCAGCAATTTACTTGCGGATCATCTATGAATCTGTTGTCTTGTTCTCAACTCCTGGCATCTTCTAAAACATGAGGTCAAATCATGCTCATTCCTAAGCTATCGCACTGAGGAATGGTACAGACGTCTGGAATATGCCAATATATTCAAACAAATGAGATATCAGCAGTCATAGTAAGATGTATCTTCAGTACCCAAGTGACAGTGTGAACACTGGGTTCCCTCTGATAGTTCTTTCACCTGATTAAGTAGTCCACCACCTTAATCTCTTTCAGTTAAAGTCTCTCGACAAGGGAAAAATGCAACAAACTTTCTGCCAGAGCATGGCACGCATTGTTTTTAGACCACTTTCCCATACTTTCCTCCTTTCCATCTGAAAATTCTTAAGCCTGACCATTCCAATCCACACTTCTATCTATATTCTGGTCTTCTGAGCTCCAGCCAGACTCTCCCATCAAGCTCAGTTCAGAGTTCTCCAAGGTTTCCCTAACTAGCATCCTCAAACATTTCCAAATTCCTCATGCAAACCAGTTCCAAAGACTTATGAACCACATGGAAAGGTAAAGTTATAACAACCCTACTTCTCTGGTACCAGCTTCTGTCTTCGTTAATTTCTTGTTTCTGAAACAGAATACCCAACATCCACAACTTTAGGGAGGAAAGATTTATTTTAGCTCAGTTTCAGAGGGTTACAGTCTATTCGGAGGTGGGCAGTTGGAAATGGTGGCATCACATGTTGGGGTTGGGGCTGGAGCTTGGGGCTGGGGCCAGGGATGGAGATAGAAGTCTTTAGGGCGTGGCAAAACAGAGCGAAGTCTGAGAGGAAGATTTGAAGCAGCACATAACCCTTCAGGTCAAGCCTTAAGCATCTATCCCTTCTAGCCAGGCCCCAACTCCCAACAGTAGATAGGTAGGTACATGAGGATTTGGGGGGATATACCAGATCCAAACCACAGCACCCATCCACCCCTGTTTTTGAGTCTAGGCTGGTCCTGAACTCAGTATGTAGCCCAGGTTGGCCTTGAAGTCATGGCAATCCTCCTACCTCAATCTCCCAAGTGCTAGGACTACAGGTGTGTGCCACCATACCCAGCTTATGTGGTGCTAGGGAATCAAACCCAGGGCTTGCACTTGCAATGCAAGCACTTTAATGACTGAACTATGCCCCAAACCGTCACCCTATTATGACAAATGTGACAACAGGCAGATCGAAATCACTGGGCTAGTGCCACGTTTATGGAGGAAAGTTTACAAGGTGAGGGACAACGCAGCTCTCCTGCTTTCCAAGCGTGAGGTCCGGCTCCATATTTTGACAGAGTGCGTCTCTGTGCCCTGTGACGTTGGTGAAAATTACCAGCAGAGGGAGGCACACAAAACTTACAAGGGCTCAGACAAAAGGCCACAGAGGATTTGACTCAATTTATGTAGTCCGAGTCGCAAAAGCAGAAGAAAATAAAGTGACTCATGCATCTGTGCACGAGGTTTAGTTAGGGAACTAGTTTGGGAAGGTCTCACTAGAGAGCACAAGCCGGGATTGCTCCTGTATGAAGTGGACCTTAGATGACTGGACTCACACGGCACCTGAAAAGGTTCGATTTAGTCCCCCATTTACTCTCTTGGAAATCTTATTTTTGCCTAAAACTGTATCACATGTAGGGCCTTCTCTGTCTGTTCTTGGCTAACTTACACTAAATGAGTTACAGATGCATCTAGGACATATGAAGTGGCTGTGCCTGTGGCTGAAATTTGCAGCACAACAACTGATTCTACTTTATGAATGCCTGTGAGGAGACTCAAGCCCAACCTGCCCGGATTCCCGCTGGAGGTGTCAGGCCGTGGACACCTCCCCAACCCCGCTTCAGAGGAAACAGATGGAAGTTTATATTCTCAGAATCCCTCCAGCCATTTGGATACCAACCAGCCTGATGGGCCCCGGGCAGAGACCCCTAGAGGCTAGGTTTCTGCTGTCAACAACCTGGCTGCTGCCACTGCATCCAGACTCTTGGATCAGCAAGGGCTCAAATGACCAAACAGGCTATCCTTGTTCTAAAATAGGCTTAAAACAAGAACAAACAGAATTCTATTCCAAATGCAACAACTTGCTTGTGATCCCCACTTTTCCCATGTTTCTGGCACTCACAATAATCTCTCCTCTTGGGTTAGAGGTTCTTGACAATGTCAATGCCAGAGTCTATTTCCACTCCCCCTCCTTTATCCAGGGCTCACAACTTAATCTCTGTGCTCATTGTGAGCTGTTTTGGCATCGTGTTCATTTGCATCCTTCACTGTCTTTGCAATCCTCTGTTTTATTGGTAGAAATCATCATTCTGTTTCACAGGGGGGACTTGTGGAGGGGTTGGGATGGACACAAGCATGCTTGGCTCACATCTGGGACACCCAAGCGTAGCTGACTGAGCTCCCAGGACTTCCGGGTTGTTTTGCGCCTGAGGCTCACCCAGGCACATACCATCCTGCGCTGGTCTGCCTTGTGCTTTCCTCCCACCCTGCTGCCACCTCCCGCTATTCCACATAAGGTTATAATTCTGCATCTCTGAAATAACTGGATGGATGGAATGCGTGGACTCTAAGACACTCCTCTTGCTCTATATATGTTCTCCCTTTCCCTAATAAGGTGGGCTGCGTTCTCTGAGTCCCTGGAGGACATTTCAATGTCTGTCGCCACACTCTCAGCTCTTCGGTGGGCTCCGCAGGTCGGACCCACATCTCCCTTTTTGTTAAAAAAAAAAAATCTACTACACCTAGCGAGCAAGTGAGTATGGAGGAAAGCAATATGAGAAGAGACAGCCAGGCCTGTAGAAATAGCCCAGCAATTAAAGTGCTTGCCTAACAAGCTCAAGGCCCTGAGTTCAATTCCCCAGCATCACATACAGCTGGGCATGCTGGTGCATGCCTGTAATCTCAGAATTTGGGAGGCTGAGGAGAAGGAGTGCTCTGAGTTCTGGGACAGCATGGGCTCTATAGTGAGCTCAAGACTAGCCTGGACTACAGAGCGAGAACTTGTTTTCAAAAAAAAAAAAAAAAAAAAAGACGAGACAGCCAAACAGGTGGGGAAATCTTTGAGAAAAAAAAATATTATATATATATATATATATATATATATATATATAGAGAGAGAGAGAGAGAGAGAGAGAGAGAGAGAGAGAGAGGAAGAGACAGGGTCTTTTGCTCTGTAGCCCAGTCTGATCCTGAACTCACTGGTATTGGTATACCCCAAGCTGGCCTTGGACTCAGGACAATCTGCCTGCCTCAGTCTTCTTAGTGCTAAAATTACAGGCATACACAATTATGCCTAGCTTTATGTGGTGCTGGGGAATCGAACTCAGGGCCCTGTGCTTGCAAGGGAAGGGCTTTAACTGCTGTACTATTCCTCCAGCCCTGAGGATACTAATATTTTGGATTCTTCCCCTAAGTGTAATGGGGAAAGACTCTGGAGAGTCTTGGGAAGGAACATAGCATGATATGAAAAAAAAATCAACAGACCATGGTGTGGCTAAGAGTAGAAACAGAGTAGACTGCAACACGGTATTATATCAAGATAACCCAGGTAAGAAAAGACAAAGACGACGGTGGGAGGAAAGATGAGGTGGACGGAAAATGCACTGAACACTTCTATTGAAAGCTGTGTCTATCATTTACAAACAAAATAAAGATTCTTGAAATTTTACATTAAAATCAAATGAAAACATAAAGAGGTTAAATAATAGTATTACATTTGATTCATAGGGAAATCCTGCTTAGTTGAATGTTTAGCAATATTCTGACACGATTGATTTATAGATTCTTAACTTTCAGAAAGATAATTTTTCCTTCTCTCTTCCCAGTGAAATGACTCAGAGATTTTCTACTCGAAGCACGATAAAATGTATTCAAAATGTTCCTCTAACTTCTGAATACACTGCAGTCAACCAAAAAGTAACTGCTCTCTTAAAATCTGAGAAACTTGGCAAAACATCCCATCCTCTGTCAAAATTTTAAGCATGAAGAAGCTGTAAATGCACTGGGTCTTATGCTATCCAATTCATTTTCTTGTTTTGTCTTTAATAAAAATACTTCCAAAAGTTTTTGAAAGTTAACCAAGCGTGCATTTAAAATAGACACTTTTTGGCATATTTGTTAAGACTTGTGTGTGTTTGTGTGTGAGCATGCATACATGTGTGCATGTGGTACTGGAGATCAAGCCCAGAGTCTTCATACAGAGCTACATTTCCAGCTCATTTTTATTTCTGATCCTGAGAAAAGGTCTAGCTAAGTCACTAAGTTGCCCAAGCTGGGCTTGAACTCAAGATCCTCCTGCCTCAGTCTCCCAAATGCTTATGCTGAGGTTATAGCCCTGTGCCACTAGGCCTAGCAGTTTTTTTTTTTGTTGTTGTTGTTGTTAAGTTTGAAAACAAGAAATGAACTGGAGGAATAGCTCAGTGGTTATGGCACTTGTCTAGCAAGCTCAAGGCCCTGAGTTCAATTTCTCAGCACCATATAAGCCTGGTGTGATGGCGCATGCCTGTAATCCCAGCCCTCGGGAGGCTGAGGCAATAGGATTGCTGTGTGTTCAAGGCCAGCCTGGACTATGTAGTGAGTTCAGAACGAGCAAGGGATACAGAGAGAGACCATGTCTCAGAAAGAAAGAAAGAAAGAAAGAAAGAAAGAAAGAAAGAAAGAAAGAAAGAGAGAGAGAGAGAGAAACAAAGCAAGCAAGCAAGCAAGCAAACCCTGCACATAAAGAAGTTCTAGGGCTAGGGATGTAGCATGTAGTAGAATGCCTGCCTAGCATTGTGTGAGGCCCTGGGTTCAATTTCCAGCACAAAGGAGGAGAAAGAGGAGGAGAGAAGAAAAAGAGGAAGAAGGAAGAAAGTGGAAGGAGAAGAAGTAATAGCAATGACGCCAAATGTTGAGGGGTAGGAAGATTACGTAGAAAGTATCATAAATTGAGTTTCTCCTTGAATACACTCAGAGATCAGGATTTTCATGCAAATGATTTTGGGGGGAGGGCACAATTAATAAAATTAAGAAGTTAGGAATAGTCAGAAGAAGTCACTCTGCAAGAGTTGATTCTATGATGAGCTCAGGAGCTAGAATGGTCTCTCAGATTTGTTCTCAAACGAAGCAAGGAAGCGGGGTCTTTGCACCCTGTATCAGGCAGTCACTGGCTGTTGATGAAGAAACAAATTTTTAGATGAGGCACCCTCTGTAGCCCATAGAATTGGAGGTGGGCAGAACAGGAATGGATGTGAAACTGAGGGTATAGCATCAGAAGAAGTAGGAGGAGGAGGACGGAAGACAAAGAGGAAAAGAAAAAAGTTTCACATCATCAACATTTTAAACATCCAGCAGCTGAGCAAGTGTACATCAGCCATGGAGAGGAAACGTGAATTGGGGCGCCACACATCCATGGCAGAGGATTACTGTTCTCCTAGTCAGTTTTATTGTTTAATGTTAATCTTGATACCTAGTGTTTACCATGGGCAAATGGTATTTTTATTAAAATAGTTATCTTGAGTATACTAAATCAAAATAATACTTTAAGGGGCTGGGTATGTATTGGGTTGCTGGAAAAGTCATGATGCAGTTTTACAACCAAAGGCATTTGTTCGTTTGTGGAAATATTAGTCATTGGCATCTATGTTATTTTTCTGTGATTTGATAGCTGACAGTTACAGATTCACTCTAAAAAATTGAGTGATTTGGTTTAGTTTTGGAGATTTTACAAGTTGAAGATGGAAAACCAAACTGCATTTTTGCCATATTTTACAATTTTGCTTCTGTACAGGAAAGAATGTGCACCAAGCTGGGTAAAAAGTTGTGTACAGTTCAGGTGCCAATGCTCTACAAGAATGTCAGTGCCAGTGATGACTCACAAAATTCCATGCTGGTCAGTTTTAATGACACTTCTCAGCTAGGGAGGACCACCAAGGTTGGTGATGGCGAAATAAATGTGTTATGCAGTTACACAACATGAGAGACGGCAGAAATACTTAGTAGCCATCATTCAAGCACTCATGATCACCTGAAAAAGCTGGAATATGTAAGTAAGTTTGAGTTCTTCGTGAACTCAAAAAAAATGTTCATTAAATGGCACATATAAACATCTGTAATGTACAGATTAAACATGAGAAAAATTATCTTTTCTTGAAGTGACTGATCACTGGTGATTAGAGGTGCACTGTTTACAACAATGTAGTATACAAACAAGTCTTGGTCCCAATGTGATGATGTGCCTCAAATGACACTGAAAGTAGATATCTACAAGAGAGAGGTTATACTCTCAGTGTGGTGGGACTCTAAAAGTGTTATGTTTTTCAAGCTCCCACAAAAGAAAAAAAATCAAACCAAACGTGTACGGTCAGCAATTGGACAGTTTGAATGAATCCATCACCCAGAAATGTCCAGAGCTTGTTAATCATCAAGGAGTTGAGTTTCGTCATCACAATGAGAGACCACCCATACATGTGGTCACTTGTCAAAAATTATGGAGTTTGGGTAGGATGTGTTACCTCACCCAGCACCCTTGCCTGACTTTGCACCATCAGACTCCTGCTTGTTTCACTTGCTTCAGAACTTCCTGCTTGGTAAAACCTTCAATTCAGATAAGCCTGTAAATCAGCACCTTGCTCAGTTTTTTACCAATAAAGACAGGTCCTTTCATGAACGAGGAAATATGAAGCTCACTGAAAGATGGCAAAAGATTATCGGACAAAAGGCAATACATCATTTATTGACCTTTGTTCTTTATATAAATAAATGACCTTTGAAAAACACAGAAAAAATACATGACTTTTCCAACAACCCAGTAAGTTAGTGGTACAAAATTTGCCTAGTATGTGCAAGGTTCTAGGTGATCTGATCCCCAGTGCTGCAAAACAAACAAACAACCCCCCAAAAGCTAATGTTTATTATAGGATTTATTACTTTATCATGACAGCTAGGGGTACATTTTCTCATGATGCTATATAATGGCAATCAAATGTCTTCCCCTGTTCTTCTCTCCCTGAGAGCTTTCCTTTTTCACACTGTGCCAAGAGAACAAAGGAGGAGGAGGAGAAATGAATGCAACATTATGGCGACAAGCATGGCCCTGAACAAATCTGACTTAAGCGACTCATCTTTCTGCCTTATTTGAATAGGGGACCCCTTAGATTTCATTAAGAAGAGTGTAAACACTGCCAATTAAAAAAGGCAGAGGGCTGAAGGAATAGCTCAGCAGTTAAAGTAATCCCAAGGCTCTGGGTTTGATTCCCCAGCACCACATAAGCTGGGCATAGTGGTGCATGCCTATAATCCTAGCACTCAAGAGGCGGAGGTAGGAGGAATGCCATGTGTTAGATGCCAGTCTGGGCTACATAGTGAGACCCTGCCTCAAAAAAAAGAGACTTATGAACAAGGAATAAAACCCCTTGGTTGCCATACTTTGGGGTGTGCTACTTCCTGTACAAGGGGCAGATATCCACTTTGCAAGGTGATTACTAAAAAGCTCATTTTTCTGTCCTACAGGCCTCCATGGCTCCGCCGCAGGCCCTCTTCTTTGTTTGGACAGGTGAACCCCCTGACACTATGTACCACACTGCTGAAAAAGAGACTCACATGTCATTTCAACATTTATCCAGCTGATTACATCTTTTTTTGAGACAGTGTCTTGCTGTGTGGTCCAGGCATATTCTGAACTCACTATGTTGTCCAAACTGGCCTCACACTCATAGCAATCCTGCAGTCTTCGGCCTCCCCAGTGCTGGGATTACAGGCACGTGCCATGATGCCCATCCAGCTGATAATTAAACTTGAGTCCTATTTTTATTTTTTATTTGTATTGGGTTTTGTTTATTTAATTAACAGGGTCTCAAAATGTTGCCCAAGCTGGCCTCAAACCTTTTTATTTACAAGGCTCAAGGAGGATAGTTTTGTTTTGGAACCAGGGATAGAGGTAAAAGCTTCCACCAACTGGCAGGGACAGCCGAATGGCCCCAAACTCTTATGCTCAAGAGATTTCCCGCTAACTCTTCACTGATCTTTCTCCCTTATCAAATCCTATGCCTCCTTCTGTGACAGGATAGGAAAGGATCCACCTCTCCTTTCCTGTTATTGCCACCAATTCCAGCAACCACTCCCATCTCACAAACCTAAAATGCCTCCAGTTTATTATTAGTGCTGGGAGGATCCTGATAGCATGCTTTGCATTCATTTCCCAAGTAATCACTGAGAACACTAAGAAAATAACACTGAGAAAGAAGACATTAGCTGGTCGTGGTGATGCATACCCGTAATCCTAACACTGGGAAGCTGAGGCAAAAGGATCACAAGTTCGATCCCACCCAGGGCAACTTAGTGAGACCCTGAATCAGATAAACAATTTTTAAAAATGTTTGGGCTGGGATGTAGCTAGAGATTTAGCTCAGTGAAACGGCACTGGGTTCAATCCCCAGAACCACCTCTGCCCTTCAAAAATCACCTTCCTCTCTAGGAACATTAATTTTTAGTGAGAGATACTTTAAATAATCAAGATCATAATAAGTAATCTCATGACAATTGTGACCAAAAATGCTAAGAAAATACACCAGAACTATGAAGCCATACAGTAGTGGGGACTAGATTTAGAACATGATTATCCAATCTTTTGTCTTGCCTGGACCACACTGAGTAAAGATGAATTGTCTTGGGCTGCATATAAGATACATAATAATATATATGTAACAAAACTGCTGGTCCTGAACTCACTACGAAGCCCAGCCTGACCTTGGACTCACTGCAATCCTCCTGTCTTAGTCTCCTGGGTGCTGGGATTACAGTTGTGCAATACCACACCAGTTCATGTGGTGCTGGGGAATTGAACTCAGGTACTTAGCACTTTCTAGCAATTGCTAGTTTAACAGCTGAGCCATTTCCTTTAGCCCCTATTTTTTTGTATTTTAACTTATTAAATGTTACAAAATAAAACAAGCCCAAGTTTAATAATTAAATGAGAAAACTTATATGTCTGCTTAATAACAATAAGTGCCTGTCTTCACAAGCACATGCCTCCGTAGGAAGGCAGGAGTACTGTTATTGGTAAGTGCTGCACTTTACTCAGCAAATTGCACAGCAGCCTGAAACATCTGCTACACAGGTGTTTCAATTCAACGAACCGTGTGTGGTAAGTGCTGCTGGCAGCTGGCACTGTGCTGTGCCCGACCCTAAGCAGCACTCCACGGCCGCAGGCAGCCCTACACAGTCCACACTTGACCACTGTGGACTTGAGTCATGAAAAACATTGTTGAAAAAACACATATTAGATGGACTGGTGGCACAAGCCTGCAATCCTAGCACTCCGGGAGACTACAGCGAGAGAAATGAAAGTTTGAACCCAGCCTGGACATCTTATTAACTTAGTGAGATGCTGTCTCAAAATCAGGCTAGGGATACAGCTCAGTGTGGAGGCCCTGGGGTCAGTCCTCAGGACCACATTCACTCACTCTCACACACAAAAGCTCGCATGCATGCACACATATACACCCCCTCCCCACATAATAATGTTAACAGTTTATAACCTGGTGGGGATGCACTAACTCTCCTGAGCCATATGTGGCCTTGGGTCCATTAATTGGGCACACCTGGAATACATAGTTGAAACAAAAAAAATTTTTTTGAGACAGGGTCTCACTCTGTAACCCAGGCTGGTCCTGACCTCACTATGGGACCCAGGCTGGCCTTGGTTGCAGGCAGTCCTCCTGTCTCAGCCTCCCAACAGCTGGGACTACAGGAGTCTGCCACCAAGCCCAGCATGTGTGGTGCTGGGGAGTCGAACTGAGGTACTTGGCACGTGACTTAGTACTTCCTAGGCAAGCACTTTATCCACTGAACCGTTCATCCAGCCCTGCTGTTGAATTCTTTGTCACAATTAATTTTATGCAATATTGGAACAGACTTTTCCTGAGCACACACATATTTGTGTCTGTGTGCGTGTGCGTGTACGTGCTTGTGTTTGTGTGTGTGGTACTGAGGATTGAGTCCAAGACCTTCACACTAAGCTACATCCTCAGTCCAGTTCTTACTTTTATTTTTTTTTTTGAAACAGAATGTTGTCAAGTTGCTATATTGCCCAGGCTGGGCTCAAACTTTTGTTCCTCCCGCCTCAGCTTCCCAGAGTGCTGGGGTTACATACCTGTGCCACCAGGCCTGACTTTTATTAGTCTATTTTAATTTTTTTTCATTTCTTTTACCCAAACTATTTCCAATTATATGCAAATTATGAATAATGATTATCTGTTGATGTGACATATTCTGATTATTCTATTCTTTTCTGTTGCTGTCTACAGAGTTTGGACTTGAGAACCATGCAACTGAGTAAGAAAAAATGCATTAGATTAAGAAATTTTATAATCGTGGAGGGCCACATTCAAAGCAGCGCTGGGCCACACACAGCCCATGGGCTACGGTTTGGACAAACTTGGTTCAGGAGCTGACGGAAGGTTGCTTTCTTGGAGTGGGCTGAGCTTTAAAGAACAGGCTGGTCCTGAATTCACTATAGAGCCGAGGCTGGCCTTGAACTCACTGTAATCCTCCTGCCTCAGCCTCCCCAGTGGAGTGTTGCGATTGCAGGCGTGCACCACCATGCCCAGCTTATGTGGTGCTGGGGAATCACTCCTCCAGCCCCAACCTTGATACTTTTGAAGAACACTGGCTAATACTGGTAGAATGCCCCTCATCTTTTTTAATTTGATGTTTCATTATCAAATTCAGGACAAACATTTTTGGTAATAAGTTCAGAGCAGTGATTTGTATTTCTTAGTGTAAGACAAAATATACCGTGGATTTGTCTCATTATAATGGTGTAACTTTTTTTTTTTTTGCATTTCTGAAAACAAGTTATATTTAAGTAAGAATTTAAATACATTACCTAACAATGAAACTGGAAGGGAAAAAGAAAACCGAAACCACTCTGTTACTTCACTTGGCCCTGGGCAGCTCGGGCTAGTGGCTGCAAGCTGTACGGCTGGCTAAGTGGCTGATACCAGGCTGGTGGTTGGTCCCTTGTCAGCAGTTTAACTGATAGTAGGCTGGCCTCATATTCTGTTATTTAGATATCCTTAAGCTAGGACATGTCGGGGTCAATAAATAAGATGCCTTCTGTGGCAAGCCAGATGCTAACCACCACACTGGAGGGAAGTCGCCTCTCTGGGCTCTGTCCCCCGGTTAGGTAGGACACCAGGGCCTCTTGTCATTACCAAAGGATCACTCTAGTGACATCACCATTGCTACTGCCTTATCCCAGCTTCTGGTTCCATGAGGGTTGTTCACTGGGTGACATTCTCTTAGGGAAGGGACTGGGCAGAGGAAGCTGCTGTCTTGGGCTCTGGTCTCGGCTGAAGCACTGTTACTGATGTTTCAGGCTGGTATCTACCAAGCTCCTACTGCTAGATCTGTTTAAATGAGGGAATTCAAGGCTATATAGCATGGTCCTCTTCAGCTGATTGCATGGAGGAGTTACACTAGTCCAAGTTAAAGCAGACCCCAGATGGTTACATTATACAAGCTGTGAGGTTTTTAAACTTGTGACTAGCACCAACGCTTCAGTGAGTCACAGTGGCCTTTAAACTCCATGCACCCTCAGCTGGTCACCCTTAGGCAGTCCAGTCTCTACCGGGAACTGGCATATGTTCCTATGCTGGTCCCCTGTAGCTGAATTGCTTCTCCATATTCTAGATGCCCAATCATAGTAATGCTGCAGGCAAATTTGTTCTTAAATGCTTTCACTAGTTTCTTTTATTGTAATCATCAGCAACTCCTTGTACAGTGGTAAGGGCCTTCCTGCCATTTCTTTGTTGAATTCTTATAGGATATAATCCTCAGTGCCAGCCAGAAGCAGGTCATCACCCTTACTCGCATCAGCAAAGAGGCCAAAAGAGCTGAGGCTCTGGACAGCGGACATCTGAGGCGTCGGCTCAGTGACTGGGGCTTAGCTTCGACTGCTTCATTTAGACAGTATCTGTCAAATTTCCCTGTCATAAAAAGCTACTGGTTTTTTCAATTTTTTACTTAAATATCTTTGGCTTAACATTATAGACTCATGGATTCACACTTATTCTACAGGTTACCATCTATTGCAATTACTATTTATTTTGGTGTTCAAGCTGCCTCTACTTGGCCACTGAAGTACCTTCAGGTTAGCTCTGTGGGCTCTTTTGATACAGCCCCATCATCTGTTGGACACTTTCTTTTCTGGCAACAAATACGTACTTTTCCAGCCTACATCTAGAATCAGCACATTTCTCAAAGAGTGGTGTTCTCCCTTATTGGAAATAGCACGAGGTGCACTCATGGGTTCTGAAATGTCACTGCCTATCACTCAGCAGACACAGCTACAAAGTGTATGCATGCACTCATCTCCTATATCTATATATCTCTGTCTTCCAAGAGTTTGAGCTGATAACTCCTCTGATGCCGATTCTAACATCACAGGGTTGATTCTTATTTTTTTTAAATCTTTATTTATTGAGACAGGGTCTCACTCTCTAGTCCTGGCCAGTCATCAGCTCACTACTTAGGCCAGGCTGGCCTTGAACTCATGGCAATCCTCCTGTCTCAGCCTCCCCAGTGCTGGAATTATAGGCATGTACCACCATATCTGGCTTATGTGGTGCTGGGGAACTGAACCCAGGGCCTTTCTCTTGTGAGGCCAGTCAATTGCTTTAAGTGCTGAACTTTGCCCTCAGCCCTTCACTGTGGTTTTAGAAGTGTAGCTGTCTTTGTCTTGATGCCTTCATGGTGCTGGGGATTGAACCCAGCCCTTATACATGCTAGGAAAGTATAACTGAATAATAAATGCCCCAGCCCTCTCTCTCTTTATTATTTTTTAATTCACTAAGAGCACAGGATCTTGCTCTGTAGCCTGAGCTGGTCCTGAACTCACGCCCAGCTTTACATGGTACTGGGGGATGGAACTCATGGCCTTGTGCTTGCAAGGCAAGTGCTTTACCTGCTGTGTCATTCCTCCAGCCCCATGTCATCCTTTGTGAAGCTTATTCCTAGATTATCAATTTTATATGAAAATGTATAGACATGAAGAACTAGTTTCCAGTTCAGTGTAGTAGCGAAAACCTGTAATCCGAGCTATCTGGGAGGCTGAGGCAGAAGGATCAAATGTTTGAGATTCACTTGGGCCATTTAGTGAGATCTTTTCTGAAAATAAAAAATAAATAGGAAAATAAAAGGGGCTGGAGCTGTTGCTTAGTGGGAAAGCTCTTGCCTGGTGTCCTCGAAGCTCCGGGTACCATCCCCAGGGATCATACTCACACATACATACAAAAAATGAAAAGGAAAAACCGTATCTGGCAAGGTGGCACAGAGCTGTGTTCCCAGCCTTGGCAGGCTGAGGCAAGAAGATCATGAGTATGAGAGCAATATAGGCTAGCGAAACCCGACCTCAAAAACAAGCAAACAAATGAACAAACAACAACCATGAAAGATGAAAAATGAACCTCCAGAGACTCCTGGAAATCTTACACCAGATTTGTATTTAGGGTATATAAAGACTTATTTAACTTCAATAACAAAGACAACTCAATTTAAAAATAGACAAATGCTCTAAATAGGTATTTCTCCAATGATATACAAATAGTAGGCACATGAGAATACACTAATTATCATTAGCTTATATACCAATAAATAAGGAAATTTTTTTAAAAACCTATAATTCTTGGATCTCCCTAGGGGTCTAGTAGTTTTCTTTTGGTGCTAGGGGTTGGTGATGCTGCAACTCACATACGCCGCATCACTGAGCTACCTCCTCAGCACCTAGCTCCTCTTTTTAATGTAGTATTTTTGCTTGAGTCCCCTCCGCCCCACTCCTGCAGAGCTTCCTGACTCCAAATTGATAGCTGCTGTTCTTGGAACTTGACTTTCAAAGTTTGCTGTTACCTCGAATCTCTGTTGATCCCACTCAAATGGCAGATTAATCTTTTGTTGGAAATAATAAACATAGCAACGAATCTAAAACATAAAATGCTACCATAGACATGCGGAGCAAACGCAAGGCATGCTGTGAAGGAGAAGTCCACGCGGACCATGAAAGGGGAAGACAGATGCACACAGACTGCAACTATTGCGAGTTACCCGGGACTCAAGCAGATAGGAAGATAATTTTCTGAAAAACAAAAATAAAGCAATATTTTGGGAATTTTGCAAAAAGCAAGTAATAAAAAACAGTGTGGTCTTTGTTATTTGCAATCTCAGTTTGCTCGTAAAAGGGAGAGGGGAAAAAAAAAACCTTCAACCATGAGGACTGTTCTTATATAAACTTGTAAGTGCATCTACAAAAAATTGTAGCTGGATATTATGGCATATGCCTATAATTCCAAACATTTGGGAGACTGGAGCAGAAGGATCACAACAAATTCAAAGCCATCTTTAGCAACTTAGTAAGACCTTGTCTCAAAAAGGGCCGGGGGGCATAGCTCAATGGCTAACGTGCTTTCCTACCAAGTGCAAGGCTCTGGGTTTGCTTCCCAAGTACCACATTAGCCTGTGCCTAGAATTCCAGCAGTGAGAAGCTAAGGCCCAAAGCCTAATCTGGGCAGTTTAGTGATTTAGAAAGAGAAAACAAACTAAAGGGCTGAGAATATGGCTCACTGTAAAAGCCCTAGGTTCAACCCTTTGAAAAAATTCTGTACTAGAGATTTTAGTCAGGACAATTAGGAAAGAGAGAAATAAAACCAGTTCTAAGATTGAACTCAGGGCCACATGCATGCTAGGCGAGCATGCTACCAATGAGCCCACACACTAGCTCTCCAACTATTTATTGAACATTACCAGTGGCTGGGTTCCAAGCTCGTCATTGCGGATAAGGTAGCAAACAAAGTAGGTATGATCTTATCCACATCTTTATGAAGCTTTGATTTAAACTGATTTGATTTGACTTTTGCTGTACTAGGGATTAAGCCTAGGTCCTTTACATTGAGCTATAACCCTAGTCCTTTCCTATTTTTTATTTTGAGACAGGGTCTTAACCTACTTTCTCTTTCTGTAAATTTGCCTAGAATAGAATATGGAGTCTTTTGTGACTGGTTCCTGTCGCTTAGCAATATGTTTCAAGGTTCATCCATGTGGTAGCATTTATCAGTACTTCATTTCTTTTTATTTTTAACAATATTCCATTGAATCAACATATCACATTTTATGTAACCAACTTATCAGCTGATGGACCTCTGCACTATTTCCATGTCTTGGCTATTATAAACACTATTGCTATGAACCTTCATGTGCATGTGTTTGTATGTTTTCATTTCTCTTGTCTATATACATCGGGATGGAATTGCCACTGTTCCTCAGGCCTTAACATAATAGGCACTTCCTCAAAGAAACTTGTCCTGACCTTCCAGACTAGTTCAAGTCCCTAACTACACTTTATTATAACAACATGGGCCACCTCTGCAACCTAACACATTTATATATGTTATTTTCCCCATGATAAGCCATAAACTTCACAAAGGTCAACTGCACTGGGATTTGCTCACTGTATCCCCAAGTATCACTAAGCACATGCTTATATAATTAACAGATTCAAGGCTTCCTGATAACCACCATTCAAAGGACAGCCAGCTTAGACTCAAGTCTTTTTAACTTTCTCCTACTTAATTAGACAACCATATTTTCCACTTACATAACAGAGAACACAGTTTAAGTTTCAAAGATTAATTCCTCTATTTCTTTTTATCCTGACCCAAGATCCTTTATACCTTCGGCCTACATAATTGCTTCTCTCGCTTCAAGGTAAAGGCCAGTTCCACCGCTAGAAGTGCTCTCCAACATGCTGCCCCACAACAGTCTGCTGTGAGGATCCATAGCACCTCATATTTCTACGCTGTTCATCTGGTCCTTTCTCCCATGCTGCCCTGTTGTCATAGCATATACCAAATATGTATTTCATATATAAGTACCTCATTTTATATTTCTAACTACAAACACTTTAGGGCTTTTAAGTTATAGTCTAATTTGCTACTAGAGTACCCATGTATATCATAGATTCTCTGAAAACAATTGCTGGGGGAATCAATGAAGAACTTCCAATAGCCTGCAGTGAGAACTCAGGCAGAGTTTATCACCAAATTTGGTAATTGGCAGCTGTCTTCTGAGGGCACTTGAGTGTTAACACTGTTTCTCGATAGATATTCTCTCCAGACTATCTCCAGTGCCCCTACCTGTAGGCAGGCACTTCAAAACAAGTTATTTAAAATTTCCTATTTAGAACAGTTCATAATCAAGTATGTCTAAATCCATGACTGAATATTAAAGGATTCCATTACTGCCTAGGATAAATCTACATTGGCAGTCATTATTCTTGTTGTCAGAAGATGGGAAAATCTTTAAACATTTTCAGTGCATTAATTTCTACTCAAAATGTATCTCTGAAGAAATAGATTTTTGACTATAGTCACACTAGTTACTTCTTTATTCACCTACCATAAACCTTTAACCACATACATAATGCAGGAGTACACTTCAACTTTTTTTCTCTTTCTCAATTCTAAGTAAGACTTTTTCCCTTAAAAATTAGAGAGTAAGTTACAATCCCTGCTATCTTCAGTCTTACTGGAAAATGAACTATAGAAAATGAAGCTGACAATATAAAATTCAGGCTATGTGTGTCAGTCATTTTAGTATAATCTATGACTTTTACCCATATTAATACAAATCCACAAATTTTGATAATAAAAAATTATATTTTTCATGAATATTTTATTTGGCTCCACTTTTTTTTCCTTTCAGTTGTATTTTTGTCTGTTTGTTTGTTTGGTTTGGTTTGGTTTTTCAGGCAGGGTCTCTTTCTGTAGCCCAGGCTGGTCCTGAACTCACTATCGAGCCCAGGTTGGCCACGGACTCATAGCAATCTTCCTGTTTCAGCCTCCTGAGTGCTGGGATTACAGGCGGGTGCCACCACACCTGGCTTATACAGTGCTAGGGAATCAAACTCAGTACCTAGCACTTGACTTAGCACTTGCTAGGCAAGCACTTTAACCACGGAGCCATTCCTCCAGTCCAGCCCCCTCTACCCCCCCCCCCTTTTTTTTTTTTACTGGTGATTGAACCGAGGGACTTCTGCATGCTAGACAACGCTTTACCACTGAACTACACCTCCAGTCCATTTTAAAATTTTATTTTGGGTGGTAAGGGGGCTGGAGGAATGGCTCAGTGGTTAAAGGACTTGATTAGCAAGCGCTGAGTACTGGAGTTCCATTCCCTAGTACCACATAAGCCAGGCATGTTGGTGCATGCCTGTTAATCCCAGCACTTGGGAGGCTGAAGCAGGAGGATTGCTGTGAGTACAGGGCCAGCCTGGGCTCCATAGTGGGCTCAGGACCAGATTGGGCTATGGAGTGAAACCATGTCTCAAAACACACACACACAAACACACACACACACACACACACACACACACACACACACACACTCACGCACATTGGGGCAAGCTCTTAATATATTTCTCTTTTTCTTTTTTTGAAGAGAACACCTTTATTAGGAAACTTACAGAAAGGGAAAAGAAGATAGAAAGAGGGTAAAGCTTCTACAACCCAGATATGTGGGTTGCCCCCTCAATACATTTCTTAGGATGGCCTTGAATTTGAGATCCTCTTGCCTCAGTCTCCTGGGTAACTGGGATTAAGGGTGTGTGCCTTCATTCCTATGTATGGATCTAATTATTTGTAACAGCCTTATTGAGATGAAATTTGTGTAGGATAAAATGCACTTGTTTTATTTATTTATTTAGAGATAGGGTCTCGCTATGTTGCTGGGCTGAAGCAATCTTCCTGCCTAGGCATCTTGAATTGCTAGAACTGCAGGTACCAGCCACCTCATTCCCTTTTTTTTTTTTTTTTTGGACAGGGTCTTGCTCTGTGGTCTAGGCTGGCCCTACTCAGGACAACCCTCAGCCTCCCAGGGCTGGGACTACAGCCATGCTGCATCAGCCCACCTAATCTTTCTGTGGGACTGGGGAACTGAACCCAGGGTCTGTACATGCTGGGCAACTGCTCTAGCCACTGAGCTATACCTCCCGCCTACTTCATTCATTTTAAATGTACACTGCAATGGCTTTGGTGTAGGGGTCAGGGGTGGGGGAGATTGAAGGCTATGCCACCGTTACCAAAATCTAACTTTACTTTTTTTAAATTTAAGACAGGGTTTTGCTATGTATTCAGGCTGGCTCTGAACTCACTCTGGAGCCCAGGTTTGCCTCCAACTTGCATTCCTCCTGACTTAGCAGCCCAAGGGCAGGATTCTACACATGTACCACCATATCCAGCTTTCTTCTATCTTTAATTATGATATAAACCCACAATTAAATCACATCTAATTCTGGAATCTTTTCATTCCCCTAAAATGAAACTCCTTAGCAGTCTCTGCCTTTTTCTCCCCAACCCTTCAACGCCTATGCAACCATTAACTTATATTCTGTCTCTGGGTTTTGCCAATTCTTGAAAAGCCTTATAAAGGGATCCATGGTCTTTGTGGGTAGCTTCTTCTCTCAGCCTAAAGTTTTCAAGGTTTTTCTATGGAATGGTACTACATGTATAAGAATTTTTTGTCATCATCTAATACTATTCCATTGCATCAATATATACTGGGTATAGATTATCCATTTATCAGTTGTTGGATATCTTAGTCATTTCCACTTTGTGGCTATTAGAAATGATGTTGCTATCAAGATTCTTAAATCTTTCTGAAGATGCATGTTTTCATTTCTCTTGGGAGATACCTAGACCTGAAATTACTGCAACAGAGGTTAATCACTAATAGAATATATATATATATATATATATATATATATATATATATGTATTATTCAGTGCTACAGGTCAAGTCCAGAGCCTCATAGATGCTGGGCAACATTTTTTTCCACTGAGCTAAGTTCTTAAGTTCCCAACAGAACTTTTTCTACTTCAATGGTTTTGAAACAGCTAAGAAACTAATTTTTATAACAATGCAAATATAAAATCCATTTATTAGTATAATAAGATCAATCAGCAGAATGCTTTGCTATCAATAACACTGTATATTTTCAAATTTAGGGCCATGTTGCAAGTCTGAGAATTCCTTTGAGTGCAAATCATAGTTTCCTCAGTAGTCTAATAAACATACCAGCATAAAATTCAGTTTTTAAGCAGATGTCTATATTCAATTCTTCAAGGCTGCCAACCGCTTAAGAGATAAAAAGTACAAAGTAGAGGAAGGCTTACAGTACACGGAGCAAAAATAAAAATTCTTCCCTAAGGTGGGCCTATTTATCATTTCACGACAAAAGGTATTAATTATAATACCCCTAAAACCTTATTTATTTACTTTTTTTGAAACAGCGTTTCACTCGGTAGCCCAGGCTGCCCTTGAACTCACGGCAATCTTCCTGCCTCAGCCTCCACAGACGTGGCACCACGCCCGGTTTCCGTGGTGCTGGGGAATCGAAATCAGGTAATTGCTAGGCAAGCGCTTTAGCCTCTGGGCCATTCCTCCAGCACCCAACCCCAAAGCCTTTCATCAAAACATAGCGCAGAAAAAGGAGGCCAAGTATAAAGTGCTGGCCATGTGTCATGTATGTATGTATTATGTATGTTTTTTTCCTTCCTGGCAACCTACATTTTTGTTTAAATATATTCAGAGAGCAAACTTCGAACAGATAATTAAGAGCTGATTGTAAAATTCTACATTAAAAGGAAGAGTAATAAAACCCATGTTTTTGTTCAAACAGAAAAATACCACCATATAGTACGTATCAGGCTTCATCAAGGGAAAACTTCCAAATATCCTACCCATCACACAACCAGGGAACGCGACAAGTCATCCAAAATACGCATTCGCTTTAGTCACCAGCTCTTGGCTCGCGCAACAGCTCTCCCTCGACAGTCGGAGAACGGCCCAATGGGTGATTCGTGACTGCGCCCTTTTGATTCCCCCCATCCACCTGCTCCGAGGTGTCAAGCAGACAAGAAATGGTTAACCCTGATCAGCAGCTGAAAGTGAAACAAACACCCCTGACGACCCACAGCTGGGCAAGCATTAGAGCTGTTTATTCGCTAACGTGTTCCATTTGGAGGCTGTGGCGAGCTCCTGAAAGCGCATTTGAGAAGGTTCCCAGGGAGGGAGAGAATCGTCTTTCCCCCTTGGATTCCCACTTCTAAACGTACACGAAAGGCTCGAGTGGACATCATCTGCGCGGTCACGGCAGTCCCTACCCGCCTCCCCGACCCTCAGAAATAACGCCACGCGCAAAACATCACCCTCTTTGCGGGGATTGTATAACGCCCCCAAAAGCGGCTCTGACGCGGAGAAATAGCCCTTCAGCCCCTCTCCCCTCACCGGGCTCAATCCCACCTGAGGGCAAGAACTAAAAAGAAACAGGCACGGAGGGCTGACCTTGTTGCTACTGACAGTGGAGCGACTCATCCTGCTGCTTCCCGGAGAACGACTCGAAGGACATTTCCCCTCCCCCCTCCCCCCGAAGGAAAGAAACGGGAGGGTGCCGGCCGGTCGGCGGCGGTGGTCCCGGCGGGCTAGGCTCTAGCGGGGACGGCCCGGGAACTACATCTCCCAGGCTGCTCCGGGCTGCCCTGCGTCGTGACCCGGCGCGCACGGAGGCGGCGACTCTTACCTCACAGAGGTAGCTCCGCCGGTGGCCGCGACTCCGGCGCCCGCCGTCCGTGGACCGGAACCCCGGGCCGACTGGCAGGAACCTGGGCCGAGATCGCCGCCTCCCGCCTCAGGCTCCTCCTCCTCCTCGCTCCCACCGCCTCCTCCGGACGCCCACTGGCAGCGCGCCGCCGCCGCCGTCCTCGCGGAGCCGCCCGGGAGGCTGGGCGGTGGGTTCGCGGCCGCCGAGGGACCGAGGCCTACTCCGCCGCTTCCCGCTGCTCTTGTCCCCGGCCTGGCCCGACCGCGTCCCCTGGGCAGGTCCGAGTGCCCGGCCCTGCGGAAGATGCCGGACCAGGCCCTGCAGCAGATGCTGGACAGGTACGGGCCGCTGGGGGAGAGCGGCGGTCGCCGACCTTTGCCCCGCCCCGCCGGTGCCCGCCTCGAGATCGCGGAGCGGAGCCGGCGGCCGGGGTCCGGGGCGGGGGGCGTGAACGGGGCGCAAAGTTGAGCCGGTGCCGGGGGTGGCCAGCGCGGGAGACCGGGGCTGTCCCCCGAGAAACTTCGTGGCGGCGTCGCGGCCGGCTTGGGGGAACACCCTTTGAAGTGGAAGGTGTTCTTCGTGTTTACGGTGGGACGCGTTTCCCGCCCCTCCTCGTCGCCGCCCCGCCCAGCTGTGTGGCACAGTGGCTGGCAGCGGTGTCACGGGGAGAAGAACCGGACCCTTGTTCTGGGGAACGATCTTACGGTTTTAAGACTTAGCAACACCCAACGGTGAGCGTTCTTTTGGAAAGCCCGATAGGCCAGATTCCTTCGCCTTGTCCACCACCCCCTGAACGGTGTGAGGTCACAGTTTCCGCAGGGAGCCCCAGCCGTCGGAACCGGAGGGGAGGTGATGGAGAGCCGGCGCGCGGGGCGTCTGCTTCCCGCGGGCTCAGTCGCCTGTTCCTCGGGGTCTCCGATGGGTAAAACTGGTTCTTGTTTTTGTCTTTTTGTGAAATCCGTGGTACTGCCCTCTGCTGTTCCAATTTTGGGCAGTGGGTTCTCTCTTGAGTTTTGGAGACTTAATCCACTCTTTCCTTTAGTCGGGGCTTTCTTCTTGATTCACGTGCGCGGTTTTTTACAGCTATCAGTAGGCATCACTTGCCTCCGTGTTCAGCAGGTGATACAGCTTTTTATGCTGAGTAAGGGGCCAAATGTTAACGGTGTTAAATGTAGTACTTCCTTTAATTGAGACTTTTACCCGGTTACATACTTCTGGACCTTAACTTTTGAGACGTCTAAAATGGTTTTATAAAAGGCCGCTGACTTTTTTTTTTTTTTTTAATGGTCAGTTTTGCTACATTGACCAAGTTTGGCTCAAACTTGGTATTCTCCTGCCTCAGCATCCATTAGTGCTAGGATTGCAGGCCTGACTTGGCTGTCTGACTGTTTTCAGTTCGGTGACTGATAATTACCCTTCCATTTGTTTCAATTCAACTTTCTGACCTGTTTTGTTCTTTCTTTCTTTGAGGTACTAGGGATGAAGCCCTGGGCCTTTGCACTGAGCTATGTACCCCGAGACTTTATTTATTTATTTATTTATTTTTGAGACAAGGTCTTGCTAAATTGCCTAGGCTGGGATCAGACTTAATCATCCTCCTGCCTCAGATTCCCAGGTTGCTAGGATTACAGTCTTACACCACAGGCCCAGCCAACACTTTTTTTTTTTTCTATGTGGTTTACAAGCTCCTAGAAGGCAAGAATTTAGTCATCATTGTTTACCTTAACTCCTGGAACAGAGCCTGGTGCTCAACAGCTAGTCAGCAAATACATAAACTAATTCATGAATTGTCACTTTCTCCACTTGATAGGGGTGTGATAATTTATCCGATTTTTCTTTTTTTATACTTTCGTCCACTGGCAAATTGTGGTATACTAATATATTCCCAGAGGAGACTGGCTTCTGTCTGCCATTGTCATTTCTAATCAAATGAGATGCTTTTCCAGTGTAGAACATTTGATGATAATTTTTTTTTCCTAAGGGCCTTCCATTTTCACTTGCTGTGAAAGAAAGAATTCTGTGTTCCAAAAGCTGTCCTTTCCTTTTGTGAGTTCTTTCAGAGATTTCCATAAAATTAAAAACAAACCAGGAAATGCTAGTGAGGCATTTAAAACTTACCGCTACCTTGGAAATCTTGGCTGCCATTTACTGAAGTGGTGATTATAACACTGGCTTGCTCTCAGGTTGTGTCTTTTGACACACTCAAAGGTGGATTTCTGTTGTGTTATGGTGGAACTGGGATTGAACCCAGGACCCCCAGGTTAGCCAAGTGCTGTATGGCTGACCTATATCCCCAGCCCTAAAGGCAGAAGCTTAACATGACTGTCAAAGACATTTATTGCCTACAGCAGTAGTTTGCAGACTAACTCCACATTAAAATCAGCTGAGGAGGATTTTAAAATATGGATGGATGCTTGTATTCTGTCCAAGACTGATGAGCTCACCAATTTGAGTGTAGGTCTTGGGCATCTATATTTTTAAAAACCTTCTAGATGTTTCGGGTGTTTCAACTGCCCCAAACCCTAAGGAATTATTTCATGGTAAGAGATAACATGATTAGGTTAGACTAGACTTTAGAGATGGAAATCTTGAGGGACTAAGGGCATAACTCAGTGGTTAAAATGCTTGGGTGTAGTGCAAGGCCCTGGTTCAGTTGGTTCAGTTCTCTAGCCCCACATAAAGATTAGACTGGTATGGTGGCAGATGCCTATAATCCCAGCATTCTTGGGAGGCTGAGGCGGGAGAATTGCCGGCTGAGCTCCATAGCGAATTCTGGACCTGCCTGGACTATAGAACAAGACCTTTATTAAAAAATGAGAGCGTGAGATCTTGAAATTCTAATTTTGTCACTACCAGTTATGTGACAAAGATTGGACTTAGATTCTGAGGGTTTGTACTCTATTGGTAAAATAGGACTATCCTACCTCTCAAGGTTGTATTAAGTGAGAACATGCATCTTCCTAAAACACTATTCCCATATGTTAGGCAGACAGAGAAGGTATTTAAAATTCAGGCAGGGCCTGGAGGAATAACTCAGTGGTTAAAGTGCCTGCCTAGCAAGTTCAGGTCCATCAGTTCAGTTCCCCAGAACCACATGAGCTGGGTGTGGTGATGCACGCCTATAATACCAGCACTTGGGAGGCTAAGGCAGGAGGATTGCTTTGTGTTCAAGGCCAGGGGTACATAGTGATTTCAGGACCAGCCTGAACTACAGAGCAAGACCCTGTCTCAAAAAACAAAACGAAAGTCCCCTGTAATATGTGTGGCACATCCCCCCCCCCCACCCCCATTTCCTTCTTAGTCTGAGCTGGTCCTATATGCAGATTGAACACAAAAATATGTAATATGGTTCATTTGAGGAATAGTGACAGGCCTGATAGTATGTAAGCCTTTTTTTAGGACCCAGCATTCTTTTTATGAATTGATCTTTTCCACATCTTGTTCTTTGGGCAGTCATTTTTACTTTTTTGGGTTTCACTGTGTAGTCAAGGCTGATCCGGAACTCACTGTGTAGCCCAGGGTATCCTCAAACTCACAGCAATCCTCCTGCCTCAGCCTCTCGAGTGCTGGCATTACAGGCATATACAGTAGTAATCTTTTTGGGAAACAAAATTTAGCTCAGACATAACTTCATTTGTTTCTCTTTTTGAAACCGGTTTTATTCTTGTGAAGACTAAGGGAATGTGTAAAACATTGTTCTTTTACTTCTAGGTTAAAAGTTGAGTCTTACTGTATAGTCCAGGCTGGTCCAGAACTCACTTTGTGCTCACTGTGTGGCAGGCCTTGAACTCATGACAATCCTCCTGCCTCAGTCTCCTGAGTACTAGGATTACAACAGGCATGTACCACTATGCCTGTCTTCTGTGGTGATGGAGAACTGAATTTAGGGCCATGTGCTTGCTAGGCAAGTACTAACCACTATGCATCAATTCCTCCAGCCCCTCTTTTTTTTTTTTTTTAACTTTCTCTTGATATTCCTTTATTTGAGGTGAGGATGTGGATGGAGAAGTTTAGTGAAAAAACAAGTATTTTATAGTGAGTTGGTTATTGAACACTTAGGTTTATTGAATTTGATGAACACTTGATTACTTATAGAAGCTCAATACCATTCTAGAACTTTGATATATAGTAATAAATATAATGCACAGTGCCCTTATGGAACTTACTCTGTTGATGTTTGTGTGGTTCATAAAATTAAAAGTAAAGGAGAAAAGAGAAAAAAAGGAAAATTAAAAATAAAGACTTTAGTTGTGATATACATTGTATATTCAATATACACGTAATCTTTCAGGACTTTTTTTTTTTCAAGGTCTTTGTAATCTTGGCTGGCCTTGAATTCACTGTCTAAACCAAGCTGGCCTCAAACTCGGAATTTTCCTGCCTCCCAGGTGCTAGGTTTATACCATACCCAGCAGGGTTTTCAAACTAGTGGCAATTTATTTGCAGCTGAAGTTGAATTACCTTGTCCTTTGCAAATAACTAACCTTAATTTAATTAATTATCTTGATAAATTTAATTATTGAAATGTTTGTAGGTGAAAAGAGTATGTATCCGTGTGTGTGTATGTATTTTAAATTATATTTTACTTTAGTAAATAAGTGACTGTTTAACTGCAAATCAGTTATTTGACCTAAGCTACTCAAAGTAAACAGTTGATGGAAAGTAGTAGGTAAGGGAGTGATTTATCTAGTGTCATGAATGATTTGGAGTCACAAATATCATTCTCCTGAAATTATAACACCTCATAAACTCTTTGACCAAGCCCTTTGAATATTGAAGTCTATTATTACCTTATTGCTGCTTTATTTGTGTATTTATTTGTGGTCTACTGAGAAATAGCTTACCCCTTCGTCAGTAAACACTCAAGCATTTGTTGAGGCTGTTTCACATCACTTACTTGAACCTAGTTTGTAGGCCCTGTATGTAGCTACCGTGTCCCACAACAGTGAGATGAGAGAAAGCAGAGAGAATAGTCTGCACCCCCCAACCCTCTCCAGCAGCAGCCAAATGAATTAGGATCCACACTCTTAAGATGTTATTTGAAGCAATTTCATATTCTCTGTCATCTTTTCTCTTTGACATCCTTTTTCAATCACATTATTATTACATTTTGATAACTGTAGGCCAGTATGTGGAATTGAAAGCCATGAATAATTGCTTTCATCTATCTATATATGTAAAAAGAGGGAATATTCTGGATAAAAGTCCCCTTGACCACTGGCCCTAGTCCTGCAGCTTCCCATTCTTACTCTACTATCTTTAGGTGGGATTGTCCTATCCAAGGCTTCTTTGTTTCATGCTTTTGTGTGTAAAAGTCCATCAACATGTCACGCTTCTCCTTTATTCCCATTTGGACATTTTGTTTATTTCATTAGTATCTCTGTATAATTTGACATTCACTCCCCTTTATTGCCCCAGCTGTACTAAAAGTATACATGATGTCACCAGTAATTTTTTTAATCAATTATGGTAAAGATTTTTTCCTTGGTCCCTACATCCTTGACATATGTAAATGTGTCTCGGCATTTAATTATGAGATTGTTGCTACCACCACCTCCTAGTGCTTGAAACTGTGTTACCTACTTTTTGCTTTCTTTTTCTTCCTAGGTCTCACCTTACTTTTTCTTTCTGTATCCTCATTGGCTTAATCCTTAGCATTTAACATCTTGAAAAAGTATAGTTGTTATCTTATTTTCATCTCTGAGTGACACCCAGCTCTTTTTATTTCTGCCAGATACCTCATTCCATTCAGTGCCTCATTTCTAGAGGGCTGCTGAACATTTCTGCTTATGTATATGCAATATTACTAGCTTATCTAGAACTGTACTACTGGTATTTTCCCAACTTGGGTCTTAGTTTTTTGTTTCTGGCACAAAATACCCAACACCCACAACTTAAGGGAGGAAAGGTTTATTTTAGTTCACAGTTTTGGTTTTCAGTCCATTTGTGGGCAGCTGGCAATGGTGGAAGGATCTGGCCGGACCTAGTCGGAGAAAAGTTGTCCACAGCATGGTGGGACAGGATGCCATGTGCTAGAGGAGGCACAGAGCTAGCAACTACGCTTCCAGGTGATGACCCAGTCATCTGACCCCTCTGACCAGGCCCCATCTCTCAGCAACACAGGAAATCAGTGGTTTAACTGCCGTGACTGAACCACCTTCCAAAGGTGAGGCTTTAAGTGGACATCTCAGATCCAGACCATAATACTTGGCTACTCATTTTAGTTTTTGATATATCCATTCTTCTAATCCACCAACTATAAGAAATTTTTCTTTTTTGTTTTCAGATCTACTTATCAGATATTGTGTAGCTTTGTCTTTCTTGGCTCGTGTTTTTCTCTTGGTCCAGCTTGATTTAGAGTAGTACCAAATTTGGCCAGTTATAATCATGCCATTTCTGTACTTGAACACCTACTAGTCTCTGTCACCTATAAGAACAGAAATGTAAATTTTCAGGAGTTCACTATGCCCCAACCTATCTTAACCATTCTTTCCTGCATTCTGCTTTATTGTGCCTTGATTATATGCTGCTTTTTGGTCTCCTTATTTTCATCCTCTAAACACCTAGCCATCTCTCACCCATCTTTAGAATTCAGCTCAAAAATTATACTGGTAACCTTGCTCCGCTGCCCCTTAGGGTAATACCTTCTTGTGTGTCCTACAGTCATTATGCATGTATTATATTAGATTGTATTATTTTATTTTTGAGACAGGGTCTTGCTCTGCAGCCTAGTCTGGTCCTGAACTCACTATGGAGCCCAGGCTGGCCTTGGCCTCTCAGCCTCCTGTATTATAAAATTTTGAGTGCATTTGTCCATGTCTAGAAGCTTTCCACAGATACTGTACCACCACTTCATGCATTCAAATGGAAGTTCATAGAGAACAAGAGCTACCTGCATATCTTGTTTTCTCACACAGCAACATTTTGTTAAATCAGAGTTTTTCTTTTCATTTTGTGTGACGTATCAGTGGTACTGGGAATTGAGCCCAGGGCCTTCACACTGAGCAACCTCCCCAGCACTCTTTTTATTTATTTCGAAACAGGGTCTTACTAAGTTGCCCAGGCTGGCCTCACACTTGATATACTCTTGCCTCATCCTTCCCAAGGGCTGGGAATATAGGCTTGTGTCACCATGCTCAGCTTTTTCTTGGCATCTGCTGTTTATAAAGTTTCACTTCCGTGTTAGACAGAAGTTTGTTTCTTGTCCACATTCATGTAGCAGTTTCTCTTCTGTGCCTCCTAATTCTTCACATACCTCATTTCATGTAGAATAGAATACTTAGTGACACATTGAGATTAAACTGGAAAAGGTCTGGCTCTGGAGAACTTTCCACCTGGCTACTTATAAGTACGCTAGCAAAAATGAATCCAGTGATTTCTTGTACTCGCTATGATATTTTAAGATAAGAAAAACAACATTTTTTTCCACAGAATTCACATAGGGTAGCATGTGCATATATGCACCAAAAAAGTCAGTGTTTCGGAATTGACGCCTAGGTTGCCTCCTGCTTATATGTGGCCTTGAACTCATGTTATTACCTTTTTAGACTTTGTTTCCTTTTTTTTTTTTTTTTTTTTTTTTTTTTTTTTTTTTTTTTTTTTTTTTTTTTTTTTTTTTTGATACAGGGTTTCACTTTGTAGCTGGGAGTATAGGCAGATATGTGCCACCACACCTGGTGATGGTATTTTGATACATTATCTCACTAAGTTACCCAGGCTGTGTTCAATTTGTATCCTCCTGCCTCAGCTTTCCAGAATTGGGGAATTACAGGTGAGTGATGCCAGCCCACCTGACACTTCAATTTTCCTCATAATGATTTCAGTTGCAGTGAGGCTCTAATATCCCAGATCTCTCTAATAATACAATATGAACATCAGTAATTTGAGTCTTCAAAAATAGACTTGATTATCAAGCTTTTTTTTTAGGTAACCATACCTATTTTAATTTATGCACCAGTAAGAAATAATTTATGTTCCCCCTCCTGACTCTTTTACACTTAAAAAAAAAATCATGTGGAACTAAATGAGCTTGCTTGCTTGCTTTCTTTCTTTCTTTCTTTCTTTCTTTCTTTCTTTCTTTCTTTCTTTCTTTCTTTCCTTTTCTGAGACAGTCTTCTTCTGTAGCCCAGGATGGCCTGCACTCATGGCAGTCCTCCTGCCTCAGCCTTTTAGGATTACAGGCATGCGCCACCGTGCCCAGCTTATGTGGTGCTGGGGAATCAAACTCTGGTACTTAGCACTTGACATAGTACTTTAACCCCTGAGCCATTCCTCCAGCTCCCAAGTAAGCTTTTCTTCTCTTTTCTTTTTTTGAGGGGAATGATGTAGTTCTGGGACTTTGCACAGAGATGCATTCTCAGATTGTTTTTTATGTTTTATCTAATAGTCTCATTAAGTTCCTGACTTGTCCAGGCTGTGCTCAAAAGTGTGATTCTCTTGCCTTAGCCTCCCAGAGAGCTGGAATTAACCGCCGTGGGCCACCACACCCAGCTTGACTGATCTTTTATAAAATGATAGGTTATATATACACATTAGTGGCAATTAGCAATATCAGTAACCATATACATTTTTTAAGGAATGAGCAATATTCTTTAGATTTCTCTCACTTAGTTCTCTTAGTGATTTACTTAATTTCTGAGCCAGTTATGATACTTCCGGATCTTTATTATGTAAACCGCATTGCCTTGGTTTGGTGAATGGCATGATATGGGAGTAAATAGTGTGTACATCAGCAAACAGGAGTCATCTTAAAAAGCTAGTGAAAGGGAAAGAGTGAAAGAAAACGCATTGAGAGAATTTGAATTGACTATCTTATGTAAATTGAGAAGTGTTGAGGGATCCAGGATTATTTTTCCACTGAATAGGAAGGTGCCAAGCAGAAGTGCTTTATTTGCAAATGGTAACAAAATTATATTCATAAATTCTAGGCAGAAATGTAAAGTTGACAACATTCCTATCATCATTGTCATTGCTGGTACATATATGTGCCAGACAATTAAGCAGTTCCTTCATCCCTAAGGAATTTCTTCATCCCATGTTTCTTTTTTGCTTACAATAAAGGACTTTAAAATCTTTTTTTTTTTTTTTTTAGTGCTAAAACTGCTTTGACTGTCTGGTTAAGCCAATTTGTTCCTTCTCAGAATGCTTTTGAAATAAGTATTAGAGATGAAACCAATTTTATTGAAGTACAGCTATCAAAATATTTAAGGTTTATATACTAATACAAGCTTTAAGGCATTAAAATACAAGTTTTATGAGCTGAAAGACTAATTTCATATTAGTCATGGGCTGAGTGTTGGGACCTGTGCAGCTGTACAATAATAAGAAATTTCTGTTGCTGTATATACTAATTTCTAATTGTACTGCAGATATTACTGTGGTTTGCCTGCATTCATCATTGAGGAAAAAGCTAAATTCTGTTTACAGCTTACTGGAAATATTCAATTTTTTCCCCTACAGTATTTACTAACCTCTTCCACAAAGACCTGACATGTGTAGCTGGTGCACAGGGATTTCAACCCAGGCAGTGTGGCTCCCAAGCCCAAGTTTGGTAATGAACTAGGCTGTAGATTCTGACATTTTGGTTTATCCAAGCCACATTAAGTGAAGAGGAATCAAGTTGGACTGCATATACAATATGCAGTACAGTTACTGTATATAAGTAACAAAACTTCCTTTATCTTTTAATAGCTTATTATACTTACCATAGCATAAGCCCAAATTTAATAAATAAAACTCACATATCTGCTAAATAGAAATATTTAAATACTTGTCTTCGTAGGCACACATGCCTATAGATAGATTGAAATACTATTATCAGTAATTGCTGTGTTTTGCTAATTTGCACAAGTGCATGTCCTTATTCTGCATGACCGCATTCTGCTGTCACCTGTGCAGATTACACTTAACCACACAGTAGAGTCATGAAAAAAATATTGCTAAAAATCACATGATAATGTTAAAAATTTAGAATTCATGTGGGACTCTGTTACTAGCTGTCCAAGACCATATAAGGGCATGGCTAGATACTGCCTGCTTAAAAAAGTGTGTAAGTTTGTGTTGGGCCACTTTCAGAGCCATCCTAGGTGTGGGTTAGACAAGCTCCTGGATTCACTTGGTCTTTAACATTTTTCTCTTAGAAAAAAAATCTTAACTAGAGATGATGTAGCTTAGTAGTAGAGCACTTGCTGAGCACAAGCCTGTGGTTTTGATCTCCACACTGAAAGAGACAAAAAACTTAACCATTTTAGTTACTGTTAAATTTAAAAACCACGTAAATAAAAATGTTTGTTATAGTGAATGTAAAATAGATTTTCCTTTCTATATAAGTAGTGAGTTAAACTCTTGAATGAAGAAATCAGAAAAGCTAGGGTAGGACCTCCCAAACTTTAGAGATCAGGATCACCTGAAGAGCTTTTTGAAACAGTGTCAGGTACCCACAAAGTTTTAATACTGTAGATCTGAGATGTGGTCCAGGGTTATTTCCATTTCTACAAGTTCCAGGTGATGCTTGTGAATTACACTAAGCACCAAGTTCTCAGAGAGTAAAAATATTAGAAAGAACTAAGGCAAAAGTAGACTGAAAGAGAAAGAAACATAAAGTTTATTAGGGGGGGTTACAGTCTCTTTTTTTCCTTGGGGAGGGACTTTGAATGATACTTTTTTAAAGAATGACTTTAATTTTTTTTTTTTTTTTGAGACAGTCGCTCTGTAGCCCAGGCTGGTCCTGAACTCACTATGGAGCTCAGGCTGGCCTTGAACAAACACGCAATCCTCCCAGATCAATCTCCTGAGTGCTGGTATTATAGACATGTGCCACCACACCCTGTTTGTGTGGTGTTAGGGAATCAAACTCAGGGCTGTGCTATTGCTAGGAAAGCACTTTAACCTCTATGCCATTCCTCCAGCACTTGACTTTAATTTTATACATGTGTTAGGAAAATACTTTTTTTTTTTTTTTTTTTTGAAGCAAGGTCTCACTCTGTAGCGAAGGCTAGTCTTGGACTCAGAACATTCTTCCTGCCTCAGCATTCCAAGCACTGAGATTACAGGTGTGAATAAATACCAAGGATAAATTCAGGGCTTCATGCATTCTAGGCAAGCACTCTGCCACTGAACTGTACCCCCAGCCCTGAAAGGTCAATAGTTGTGTTGCTTTCTGATGCTGAAGCTAAAACCCAGGGCCTCCTGCTTGCTAGGCAAACACCCTAACAGTAGTTAAACCTCAGTCCTTATCCCTTTGTGTGTGTGGAGGGGAAGTGGGTACTGGGGATTGAACACAGGCCTTCACTCTTAGCTGTATTCACAGTCTATATTTCAGGATTTCTCTGAGGCTGGGCTAGAACTTGTGATTCTCTGCTTCAGCTTATCAAAATTCTAGGATTATAGGCCTATACCACTGGGCTCAGCCCAGCCCTTGTCTTTTGAAATAGAAATTAGTCAATTTATTATTCTTTTGTTGAGTATTCAAATTGCCATTCTATAAATTAAGATTTGTAGTAACTTGGATCAGAGTATAATTTTGTTGACTCTGAAATGCAACTATTATGACATTATCAGTAAAATGTTGACATTTGAGAATGTTTGACTTATTGCCTTCTTTGTAAATCTAAGGAATAGTCTAACTTGGTAGCAGAATTAAGAGCATTATTTTGCCTGGTATGAGAAAGAAAAGGTTATATAAAACTAAGTACTTGTGTTGGGAATTAAATTAATTTTTCTGCTCAAGTTCCAGCCAGGAGCCAATAAAGCTGTTCACAAAAAAGAAGAAAATCACATACTAAGTGTACTTATGAAAGCTGTTTAGAGTTTATATTATTACATGATTATTTTGGGGCCATCTCTGAGTGTCAGAAACTCTGTATCAAGAGTGTTTTGGTTGTATATGTAATGTGACGCAAATTGCTGTAGCAAAAAGAAAAAAAAAACCTGTTGGTTTATATAAGTGAGCACGAGTATATTTAGTGTTGGCCTCCCTTGGTTCATGTCTCAAACAATGTCATCAGTTTCCACCTTTCAGCTTTTCTTTTTCCGGATTCTTCCGGCCACATGGTAGATCTCTGGGCAGCAGTTCTTCACATTCTCATACGGCCCCTCTCAACAGAAGAAAGCCTGTGTTGTGTGCAAACTTCCCTGAATTCTGAGCCCATTGTGACCGGATTAGCTTTATGAGTTCGGCCTCCCAAACACTGTGATCTGGGAGTTGGGATACAATAGCCAATCTAAGGTTCACTCTTCTAGGAACTGGGTGGGGATGAGGGTGGTACTGGTATTGTTTAAACCACAGATGTGTCTGATGTAGGAGAAAAGGTGACTTTCTGTAGAAGGCATGGATACTCTTCCTAGAAAAGAGGAATTTGCTATAAGTGAAGTCACCGATTTCTACAGTTCCCTCCATCCCAAGAGCTTCAGAAATTTTGAACCTGTTGCAAGCATTTATCTATTTCTTCTTAAAAAGTAGGGGTTGGAATTGGAAAGTAGTTGAAATAGACCTTTCATTGAGTCCGTGTAGGGTGTGGAGAAGTGAAGAGGGAAAGCATAACAAGAGCTCTTCCTAGGCAGCTAGCTAGATATGATGGCTATGCCTGCAGTCCCAGCATTCTGCGCGCCTGAAACAGAAGTGTAGGCTCAAGCCCACCCTGGGCACTTTTACAACAAAGAGCCTGTTTTAAAATACACTTTTTTAAAAAGGGGGTGGCCGAGGATATAGTTCACTGTGAAAGCCCTGGGGTTCGATCGCCAGTACCACCACCACCAAAAACAAAACAAAACAAAAAACCTTTCCAGGTGATAATTCTTAATCAGAGGTTAAAAACAGTAAAACGGAAGGAAAGGATTGAAATACATAATGTGTTCCTTTCATTCACGTTTTTTAGCCTTTTAAGACTAATGTCACTAGTAGGTTAACACTTACCTAAAAACATTTGAGACTTAATTTTGTGCTGAGGCACAAAACCAGAGCCTGCCATGCTGGAAATGCTAGGCTCTCTGCCAGTTGAGCTATATTCCAGCCTGTATGTGACTGTTTTTATAAGTTGTAATTTTCTCTGCATCCAGCTCTGATTTCATAGATAAGTGTTTTTTCTATATTAGGTATATTAAACTGATAACTAGTAAAGTAAATCAGTTAAAGTCTCTTGAACTTAACTTTTGCTATACTGTTATTTATAATACATTAAGAATATGTAATCATGAGAAGCAATTATAAACCTCTAACTTAAACAAATCCAGGAAGGTCACAAATTTGAGCCCAGCTGGGCAATTTAGTTAGACCTTTCTCTCTCTCTGTCTCTCTCTCTGTGTCTCTCTCTCTCTTTTAATAAAAGAGACTGGGAATGTAACTCAGTGTGAAATCTTTGGGTACAGTCCTTGGTACTGGGGAGAGGGAGGGAATTGGGGTGAAGAATAAAACTTGCGTGTAGCCAACCAGTCTACCACAGTAGCTCACAGATGTAATGCCAGTGTTTAGGAGGCCAAACTGGAAGGATTGTGTGAGTTCAACAGCAACCTGGGCTATATAGCAAGACTCTGTCTCAAACAAAACAAAATCGAACAATTATATGTTTAAGAATTAATGGGCTGGAGGCATCGTACAGCGGTTAGGGCTTGATTCCCAGTACCACATGAGCCAGGTATAGTGATGCACTCCTGTAGTCTCAGCACTCAGGAGGCTGAGACTGGAGGGTTGCTATGCGTTCAAGGCCAGCCTGGACCTCAGAATGAGATTGTATTCCCCCCAGTGCCCCCCAAAAAGTGAAATATACTGGTAATTAATTACTGAATGTGATAAATACAACAATGACAGTTGTAGAATTCAGATGTTGGATACATGAATATTTGTTGAAAAGTTCTCATAAATATTTTGGAAAGTTTGAAATTTCTGATAGTAAGATGCTGAGAAAAAATAAACATTTATTTACAATTTATGATGAACATAGCTATATAAGTATTCTTGCTTGATTGAAATATGAAATTGTTTTGTTTTTGAGATGAAAGTCTCACTGTATTGCCTAGGCTGATCTCAGACTCATATGCTTACTTGACTTGCCGGCCTCAGGCTACTATGTAGTTGGGACTAATGGCATGGACCTTCACATCGAGCTGAAATTGCTGTTTCTGTGGATCAAAAACAGTTGAATTTAGGCTCTCTGGTTTAACTAAGTACTCAGGCTGTCTGTGTGTGTATTTGTGCATGTGTACGCATTTGCACTTAGGGCTTTCACACTGAGCTACCTTTTAAAAATTTTTATTCTGGAATAGCATCTTCCCCCATTTACCCAAATTGGATTTAAACTTGAGATTCTCCTGCCTCACCTTTTCAGGATTTGGTGATTGTAGGTGTGCTACCATGCCCAAATTGAATAGATACTAAATTTGTTTCTTGATGGCTGAAAATAGCTTAATTTAAAATTTGATAGACAGTACTGATTATAGAGCTACATAGGTATACTGGCATATAGCTACATAGGTGTTCTGTTGCTGCAGTTAAAAACAGTTACAAGAGGTCATGTGTGATGGCACATACCTATAATCCTAACTACTAAGGAGGCTGAGGCTAGAGGATCAAAATTTAAGGCCAGCTGGGAAAATGTAGTAAGGCACTGTCTGAAAATTAAAAAATGGGTTGGGGTGTGTATGCGGAGGAATGGCACAGTGGTTAAAGCCCATGCCTTGCAAGCATAAGGCCTCAAATTCGATTCCCCAGCACCACGTAAAGCTGGGCATGGTGGTGCACACCTGTAATCCCAGCAGTAGGGAGGCTGAGGTACAGGTAATTTGTTATCAGTCCAATGCTAGCTTGGCCTACATAGTGAGTTCAGGACCATTCTGGGCTGCAGAGCAAGACCCTATCTCAAAAAAAAAAAAAAAAAAAAAAAAAGGCTTGGGATATAGCTCACTGATAGAACACGTTCAGGTTCAGTCCCCCATACAAAGAAGGGGGGATTGAGATGACAGTGAGGGCTTAGGCAGCTTCGTTGAAGTTAATGAGTGATAAATACATGCTACCAACTACTTTGAAAGCTGGATAGAATTACAGCTTGTCATGGCTTTGGTTCACATTTTTCTCTGGTCTAATTAAAAATTGGAGTTTTAATTTTATTTCTTCACCCCTACTTCCTCCATACCCCAGCACACATGGATATTCATGTTCTGCAAGCACTGGAGACCTCACTCATCGATAATACCTGACTATATAGTGTTCCCACTGAACATAGCTAAGCTAGTTATTCTGAAAGAAACCACTTACCTAATTACATACAAAGTGCACAGTAGGTAACAAGCTTTAATTAGCATTTGTTTCCACTTACACAAACTTTAACGAGGAAAGAGATAAGAATGGTCTCTGTATTTGCTCTAATGGAAATCAGTGTCAAAACTTGTGTTAACTGGGAAGAAGAAAGACATGGTACCTTATTTCCATAAGAAAATTAGACTTCATAAAGTACCCTGAAAAGCGGTACTTTATATTGTTTTTAATTTTTGTAGGGAAAATGTTTTTGAAGTAAACAACTCAGTAGGAAAAATTTTCCCTCACCATTTTTATTGGTATATATGCGATACATGTTTACAGTGAACCTGAATATTTTGTGCACATATATATCACATCAGCTTTACAATCCTTTCCCATTTTTGGCCCTCCAACACTCTTCATCTTCCCTAACTCCCACTATCACGCTCATTTGGTTCTATAGAATGCTAATACTAGCATCTTGTACTTGAGGCTTTTGGGTTTGAAATGCAATAAATACAATATAATTTCAGAAAAGGAAGAACCACTCATACCTAATGGAAACCTGTAGACCTCAATTTATCATATCTGTTTATCAAAACAGTTTACCTTTCTGCTTTAATTTTCTTTTTAGTATACTTTTTCTTCTGGTATAGTTACTATACCAGAAAATGGTCAATTTTCCCTCAGTTGAAAACTGAATGAGACTGTGTAAAATCACTTGTGTGCTTGTTTTTCCAAGTTCCTTAAGAAATTAGTGTTGAAATAGGGAAGACACTGATTTTATTTTATTTTATTTATTTATTTATTTATTTATTTATTTATTTATTTATTGAGACAGGGTCTCTAGTCCAGGCTGGTTCTGAACTAACTGTAACCCAGGCTGGCCTTGAACTCCTGGCAATCCTTGTGCTGGAATTATAGGCATGCACCACCATGCCCAGTTTATGTGGTGCTGGGGAATAAACTCTGGTACTCTGGCATTTGCATAGCACTTGCCAGACAAACGCTTTAACCGCTGAGCTATTCCTCCAGCCCCAAAGACACTGAATCTTGTATGTCTGTGCTTAATGCTCTTTAGAGAACTACCTGGTTCTAAAAAACATAGCTGGATTGGTGCTGCTTTCCTATAATTGTAGTTCTCTGGGAGGCTGAGGCAGGATGATTGCAGGTTCTATTGGAAATATACTATTTGTTTCTTTAGTCTTTTCATAGGGCATAGGTCTGTCATACAATAGCAGATTCATTAAGTAAGTGCTTCCTTTTAGAGGAGGTGGGGATCCTAAAAATAAACATAATATTTTCAATTTACAGAAGTTGCTGGGTGTGCTTTGCCACTGATGAAGATGACCGAACAGCTGAATGGGTGAGACCATGCAGGTGCAGAGGATCTACTAAGTGGGTTCACCAGGCATGTCTACAGCGCTGGGTGGATGAAAAACAAAGAGGAAACAGTACAGCCAGAGTGGCGTGTCCTCAGTGCAATGCTGAATACCTAATAGTTTTTCCAAAGTTGGGTAAGAATATCTATAAAACTATTCAGATTATCTTTGATTTTATTATATATAACTGCCTGATCTCAACTTTTTAAAAAAATGACCCATGTCTTTGCTTTTTGTGAGTTTCTATAATCCCTAGTCTCTAAATGTCTCACATTTATTTGCTTTGCTAATAGTTTATAATGTTAAATATATCATCAAATTCAGCCACATGTCTGTGTATTAACTATTTTCATGTGGTTGAGAGGAGAAAGAACATGTATCTCTGTGGAGATAGTCAAATAAGAAAGTGATAATAAAAAACTTCACTTCTATTCTCTGGAGACAGTTGGTGTAGGAGAAAACAGTAGTGTATTCTTTCTAATACTCCTTAATTCATTAAATAACAAAAGGGAAATTAAAGATTTTAATAAGATATAGAGTTTTTAATTCATCTTTTGAATTTGATGTATTGGGTTATTTTTCATGAAAGCTACTTTTCCTTTTTCTGGGGATTGGCAAGCAAGGAATGATCCAAAGGTCTTTGAGAATGAGGTATAGCAGACTAAAATAAGCTGTGACTATGGAGTATTATTCAACTTTAAAGAAGAATGAAATTATGTCATATGCAGGAAAATGGATGAATTTGAGACTATAATGTTAACTGAAGTAAGCCAGACATGAAGTTAAATATTACATGGAATCTCTTATATGAGAAACTTAGAATATAAATAAAAAGCAAAATAAAGGAGAAATGGTGGAAAACAAAAATTCAGAGTTTTTAGATGTGAGAAAAGGTGTCTGGGGAATGGGAGAGATGGGAGTCTAAAGGAAAAGAAAATTATCATGATATGTATATATACCAATTTCTTAATTTGAACATAATTCATACATTGTAAACATACACTGATTTTTTTTTTTGGGAAAAGTTGTAACTAAAGCTAATATTAACAACTTCCATTATAGCCATACATTTATGAACTAGAATCATTTTTTTTTTTTTTTTGAGACAGGGTCTCAGTCTGTAGCCCAGGCCGGTCCTAAACTCACTATGGATCCCAGGCTGGCCTTGGACTCATGGCAGTCCTCCTGTCTCAGCCTCCCGAGTGCTGGGATTACAAGCATGTGCTGCCGTGCCCAGCTTATGTGGTGCTGGGGAATCGAGCTCAGGTACTTAGCGTGTACCTGAGCGCTTACTAGGCAAGTGCTTTAACTGCTGAGCTATTCTTCTTTGTTTGGTATTGTCCTAGTTACTTTTTTCATCATTGTGACAGGGTACCTGATATGTACAGTTGTTAGGAAGGAAAGATTTATTTTAGCTCACAATTTCAGAAGGTCACATTTCATTCATGGGTGGCCAGCAACAGGGAAAGTACATAGCACAGGTGAAAGGGGAGGCAGCTCCTTCTTTTAGAGACAGTCTTGCACTGTCATCCAGGCTGGTCTTATACTCGCTGTGTAACCCATGCTGGCATCAAACTCAGAAGTAATTCCCCTGCCTCAGTCTCCCAAGTGTTAGAGTTATAGACCAGCACCACTATACCTGGTTTTGTGGTGCTGGGGTTTGCTTGCAAGGCAAGGACTTAACCACTGAGATATGCCCCGAGACTGAAAATTTGGAAATTATTAGACATGCTTTTTTTATAGGTGCTATATATACTGAAATCCTGTTTTTAAAAATGAGGTAATATCAGTACAGATAGTAAAGTACTTTTTAATATGAGCAGATGATTAAAAAGGCAGAAAAATGTCCTTGATTATTTTTCTCTAGTATGATGGATGCATGAGAAGAAATGATATGAAAGTAGCGTCCGCAAACATTTGGAATTTGTGGACAGTATGGTAGGTCTTTGTGCACTAATTTTAAACAAAGGAATGAAATATTTTCATTATAAAAACAGAACAGTATTTTAAAATTAGCCTGTGGCTGGAGCCATAGCTCAGCTATTAGAGTGTTCATATAGCAAGTACAAGGCCCAGGGTTCAATTCCCAAGCACCATATAAATCTGATGTGATACTGCATGTCTGTACCCAGCACTTGGGAGGCTGAGACAGAAGGATTTCCATGAATTCCAGGCCAGCCTGTGCTACATAATGAGTTTAGAACCAGCCTGGACTACAGCGTGAGACCCTGTCTCATGAAGTGAAATGATAAAATAATAAACCTAAGCATCAGGACAATACTGGGCTGTGTGATAAGTCCAGGACCAGCTTGAACCACAGAACAAGACCCTATTTCAAAAAGGGGGAAAAAAATCAAACGTTTTGGGTTGGGGACATAATTCAGTGGTTATAGTGCTTGCATAGCAAATACAAGGCCCTGGGTTCAATTTCCCAGAGCCACATAAACAGGGCTTGGTGGCAAAGGACTATAATTCTGGCACTCCAGAGGCTGAGGCAGGAGGATTGCCATGTGTTTAAGGCCACCTCTCTCCAGGTCACTTGTCCTTCAACATCTCTCCTAATGTTCTCGTTACTCCACAATGTAGTCTCTCGATATTACTGGCTGTGCTGATGTGATCAGTGGTGAGTCTTGATCAGGGTTTCTATAGAATGCTTTGTTTTTAATTATATTATCTTCAGATTGCTGTGTTAATTTCTGTATACAATGAGAATAACGGCTTTGGTGTATAGCTTTCTTTAGATTATAAGCCCCAGAAGGTATGTAATAACTCAAACTTTTTTTTTTTTTTGAATACCAGATCTTGTTCCATAGTCCAGGCTGGTCCTAAGCTCACTGTGTAGTCCTCACTTTGTAGTCCTTGAACTCATGGTAGTGCTCCTGCTTCAGCTTCCCAAGTGTTGGGGTTATAGGCATGCACCACCGTACCCAGATAATCTTACATGGTCTGGAGACTTGAACACAGGGTTTTGTACATGCTAGGCAAGTACTTTAACCACTGAGCTATGTGGCAAGTCCCAGTAACTGATATGTTTCACCCTGCACCCCCTCGAATTTTTTGGAGGTTCTAACGGGGGAGCAAAGCAACTCGTATATCAGAACGGTCATCCTCTTCCACCAAGCACTCAGCTTTGGAAGGGACTCAATATGTAGTGGTAAGGGAGTAAAAGGACACCTGCCTGGCCAGCCAGATTAGTTGAATCAACCCTGGCAGTCAGTGGGGTGATAGATGACACAGCCAGATCGCCCTCATATCCTTTTTTTTTTTTTCTTCATTGAAGTAGGGTTTTGCTTTATAGTCCAGGATGGTCCTGAGCTCATTGTGTAGCCCTGGCTAACCTCAAATGCACAGCATTCTTCCTACCTCAGCCTCCCAAGTCCTGGGATTAAAGGCGTGCACCACCACACTGTTTATGTAGTACTAGGGAATCAAAACCAGGGCCTCATGCCTACTAGGCAAGCACTCTATGACCACTGACCTACACCTTCAACCACCTTGCAAATTTCTGACGTGGAGCTGGAGTAATAGCACTGTGGTTACAGCATTTGCCTTGAAAGCACAAGGCCCTGAGTTTGATTCCCTAGCACCACATGAACTGGGTGTGGTGGCACATACCTGTAATTCCAGCACTCAGGAGGCTGAGGCAGAAGGATTACTATGAGTTTTAGGCCAACCTAGGCTATACAGTGAGTTCGGTACCAGCTAGAACTCACAGTGAAAGCCTGTCTCAAAAAAAAAAAAGTCTGATGTAATAGTTTGTATGTAGAGGATGTTCAGTGAATATAATAATTACTGAATCAAGAGGTTTCATCAAGTTTGACTCAGTTCTTTGGCCTTGCTTTGAAAAGGCCTCAGACCCTTCCACTTTTCTAAAAATTTCTGGAGCCAAATTATATTGGGTCTTTGGTCATGATGGAGCCCACCTGTAATCCTAGGGAGGCTGAGTCATTATGATCACAAATTCAGGCCCAGTTTCGGCATCTTAGGAGTTTAGCAAGACCTTGTTCAAAGTTTAAAAAGGGGCTGGAGTGTATCTCAATGCAAAGACTCCAGGGTCAGTAAACAGTACTGAAATGAAAAATTATATTGGGCTTAATGGTAGTTAACAGAATATCTCCAAAATAGCAAGCAAGTAATAGAAGCATAATTGGCATATACAGCTGTTGGAATGACATTAATAACTGGTGTTTAAATTATAAAAAGGAGTGTGTTAGAGAATACTACATTAAATATGACATTGAAGAAATAATTTTGTGGAACTATAAGAAAATAGCTTTGGTCCCTTTACCTACTGTTCTAAGGTAAACAACGAGTGAAATCAGAAAAGTGCTGTTCTGACCAAGCACTGGAGAATCTCATGTTCACTAGGACTGTTTTTGAAAAGACCAAGCTGAAAGACCCCTTCACTCTACTGTCCAGTGTAAGTAAGAGATGGAAGTAACAGGACAGTTTTTTTTTTTTATAAGAAGCAGTTATATTTGAGGCTATTATAGGCTCTATAGCGCTTGAACAGGTGACTTTCAAGAACTTAGGAAGGATTATTCAGCTGCTTATGCACGTGACTGAGAGATTTCAAACTATTCAAATCTAAGTTGCCATCACATTTTTTATTACAATTATTTCTGAAACAGTAGAGCATACAACTCTGTAAAAGCATTTATAGAGGGTTTTCTTGACACAGAGTCTCACTCTGTAGTCCAGGCAGGTGCTGAACTGGCTGTGTAACCCAGGTTGGCCTTCAACACATAGCAGTCTCCGGATTGCTGAGATTACAGGAATGCGCCACCATGCCCAGCTTATGTGGTATTAGGGAATCAAACCTGGGGCCTCACCATTGCTAGGCAAGTGCTCTCTAAATGCTGTTCTGTTCCTCCAGTCCCTGTAAAAGCATTTTAGGTTTATAGAGAATATTGAACAAGTCATCTTTTAAAATCCACCTTGTCTGAAGCTTCACTTTTTGTCTTTGTATTTCAGGTCCAGTCGTTTATGTCCTGGATCTGGCAGATAGACTGATTTCAAAAGCTTGTCCGTTTGCTGCAGCAGGAATAATGGTTGGCTCTATCTATTGGACAGCTGTGACATATGGAGCAGTGACAGTGATGCAGGTTTCCTATTTTACTTACTTACTAATGCGACTTTTGATATGGAGATCTTTTGAATATTTTAGGAGTTTTGGGTTTTATCATGGTTTAAAAATAAGAAAATACATTTTTGAAAACTCTGAGAAGTATTCCTACTCTTGCCCCCATTTTTCTAGTCCTCCCTTCTCTTCTCTACGTGGCCACAATTGTAAGCTTCACATCTATTCTTCCACACAATTTTACACACACACACGAGAGAGAGAGAGAGAGAGAGAGACAGAGAGAGAGAGAGAGAGAGACAGAGAGAGAGAGAGAGAGACAGAGAGAGAGAGAGAGTGTTTTTCTCTACTGTTCAGGCAAAGTGCTCCACCACTCAGCTCTTTCCCAAGCCTTGTTATTTTATCTTAAGATGGGGCTTCACTAAATGCCCAGGTTGGTCTTGGACCTTCAGCCCTCCTGCCTCAGCTTCCCATGTAGTTGGATTATATTTATGCCCAATCGTCTTTTTTTCATAGTGAATCTTGGAGGTTTTCTCATATAAATATATAGAAATCTTCATTGGCATTCTGTGTTTAAAACTATAACAATATACTAAGCAGTCTGTTATTGGTGGACAATTAGTTGTTTTTAGTCTTTGACTATAATTTAGCACTACTGAAATCAGTAACTGTTAAAGAGAAATTTAAATTTCAAGATTCAGTCTCAAGCCTCTGACTCTCCTTTGTCATCTCTGTTCCTTGGAGATGTAAAGCTGTCCTTCTTGTTCTATTTGTATTCAGATCTATGTCTTTCCCCTTGTTGTCTCCTCAAATTCAGTCCTATAATAGCAGCTTGATTCTTCTGGAACAACCTGTTGTGACTTCATACTCAGTATTATTGAAATCAGGCTGTCTTTTCTTTAACTTGAACCATAAACTTAATTCCCTTTATAATTTCTTTGTCTTTGATTCCTACTTTCTACTTGGTTTACATTCTACATTCTAGGAATTACCCTTGTTCGTTCAATTTCTCCACGGCCTATCTAACTCACTGGCTAATGTCAAGCAGTTTGTCCATCTTGATAAATTCTGCATCTCTGCCCGCCTGCCTGCACTTTTTTAAACGTATGTATCTTGTCACTTTTCCATCATACCTTAGTGGCTAAAGGAGCTTCTTGTTTGGTTTCTCTGGCTTTATTTCTCTTCTATCTATCCATCCTTCCAAATGAATCTTTCTAAAATAACATCAACATCTTAACATTTGTCAGCTTAACATCTTACTACTTTAAGTAATGTTTTTAAGAGTAGTACTTTAACCTCTAGGATGGTTAAGTGTTTCCTAAGTAATTCAGTATTATTTAACACATTTAGGTTTGTAAACAATAGAATTTGCTTTTTCTAGAATGAAGAGTATGCATGGAAGACAAGGGGATGGAATTAATTGAAACTGTTATTTTGGAAATTGAACTAACCACATATAGTCTACAGTGTTTATGGTTTTCCATTAATATTCACAGTGAGACAAAGTATTATGCTTCATCATAAAATGTTAATACACCTCAGAAATCTAGATGTAGTCTCTGGAATGAATCACAAATAGTACAGCATCATTTGTTATGATCATAACCTACAAAGGTTGAAAAGCACTGACTTGAAAAAAATGCAGAGTTCTTCACAATTGTATTTCATTCTGCAGGGTCTCCTAAAAGTTACTAATTTTTTTCTTTGTATGAGAACTTTTGGGGTACCTTGTATATTGAATTCAGTGCTTGCAGAATTTTTCTCATAGCATTAGTTTTACTTCAAACATAAGCAAAAAACATTAGCTAACAGATTTTAAATTATATTTTGTATTTTTATATATATGGCAACATTTGGAATACCCTGTACTACTCCATCCATCCTTACATTATTTAGTTTACCCTTGATTTTTGGCTGATGTCATTCTCCCTGTCCAGCTCCTGCCCTTCTGGCCCTTTTCTGTTTATCCAGATTTAAACCCTCTTTTCAGGCTTAACTGCATTTGCCTCTACGTGAAACTTACCAGACAATTCTGCCCGCTATGATTTCTTCCTTCTCTGTATTCATGACATTTTCATATCCTCACATGGCAGTAATTTTATGCTGACCGAGTGACATTTTATATATGAATTACCTACTTAACTTTTCATATACTTAGGCTTTACTTTTCCTACTAGAAGATAATTTTCTTCAAAGTAGAATCTGTTTCATACTTCATTATTCCCGGATACAATAGCCTCATAGAAACTAACACATACAAGCTTTCATAAATACTGATGTTGTTATGTGGCTAGTTCACATAATTGGTATCTTATCTGATCGGGGAAGCTGAGGCTCTATGATCAGAACTGACAAAGATATAGAAACTTAGAGTACACTATACTTTATTTAATATCCAAATATAAAATATTATAAATAGGGTTTTTGCAGATAAGGAAAAAGAGGCCCTCTGAGATTGGTTTCTCTTAACACCTTACATTGACCAAAAGAAGTGAAAGTGCCCTTATTGAGAAATAACTTTTAACCTATTACTATGTTAAAGAAAAACAAAGAATTTTGATAGTTATTCTTAACTTCACTTTAATTATTGTTGTATTTATATATTTATGTATTTATTTATTTAAAGACAGGGTCTCATTCTGTAATCCAGGCTGCTCCTAAACTCATTATGTAACCAAGGCTGGCCTCAAACTCATTACAATCCTCTTGCCTCAGCCTCTTGAGTGCTGGGATTACAGGCAGGCACTACCATGCCCGGCTTATGTTGTGCTGGGAAATCAGACCCAGGGCCTTGGTCCTCAGACTCTCATTTTAACACCTTAATATTAGGGGCTGGGGGCTGGAGGAATGTCTCAGTGGTTAAAGCTGGGGCCAGCCTGGGCTTCATAATGAATTCAGGACTAGCCTGGATTACAAAGTGAGACCCTGTGTCAAAAAAAGCCAGTAAAGAAGCAAATATTGTATCCTACAAGAAAGATTGCCAGCTGTATTTTAGAATTTTGAACCATATTTGTATGATTCATCAGAAAGTTGACATTGAGGGGCTGGGGGAATAGCTAAATGGTTAGTGCTTGCCTAGCAAGTGCTGAGTACCCGAGTTTGATTCCCAGCACCACATAAGCTGGGTGTGGTGCCGCACACCTGTAATCCTAGCACATGGGAGGCTGAAGCAGGAGGATTGCTGTGACTTCAAGGTCAGTCTGGGCTACAGAGTGAGCTCAGAACCATATGGAGTGAGACCTTTTCTCAAAAAAAGTTAAATTAACATTGAGCTGGATGGAATCTTCTAAGACAAGATTTTACCCTTGAGGGCCTGGCACACATTCTATCACTGAGCTATGCTCCCAGCTCCAAGATGCAAGATTTGTTTACTTTTGGTTGTGGTAGTAGTAGTGTTTTGTTTGTTGTTGTCATAGTTTTGGTTTTGGGGGTCACTGAGGATTGAGCCCAGGGCTGTTGCATCGAGCTACATACATCCCCAGGCCCTTTTTTTGAGACATGATCTCTCACCAAGTTGCCTTGGCTGAACTCAAACCTACCATCTTCCGTCTCAGCCTCCCATAGTGCTAGGATTACAGGTACATGCCATCACACCCAGCCAAGAATTGCATTTTAAGGCCATCTTCTGAAGGCCAGTCCACCCCATGGCAGACCAGGCACCTTCTAGAGAGTGAGCAGAAATGCAGGTATGTTCTTCGAGAAGACAAATGTGACCATTTGGATGAATATCCCAGTCCTACTACCCTCTAGCCAAATCCAGTGAGAGGAAAGCAAGCAAAAAACTAAAGGTCCACCCCTTTCACTGACATGTAATCAGTGTGACTGACCATTTTTAAAGCTTTTTTACTTCAATTAATATAAGATTGCTTGGAAGCTATTTTTCAGTGATACTTCTTATAACTAAATCAGGTCTGACCTGTTTCTGGCGTATTTTTAAAACTTTATTTCTGAATTCTTTTGAAATTAAGTAGGGTCTGTAAAATGAGCTGAGTTCACACATGCACCGTGTCACTTCAGAAGGAGGTGACTGGCACCTTCTGTCTGTCTCACAGGTTGTAGGCCATAAAGAGGGACTGGATGTGATGGAAAGAGCTGATCCCTTGTTCCTTCTCATTGGACTTCCTACTATTCCTGTCATGCTGATTCTAGGCAAGATGATTCGCTGGGAGGATTACGTGCTTAGACTGTGGCGCAAATACTCAAATAAACTACAAATTTTGAACAGTATATTTCCAGGTAAGACCCTGAATTATGTTTAAAAAGTGCATAATCAAGTTGACCTTGTAGAATGGAAAAGAACCATTAACATCCTTTTTAAGACGTGTTTGAATTTTCCTTTAGCTATTCTTTTTTGTTTGTTTTTTTGTCTAGGGATTGGTTGTCCTGTTCCTCGAATTCCAGCTGAAGCTAATCCTTTAGCAGATCATGTGTCTGCTACCCGAATATTGTGTGGCGCCCTTGTCTTTCCTACTATTGCGACAATAGTTGGTAAACTGATGTTCAGTAGTGTTAACTCTAACTTACAAAGGACAATCTTGGTAAGATGGCTTTAATATTACTTATTTTATGTGGCATACAAAAGAGAATGAACCGAACATGTGGCTTGTTTTGTGTTTGTTGTGTTTTTTGAGATAGGGTCTCAGTGGTCATGAGCTCAGTATGTAGTCCAGACTGGCCTAGGACTCATGGCAGTCCTACCTGAACCTCCCAAGTGCTGAGATTACAGGCATATGCCACCATGCCCAGCTATGAAAAAGGGAAGGGAACTATATAAATACTCCATTTGTGGCTCCTTGGTCATCTGCTAGCTAGAATGGGAATAAAAGCGGAAGAGCCATGGCAGCAGTTCTGGCTTTCTGAAAGTATTCAGTGGGTACTTTCTCCTCGGGAATGTGCATGACCATCACACGCATCCTTCTTGCCAGCAGATTATAGTAAAGAGCTTCTGCTGTAGGTCAGACTGCCTGGTTCAGATGTAACACAGATATCATCCTACTGTGAAACATAAATCAAATTTCTTAACTTTTCCATGCCTGGAGAACAGAAATGGGAATGGTGGCTAACTCAGAATAATTGTGAGCATGAAATGAGATAAATACTAGCACATAGTAAGCACTCATGTCATTCCCTGCTGTTATTCCCATGTTCCCTGTGGTGGCAGTCTGCACATAGTGCTCTGATGTTCTCCTTTCGGTATCAGCATGGATGTGGAGCTAAGGGGAAGGAAGACTTCTCAGAATAATAGGGAAGGCATCTTTATCCTCTGTTACCTACAGTGTCTACGCCTCACCTATCTCACCCTCTAGTAGAAAAGCGAGTGTTTCACCTATAATCATCTGCAGGAGCTCAGTATCCAAGCCTATTTTTTTTTGTGGTCTAAGTGAAACTTTTTATTATATTTTTCTAAACTTGTGTTATAAAAAACTAACTTTTTTTTATTTTAGGGTGGAATTGCTTTTGTTGCCATAAAAGGAGCATTTAAGGTTTACTTCAAACAGCAGCAATATTTACGTCAGGCACACCGCAAAATTCTAAATTATCCAGAGCAAGAAGAAGCATAAAACTGTGACTTCTAGTTCTTCTGCAGTCCCCTCATCCTAAGAGTCTTTTGTCTTGTTTTGAGTCCATCATTAATGCACTAGTGGAGACTTGTGATAAGCTGCTGCTCCTATATTTTTAACAACAATAATAAAGTACTTAGGGCAGGGAATCCTCTCAATAATCACGGAACCTAAAGATGTGATTTGTTTTGTTTTATATGTACTTCTTTTACGGAAGTCATCCAAACCATTATCTTAGCATGGTAAACTGCATTTGTTCATACTTTCTCCAAACAGATGTAAACATCGAAACTGTACAATATTAAAAAATGCACATGCTGTTTTATTCCGATGCCTCTTTTGTACATGTCCATGTTCAGTATTTTCTTAGAATCAGAACTCAGTGAAGGTGCTGTGAGGATATTTCTCACAGGCATAATTGGATTACATGCTAAAAAGTATGTTAACATGAGGAAATATAAATTAGTTATGAATAACAAACCAAAAATGTATGTAAACTTTCAAATGCTTATCTGAACGAATGAAATTTTGTTTTCCTTAACTCATGTGATGTCCTCAAATGTGTAGGGTAAAAGTTCACAGGGCTTCCAGATCACTTTTTCACTATTAAATTTTATTTATACAAGGTCAACATCTCATAATTTGTAATGTAATTTTGACTCGTAGTCTTGATTACTTTGTGTGTGTGCGTGTGTGTGTGCGCATGCACGCGCAGATGTGGGTGTGCGAGTGCATATGCGCCTGTGCCTATCTTTGTCATCAGGTCCTTTGTTCTCTGGAGTAAGGTTTTTAAATCTGTATTTCTAGAAATTAGAGCTGCCAGTTAATGGTAGTTTGACCAGAGAATGATTTGCCAAGAAAAAAAACAACAAAAATCAATAAAATCATTTTACTCTCTGTGACTGATTGAGATACTAGTTGACCACCTCCTGTTGGCCAGGCACTGTGCAGAGTGCTGTGGAGCACAGCAGGGAACAGGACAGACTTGGTCCCATTTCTTACAGAGTTTACAATCTAGTTTCAGCAGATAGAGAACCAGCAATGAGTAAAACCAAGGTGAGGCCTTGAGTTCTTTGTTTATATCAGCCAGTGAATAGAAAATTAGGAAAACAAGACTTGAATAAATTTTGAAGTCATTTTCTTAGCTGAGTCAGTTTATTATAGAAACCAATACTACTGATTTTAAGTTTTAATTGCTTATCATATTGATGAGGCTCTCCCCTAAATCACTATTTAACTAGTTTTATATTCATTTTTCAAAAGCGGTTATTTAAGCCCTTTTTGGTACAGTGGCCGTTTTCACAGCTGGCAGTCTAAATTTGGTCTTTTGGTTATTTGCAATAATGAAAAAATGTAAGTCCAAAAACCCCTGTTTTGTCTACAGTATCTAATGCAAGAAGTAGATAGTGCCCTTCCTGATAAGTGGCCACTTCTTTTCATGAGAGTAGCAAATACAGACTGGGCTATGTTAGATCGCAATAATGTATGTTAATTTTGCTAATGACTTGTATCTTTCTGTAGTGTAGTGTACTTATGTAGTGTTTATGTGAATGGCTGTTGAACATTCAGAGTTACAACTATTTGGGGATAAAGGGAAGACTTAACTGAATGAGCCTTATTGAGAACACTGCTGCCACTCTGAAGGGGAAATTAAAAATCTATGATTATATGTGAAGGTAGATTATATAGCTATAGTTATAAAATATATTGGGTTTTTAAATTTTTTCAACATGAAAAGATATGTTAGATAATTCTGCATCGTTTTGTTACATAGTACAGCCCTGAGGCGCCCTTTGCTAAAGTCACACAAGCACAGTTCCCCATGTACTACTTTAATGCTCAACATGAGGAATAACTGTTGAGCTGCATTGGTATAGAGGCCCATGAAGGCCAGGGAAGCAACAATGCTAATCCTCTGGGGACAGGAGAGAGAGGGGAAAGTTTCCGGGGCTGTGTGGAAGGAGCTATAAGTGCCTGAGGACCAGAGTGTCCTCTAGCCCTGAAAATGAATACTTTCAAATCTCATGAGCCTTAGTTCAAGAAATACTATATGCCAACTTCTAAGAAAGCGGCCTGCCCCACATGAAACAACAGAAGGTCATAGGCAGACTTAAAGTTGGATGGGCCTGCATACAAACTCCACTTCAGCTTTTAACGACTGTGTCAGGGCCATGCCAAGTGGCTTAAGCTGTGTCTTAATGGCCATGGTCCTGTTCCTCTCCATGATGCAAGAAATATTTAGAAGACTATTTCTAGGATTAACAGAGAAACTGAAGCAACTAAAGCACTTTAAGCTTGAGTAGCCCCTGAAGAGTAGTAGTTGTTTCTTAATTGCTAGATAAGCTGTTTGTACTCTAGGAAAAGGGAATGAAGAGGTAAAAAGGCATGGAGAACAAATTAAAGACATGTAGACTTTTGGGATGCATAAGAATATTGTGTGTTTTTCAGTTTATTTTCATAATTGGTTTTCTGTGTAGTTTTTAGAAACTTTAATGTTTTAAATTTTCTTAAAAATTCAACGACAACTAGTAGAATTCTGTTTGCAGAAGTTAACTTATCTCCATTTAAATGGCTGAAAATATTGTTCATTATATGATTATCAAATTACTGTGAAGAATATAAAATTAAACTTAGTGACTGAATTAGTCACTTCCTTGCTAATTCTGCTGTAATTTTTTAAATGTCATTTTTAATGTAGCAAGACTATCTCAAAACTGGCTGGATTAGGTTAAATAAAGAATTTTTATGTTCTGTAGGTGTTCTTTGTGTTTTGAAGAAATCCCAACTTATTCTGTGCCTGTTTTTTTCAAAATTATATTTACCATGATTCTAGTGAAATTTTTATGTGAAAACAGCCTGAATTTTAAAAAGATGTATTTAGAAATTTGTCTTAATTGCTCAGTCGGGCTCACCTGAATTCTGCGCCTTGCCTGTCCACCCTGATAGCCTCGTGGGGTGAGTATGGTTAGACTGGCGTCTAGGCAGGATCTGGGGATCTCCTGCCAGTGGTTTTGGAATAGTCGGGTAAGGTGGGAACACAGAATGCTTTTCTGAGATACAAAAAAATAAATTTCTGAAGGAGATTGAAACTTCTAGGATGAGGTGCACAGTGGTTAGAGCAGTAGCCCAGCAAGTGCAGAGCTCTGAGTTCACTGCTGTGGCACCATATAAATGGGATGGTGGTGCACACCGGTAATCCCAGCACTCGGAGGCTGAGGCGGGAGGATTGCTGTGAGATCAAGGCCAGCCTGGGCTCCATAGTGAGTTCAGGACCAGCCTGGACTGCAGAGCAAGACCCTGTGTCCCCCTCCCCCCCCAAAAAAAAAAAGTGTAGTTATGAGTAAGTCAAACAAAGGTCTGTGCATCCCTGAGGGTTGACTGTTGATTCTGAGTCATTTCATTACTTCTACCAGAGAGCACGAGACTCACCAGAGAAACAGCTTAGAGTCTTAAAAGTCTTGGCTACATTGTCTGATAATTACTTGCTGGGTGATTTACTTTAATTCTCACAACCCTCGGTTTCTTCCTCCATGCAGTGAACGTTAGCCTGGCTACTTAGAGACTCTACACAAATCTCTGTTAAGTCTGTTGCAGAGGACTGCCTGTAAGTTTTCCTTGGTCTACTGGAATCAAAGTTGCTGCGTCTCCTTACCTGCCACTTTTCTCTCTATGCATATCAGGAATGGCCAGAGGGGTAGAAGGTCCAGTTTAATTCCTGAGCAGAGAGCAAGAAGGAGAGGTTTGCAGCGTAATACCTCTAAGAAGCCTTGTGGCCAGTAACAGACTGCATCATCATTCTGGGCAGCCCTGTAGCTTAGCATTTTACTGATAACGGCATACTCTGGCTGCTGTGTGTCAGCAGCAAACCCTGGTAGGTGTCTGTTGGCCACCAGTATCCCCTCAGTACTGTGCTAAGTCAGAGAGTAAGGAAGGGGTGAACAAGCCTGCTTTGGGAGATGAGCTCATAAAGGTGCCTCACAAGTCGTAGTCTCACAGCAGTGACACCACAGAACGCAAGAGCCATACAGAGTTCTGTTTCTTTTTATTTTGCTATCCCAGCCCTAGAACAGCACCCATATAGTACGGTTGTGGTAAATATTTTCTAAACTTGGGAGAAAAAGCAGGGGTTTGGTTTGGTTTGGTTTTGTTAAGGAAGGGTCTGGCTCTGTAGACCAGCCTGGTCCTGAACTCACTCTACAGCCCAGGCTGGCCCTGGACTTATGGCATCTTTCTGTTTCAGCCTTCCTAGTGCTGGGATTACAGGTGGGTGCCACCATCCCCAGCTTCTGTGATGCTGAGGAATCGAACTCAGGTGCTTTAGCACTTGTGTTAGCTTTAACTGCTGAGCCATTCCTCCAGCCTGAAAAGGCAGTTCTTTTAGGGTCAAAATAATTAATGTTCTGTCTCCTGAGTTCCTAATACATGTAAGTATGGCCATGCAGTGTGCTGGGACCAACCTGTGACGCTAGCCCCAAACGAGACAAGAGGATTGGAGACTTGAGGCCCACTGGGCCACTTACTGGAACCCTGTCTCAAAATAATAAAAAGGGCTGCCACCATAAAAGAAAGATGATTAAACTTGTACTTTACTTTTTTGGGGGTAGGGGATTAGTGCTGGGGATGGAACTCAGGGCCTCACAGACACTAGACAACTGCTGTACAACTAGGCTACATCCCCAACCCTAAAGCAGCTTTTAAAAGGTATAAAACCATTTTAAATCAAATACAAATTTTTAAAGAGCAATGAATTAGCAAAGGATCTGTCCCCCCCAAAATGCTTAAGTTTCTTATTAACAAACCAAAACAAACAGCAAATACCTGGCCATTGACTCAGGATATGAAACTGGGTTCAACCCCCAGTACAGAAATTCACACTGAAGAAAACAAAAAAGTCATTAACTCAAAGCCTTTCGACTAAATATCTGCCTCTGAGCAGGAGGTTGTGTCTCCTGTGGTCAAATAGAAAAACAAGAGAGGGTTTTTCTTTTTTGTCCCAGCCTGAAAGCCTTATTACATCTAACTCAGGCCCAAGCTGCGTAGGCATTTCACCATCTCCATAATTAGCAGGATCCTGTCCATGCTGCCATATAATCCTTGTGTACACTGAGGGCGACTCACTTCGGTGCCCCCTCCTGTCAGAAACTTTTACCCTTCTGTCCTTGTTTTCAAAAGAAAAACCTTTTTGCAACATGGAAAAAAAAAGATATTTTGTATATTTTGAGATTTTTCAGAGACCTATGCTATGGATGACTGTAAAATACATGGATAATACTTTTCCCTCCATTTATCAATATGTGTAAGTCCAAAATTTAAAGTTCGCACTGATCTTGAGCTTTTTGTGTACATACATATCTTGGCAAAGTTACAGATCCTTCCCCTCTCTCCTTTCGACTCGCCCCCCCCCATCCACCCCCAAATTCCCATTATTTCCCACATTAAGTTCCATGAAGTAATTGTGATCTGGGTTTCTCTTAACAGAGAAAACCATTTGATATTTCACTGTGCGCTTCTGACTCACTTCACTAAGCATGATGGTCTCAAGCTGTCTCCATTTGCCTACAAAAGCCTCCAACTTATCTGTCTTTATAGATGAGTAGTAATCCATTGTGTGTAAGTACCACAGTTTGTGGATCCATTAGTCTGTTGATGGGCATTTTGGTGTCTTCCACATTTTAGCTATTGTTAGTTGTGCTGCTCTGAACATGGGTATACATATATCTCTGTTATGTGTTGTTTTTTAACTCTTTTGGGAAAATTCCCAGAAGAGGTATTGCTGGATAGAAGGAGGTATTTATTTCCAGTCTTTTGAGAGGTTTCCATAGTGGTTGTACCAGTTTATATTCCCACCAGCGGTGCAGGAGGGTTCCTTTCTCCCCACAGCCCTGCCAGCACTGATTGCTGTTTGTGTTCTTGATATAGGTCGATCTCTCTGGAGTTACATGGTATCTTAGAGATGTATTGATTTGCATTACTCTTATGGCTAAGGATGTTGAACATCTTTTCATGTATTTATTGGCCATTTGAACTTCTTCATCTATGAACTGCCTGTTATTTCTTTTGCCCATTTTTCAATAGGGTTCTTGATTTTGAGGGGCTTTTCTTCAGTTCCCTCTATGTTATGGTTATGAGCCTCCTATCAGAGATATTGGTGGTGAATATATTTTCCCCATCTGTTGGTTCTATTTTTACACCGTTGATAAATTCCTTTGCTGTGCAGAAACTTTTTAATATCTAGGTCTTTGATCCACTTGCATTTGATTTGGGTGCATGGTGACAGTTGAGTGTCTACATTCATTCTTCTGCATGTGGATGTCCATTTTTCCCAGCACTGTTTGTTGAACAGGCTGTCCTTTTTCCATTGTATACATTTGGTCCCTTTGTCTAAGATTAAGTCATTGAGGGTATTTGGGTTTGTCTCTGCATCCTCCGTTCTGTTCCACTGGTCTGTCTTTGTGCCAGGACCAAATTGTTTTTATAACTATTGTATGTGTGGTATTGTAATGCCTCCTGCCATATGTCTTGTTACTCAAGACTGGTTTGGCTAACACTTCTTAAGTAAGCTTTTTGAAGGCTGGAGGAATAGCACAGTGGTTAAAGCACTTACCTAGCAAGCACAAGGCCCTGCGTTCAATTCCCCACACATAAACTAGGTGTGGCATTGCATGCCTTCAACACAGGCACTCAGGAGGCTGAGGCAAGAGGATTGCTGTGAGTTCGAGGCCAGCCTGGACTACAGAGCAAGACACTGTCTTTTAAAAAAAAAAGCCTTTTATAAATTAACATATACATGCACAATTTCATATGATGATCATAGCAGAAATATATATATATGTGTATGTATATATATTTGAGAAAGGAACTCTTTGTAGCCCAGACTACTCCTGAACTCACTGTGTAGCCCAGGCTGGCATTAGAGTCACAGCAATTGTCTCGTGAGTGCTGGGATCACATGCATGTGCGCCCACACTCGGCTTATGAGGTGCTGGGGAGTGAAACTTAAGTCCTTCTGCTTGTAAGGCAAGTGCTTTGAGTGCTGTCCCATTTCTCCAGCCCCAGTAGCACTTCTTATAAAAGCTGAAAAATGAAAACGAGCAACCATCGGCTGATGAACAGATACAAGTGCTATGTCCATATGATGAAGTGGGGTATCTGTGATGATGGTTAGAAACTGATAGATCCCTGGGGAGTATTCAGGCCTAGAAGGGAAGCACTGACGTGTGTAAAGCACTGGTTTACAACAAATGAGCCTTGAAAACAAAACATGATGGTAAACGAAAGAACCCAGACACAAAAGACCACATAGTATAGTATTTCATTTATTCCAAATGCCCCTAAACCCCATGACAAAGGACATAGTGTTTCTCATGACTGGACAGAGGGAAGAACTAGGAGTAGTGTTTTCTGGAAGGATGGGTTAAAAATGGTCTAATTAGTGGTACTGGTTGTACAAGTCAGTATATTAAAAACCTGAATTTTTCATTTTAATAGAAGGGTGAACATTATGGTAGTGAGTCATATCTCAATAAAACTTTAAAATCTCATGGAAAAGAAGTTAAAGAAAAAAGCTAATTCTTCTACAGGGCCCAGCTACATAGGCCAGATTAAAGTGCTTGCACTTGATAGTAACAACTGTGTTTTATAGTTCCTAGAAATACAGTGTCCCCAAGGCCATCTTTCACTGGAAAAATTAACTCCTATTTTTTATATTTTTAAGGTATGAAGACTTTTGAGGCACTTATTATTGAATGTTGATTTTTATTAGATTTACACAAATAAGCAACCTTTATGGACAACTGTGATATACTTTAATTGATGGGACATGGGCCCTTCCTAAATATAGACTGCTACTCCAGCTTAAAACTTAAGAGAAGGGGCTGGAGGAATGGCTCAAGGGTTAAAGCACTAAGTCAAGTGCTAAACACCTGCGGCACTAAGTACTGGAGTTCAGTTCCCCAACACCACATAAACTGGGTGTGGTGGCACATGCCTGTAATCCCAGCTCTTGGGAGGCTGAGGCAGGAGGATTGCCATGAGTCCAAGGCCAGCTTGGGCTCCATAGTGAGTTCAGGACCTGCCTGGACTCCAGAGTGAGACCCTTTAAAAAAAAAATCAGAAACTGAGGGATAACATATTTGTGATCCCCCCACCAGAAAGAGAGAGAGAGAGAGTGAGTACGCGCGCGTGCGTACCCTACTAGGAATTGGATCCAACTGAGCTACATCCCCAGCCCTTTTAAAGAGAGGGTCTCAATCACTAAATTGCACAACCTGGGTTCAAACTTAGAATCCTTCTGTTTCAGCCTCTCAGAAATGCTGGATTACAGGCACATACCATTACATCTGGCTATTTTATGTATATTATTTACTTTTTTGAAACAGGGTCTCTGTGCATTTCAGGCTGGTCTTGAACTGGTCCAGACTGGCCTCAAACTCAAGCAGTCCTCTAGCCTCCACCTCCCGACTGCTGGGATTACAGGTGTTTGCGAACATGCCTGAGTCATGTGGTTCTGGGGGGATCAGACCCAGAGCCTTGTGCCTGCCAGGCAACTGGTTTAAGTGCTGAGCTATGCCCCCAGCCCCTTGGCTCTTTTAGCAGTACACATTTAGGCCTGAAGGAATAGCACAGCAGTTAGGGAAAGCAGGGCATGTGCCTTTGCGGTAGATAAGGCTAGCTTAGCACGCCCAAGGCCCTGTGTCCCCAGCCTTAAAAAAGAAAAAAAAAAGGATTAATTGTTGTATGATGTCAGGACAACTAGTATCCATCTGGAAATTCCCTTTTACCAAAATAAACCAATTAGAACAAAAATATAAACATGAAATATTAACCATTAAAAGACTACGAGAGAAGAATGTATTTATAAAACATTTGATAAAAGACTTGTATTCAAAATACGTAACTCGGAACAATAATAAACCTGAAATAAAAAGGGGGCAAAATATATGAGCAGAGAGCCAGGTGTGGTGGTGTGTACATATAATCCCGGCACGACAGGAGGCAGAGACGGGAGCATTGCAAGGGTGAGGGCAGTCTAGGAAGCGGTGACTTTGTAAGACCCTACCTCAAAAAATAAATAGAAGGGCTAGGGGTGTAACTCATCAAAGGCCCTGTTTTCACACATACAACTTTGGATCAGACGCAGTGTTGTGGGTTGGATCTGGGGTGTGTTCCAAGGGCTTAGGTATTTGGATGTTGTGGATTGTCCATGGATTTCATGCTTTGGGGAGGGGAGTTCTGGGCGTGCGCTATGTTACAGGTATGAGGCAGGATATGTACTCTGCCCTGGCTTCTTCTGGAGGCCCAGATCCTTCCTTTTGCAATGCCGTGAGCAGTCATTCTCCACCAGATCCTTTCTCCCACTGCCAGTTGCCCACAAATGGACTGGAACCTCCTCAAACTGTGAGATAAAGCAAACCTTTCCTCCCTCGCATTGTGGGTGGCAGGTATTATGCCAAGGTCCGCCCAGCGTTGTGAACAGAAGATCTGAGTAGACACCAAAGACAGACGAGCAAGCATGAAAAGACGCCTTGTATCGTATGCCGCTAGGGGACTGCAAACTAAAACAATGATGCATTATCAAGATCTGACTACTGCGGACCCATCCGAGGAATAGGAAGCTGGGGTAGAGTGGTGATGTAAGTGAAATGACTTAGGCGTGGAAGATTAATACGTTAAACACTGTATGGTTTCTCGGACTTGGAAAACCCAGAACACAGACATTCTTTGGAACCACATGAAGTGATAAGCCGGAGCCGGGAGGAAAAGGGTGGGGGTGGGAGGGTAGAAAATGGGAAGGGATGTGATACATATATGTACGAAACACCCAAATTCATTGTAAATACTATGTATTACATTTGTATATTAATAAAAATAGTGGGAAAAATAGAACAATGATGCATCCAAACATGCTTTTATTTGTTCTATTCACTGCGGTACTGGGGATCAAGCCCAAGACCTTCACACAACTACACTTCCAGCCCATTTATTTTTAACTTTATTTTTGAGACAGAGTCTCACTCTGTAGTCCAAGCTGGTCCTGAACTCAGCTATGAAGCCCAGGGTGTCCTTGAACTCATGGCTGTCTCCTGCCTCAGCCTCACAAGTACTGGGTTTATAGGCACCACACCTGGCATTTTTTGGTGCCTTTGGAACTGAATCCAGGGCCTTGCACATGTTAGGAAAGTGCTTTAACCACTGAGTATGCTCCGGCTCCTGATTTTTTACTTTGAGAAAAGGCCTCACTAAGTTGCTAAGTGTCTCGGACTGGGCTTGGACTTGCCTCCCAGAGTGCAGGAAACACATCACTAGAATGGCTGCGATGTAAGAACTGACCTCGTTAATGCTGACAAAATGCGACAGCAGGAACTCGCACGCACTGCTGGTAGGAAAGCTGATGGTACAGCCTCTTGGGGGACAGAGCTGACCCTGGTTATACAATATGCTCTTGCAGTTGTGCTCCCAGGTGTTCATGGAAATGAACTAGAATATGTCCATCCATAAACACACATACAGATATTTAAACATTTCATAATCATCTAGACTGGAGGCACCCAAGATAATCCTTTAGTGTGAACAGATGAAAAGTGGACCACCCATAAATTATTCAAGAAGCAAACAAACAAACAAACAAAAAACAAAGGGTGAGCAGGAGGGAGGAAGGGGGAAAGGAGGAAGGGAGAATGGGAGACGGGAGGTGGGGTGGGGCGGATCTGGAGTGTCCCTCAAAAGCCTCACGTTCCTGTGTATACTGTGTAGGGTTGGGGGTGGGGTCTGGCTGGAAGGGGCCAGTGCTGGTTCTCCCTTTCCCCCAGTCTCTCTGTTCTACCACTCTGTGAGCATCTGTCTCCAGGGCAGTTGTAGTTCTAGCTGTGGTCCCACCCTGTGATTCCACCATTTTCCAGCTGCCCACCTATGAACGGGCTGAGACCTTCTGAAACTTTATTGGAAGCTACAATAAATCTTTCCTCCCTAAGTGTGGATGTCAGGTGTTGAGTCACAGCAACAAAAAAGACAGGAGGAGAAAAGGATGAAGGGAAGGAGAAAAGGGGGGGGAAGGAGAGAAGGAAAGAAATGACAAAGCTGTAGAAAAATTCAGAGGAGCCCTCAATGTATATTGCTAAGCAACAGAAGTCAGCTGGAAAAGCGAGTGCGAGGCCGAGGGCTAAGCTCTGCCCAGCCCATAGGAAGCCCTGGGTCCGTCCTCAGCATCTAGGAGGTGAGAAGAGCGCGTGACTCCCGCTAAACGCTCTGGAAAAGCCAAAGTTACAGAGATGATAGAAAAGATAAGTAGTTACTAGAAGCTGGGAGGTACAAGCGGGAAATGGTACTAAATAGGTAAAACATCGATTTCTACAACAATGTAACAATTCTGCATGATACTCCGTAACACTACACATTTATTAAAACCCATGAGCCGTGTGACACAAAGAATGAACCTTAACACAAGGTAGAGCCGTTAGTAGGTACAACACACAGCCATGTCTCAGGATTGATTCGCCCATTGTACCAAATGCACGGCACTGAGGTGAGATGTTCGAAACTAGGTGGGGCAGGATAGGGTAACTGTGATAGGACTCTATACCTGGTCAGTTTTTCTGAAAGACTAAATTTATTTTTTAAAAGCCAATTTTAAAATATTTTCTAAAATATTACAATAAAAGCATGGAGGTTGGGACCAGTGTGGCGCAGGCTTGTAATCCCAGCACCTCCCTCGGGGGTGAAACACGGGCTGGGGATATAGCTCGGTGTGAAGTTCCTGTGTGGGACCACTAAATAAATAAAAATAATAAAATATGACCTGGGGAGGGCTGGAAGGAAGCTCAGGGGTCAGAGTGTCTCCCAGGCTTGCACAAGGTCATGGACTCAATTCTTAAGCATTACATAAAAATTGGCCAGGTGTGGAACACGCACCTGTAAGTCCAGTGTTCAGGAGGCTGAGGATTGTGTTGTGTTAGTTCAAGGCCATCCTGAGCTACATAGTGAGTTCAAGAACAGCCTACACCACAGAGTAAAACTCTGTCTCAAAATAAAATAAAAATAAAAAAGCTGGAGGACTAGGTTAAGCGCTTGGCTAGCAAGTACAAAGACCTGGGTTCAGTTCCCCATAAGCTGAGTATGATGGTGCTCACATGGAATCTGGGAGGTTTCCTCGTGAGTTCAGGACCAGACTGGACTACAAAGCGAGAGCCTCTCTCAAAAAAAAAAAAAAAAAGAAAAAAAAGAAAAGAAAAAGGATTTAAAAAGGAAGAATAGCACGTTTAAAATTGCATAACATTAGGTTAAAGTAAATGAAAAATGGAAAGTCATAACTCGTACTACACAGAGCTTATTTCCTTTACATACAGGTTTCTTTAAATCGATAAAAGACCTGTAGTGTTAGTACTCTGGGAAGCCGTGGCAGGAGAACTACAAATTCCGGTCCAACCTGGGCAATTTAGCAACTCAACAAGACCTTGTCTCAAACTACAATCTAAAATAGGCTGAGACTGTAGCGCAGGGCAAAGTCTCTGGGATCAATCCCAGTACCACAAAAAAAAAAAAATCAATAAAAGACCCAAATCCTAATATTTTAAAGTCAAAGGACATGATAAAAGGCACTGAGACATACAAAAAGGTGTGTGTTTAACACCCCCCCCCCTCAAAGTTTAGCCTTATTTACAATGAAATATCCAAATTAAAAAATATAAGGAGATAGAATTTTTCCCTATCCTATTATCAAGAACAAATCTTCCCTGTGTTTGTAGGTGGGTGGGTGGGTGTATGTTGTACACACATGCTTGCCCGTGGTCCTGGGGATCAAAAAGCTACATCCCAAAACCTTTTTTTGAGGGTTTCTTCCTAAATTGCTCAGGCTAGACTTGAATTTGCAATCCTCCTGTCTCAGCCTCCCAGAGCACAGAGATTATACAACTCTTAAGCATTTACTCCATACCTAGTGATGTTCAAAATTCCATATAGTAACCCATTTAAACCCGCAGTCCCGTCCTGTCCCCACATCTAACCGCCGTCTTCACACTGCCCCCTCCCTCCCGTGCCGCTTCCCCCAGCTGCCTGCTTCAGTGAGAAATTAGAAACTAAGTAGGAAACCTGTAAACTCCCTCCAATCCCTGATCCTGCCTGTCTCTATGTAATAGTAACACACACACACACACACACACACACACACACACACACACAGACACACACACCCCAACCTCTCCCCACCCCGTCCTGTTTCTGTTTACAAGTGAAGCCGTCGTCGCCCAAGATGGTCACTTTTTGCATCAGAAATACTTTTCTTTCTAATGAAACATACAAGCACCCCTTTCGTCCTCAATGAGGTTTAATAAATCTTCTACTCTGCGAAGCTCCTCCGGAGAATTGTTCTTCTTGACTTCGTCTCTTTAAAAAAATGTACTGTCGAAATATAATTCACGTAACACCAAATTCCCCACTTGTAAGTGCTCAGTGCAGTGGCTTGGGAAGATGTTTTAGTCTGTGCTGACATAACAAGATACCTCAGGCTGAGCAATTCATAAATAATAGAACTTTGTATCTTACAAGTCCAAGACCAGGAGATCCGTAGTCCGGGCCTCTGCTGAGAGCTGCTGCGCACAGGGCCGCCGCACGCACGCACGCACGCACAAGGCCAAAGGGACAAACAGCGCTTGCCTGTAATTCCAGCTACTCAGGAGGCTGAGGCATCACAAGTTCAAGTCCAGGCCTAGCAATTTATTGAGGCCTCATCCCAAACAATTTTAAGAGGGTTAAGGATGTAGCTCAGTGTTCCCTAGGTTCAGTCCTCAGTACTGCTGGGGTGGGGCTGGGGGAAGGGCACAGGGATTACAGCACTTGCCTAGCAAGGGTACGGCCCTGAGTTTGATTCCCCAGCACCACAGCCAGGCCATGTGATGCACCCAGCTCTTGGGAGGCTGAGGAAGGAGGATTGCTGTGAGCCCAAGGCCAGCCTGGGCTACAGAGGGAGTTCAGGACCAGCCTGGGCTCAAGACTCTGTCTCTGGGGGGAGGGGTGGGAAACCGCAACAGGGGGAAAAAGCAAGGTTGGGTGCAAACAGCTCCTTTGCCCCTCATTTGAAAGACCCCAGTCCTTTCACAGAGCCTCTGCCCACATGACTTCACCACCCCCTAAGGGGCCTACCTCTTAATACTCTCCCATTGCGAATTTTGGGGAAGACATTTGGGCCACAGCAGAAATAGTCCAGTGTTTTCAGAGCTGTGCAGCCTTTATACAAGCTTCTAATTCCAAAAAAATCATACCTAGCAGCGTCCAGTACCAATCACCTCCTTGCCTAGTCCCTGCCAACCATGAACCAACCAACTTTTGCCCTGCGTCTACCTGTTCTAGATATAGATGAAATCACAGACCACGGCGCAGCTCTGCCCAGCGCCTTTCATGCATCTCACCTGTGCTGCGGCGAGGGCCAGAACGTCCCTCCTTTTCTTGTACCAAGAGGGGGGCTCTTCCGGACACCACGCTTGCACCCTTTAAGCCTTCACTCAACGCTGACCAGTCTTGTGGCACATAACCACTGTCTACAAATGTGGAAAATCTTGGCTCCAAACAGCCCAATTCCAGTGTAGCTTTTCACTCTGTCAGCTTAAGCACAGACTAAGAAAATCCCCCGGATCCCACAGAGTCCAGAAACACCATATGGACAACAGAAATACATCATCTCTTTTTTATACGAGTAAATTATACTTGACTACAGTGGCACATGACCATAATCTGAGACACCTGGCAGGCTGAGGCATGAGGATCACAAGTTCAAACTCAGCCCAGCAATTTAGCAACAGAGGGAGTGAGACCCTGACTCAAGGATTTTAAAATGTTTTATAAAAAGGACTAGGAATGTAGCTCACTGTGAAGATCCAGGCCATATCACTAGTTCTGCAAAAGGGGGGTGTGCCAGGATGAGGCTTAGTGATGGGTCACCCGCAGGTTCATCCCCAGGGCCTCAAGAAAAGTTTCTGAACGTTACAGATGTATGTACACGGAAATCAGTCAATCTATGCCTTATACCCCCAGAAACAGCAGTTAGAATATTCTTGTTTCTCTTAATTTCCTACATATTATGTGCTCATAGCAAAAACTTCAAATGAGGCAGAAGCACGTTAAATTTCAAGTGAACTAAGCCCAGTGGCATGGGCTGATAATATCAGCAATTTGGGAGGCTGAGGCAGGAAGATCACAAGTTTGACCCCAGCTTTGGCAACTTGATTGAGTTAGCAAGACCTTCTCTCAAATTGAAAAATGAAAATGTGAGCTGGGGGCATAGCTCAATGGTTAAAGCACTTGCCTAGCAAGCACAAGGCCCTGGGTTCAATCCTGCAGCACCACATAAGCTGTGCAAGGAAGCACACATAGGTAATCTCAGGAAGTGGGAGGCTGAGGCAGGAGAATTGCTGTGAGTTCAAGGCCAGACTGGGCTACATAGCAAGCTCAGGGCCAGCCTGGGCTCTGGCGAGAGACCTTGTCTCAAAAAAAAAAAAAAAAAAAAAGGAATAAGGAAGTAGTTTGGAAGTAGTTTGAAGGCTCTGGCTTCAATCCCCCAGACCAGACAAAAAGAAGATAAAATCTCTCCTCTTCCACACTGTCTGTTTATTGGAATTGAGGAGCAAACCCAGGACACCCAGGGCCTTCACACTGAGCTACAACCCAGCCCTTCTCTATTTTTATTTTGAGACAGGGTCTTGCTGAATTGCCCAGCCTGGGCTTGAACTTAGAATCCTCCTGCCTCAGCCTCCCAAAGTGCTGGGATTACAGCATGTGCCACCACACTCAGCTTCTATTCTTTCAGTTAATTTGGTCTATACCACTCACATTCTGGTCTTAACTTGGTCTGTACCTTCTATCCCAGACCTTTCCCTGTGTGGAAGACACCCACATGGCTTTTGGCTGGTGTGTTTTATGTGAAAACAAGCGGACCTATACAGCACCTTTTCACCAACGATCTTTTTTTTTTCTTTCTACATCTATTCATGTAGCTCTGCCTTTGTTATGTAATAGCGGCATAATATTCCAAGAGACACACCAGGTCCTATTTAACAAATTCAATTTGGTTTCCTTTCTCTAGTAATGATCATCCTCTTAAAGTGGCTTACACACCTGTGTACACATTTCTCAACTCTAGTACAATGGCCATTCAGATGAGCTCTGGAGTTACACTGCCCGGGACAGAAACAGCTTTTCCAATTCTACCAGTTTGTAATCTCGGACAAGTTCTCAAATTCCTTCACCACCTTCCCTGTTGTGGTTCGGATCTGGAGTGTCCTCCAAAAGTCTCATGTACCTGTGTGCTGTCGGGAGGCGGGGCCTGGCTGGAAGGGGAGATTCGTGGGGCTTGACGTGGAGGGCCGTGTGTCGGTCCCACTCTTCCTCCCAGACATGGCTTTGTTCTGCTGGCTGTGTCGCGGGCATGTGATTCCATTTCCCAGATGCCCACCTGAGAATGGACTGAGACCTTCTGAAACTGTGAGCTATAATAAACTTTAGTTGTGGGTATCAGGCATTCAGTCACAGCAACGAAAATGTAATTCCCTACCATACTGTAATCTTGAACAAGTTCCTGAACTCCATCAACTTCCCCATCGATAAAATGAGAATCCTAATAAGTCTTATATTGTAGAATGTGTTATAAGATCTTTTTTTAAGTTAGAGTCTTGCTCTATAATCCAGGCTGGTCCTGAACTCATTATGGAGCCTAAGCTGGCTTTGAACTCAAGGCAATCCTCCTGCCTCAGCCTCCTGAGTGCTGAGATTACATGCATATGCCATCACATCCAGCTAATTTCTATGCAGTGCTAGGGAATTGAACCCAGGACCTTGCACATGCCAGGCAAGTGCTTTAACCACTGAGTTACATTCCCAGCCTTGTATTGTAAGAATTAAATGACACAGAATGCATAAAATGTGTAGGTCATTGCCTGAAACATTAAATATTGGATCTTAATTTTTATTAGTGTTAATAATTATATAGTCCCTAAGTATCATCAGCTCTCAAGAAAGCAAAAACAGCCTCAACTTAGAAGAAAGTTAAGAGAAACTGTATTATCAATTAAAGCCAATGAAAATCTATTTTAGTATGTGAAGAATTTTATATTAAGCCAGCTGCATGAGAAAATCCAAATAATCTGCATTTTAAATGCCACCAACAGACACTGAGGCCCAGAAAGAAAGACATTAATTGGCACATAGAAACATCAGTCACTTAGTTGAAAAGTTTTGTGTCTTGTTTTGAGTTTTGTGGGCTGGATGGAACCCATGGCCTCATACTTGCTGGACAAGCACTCAACCACCGAGCTACACCCCCAAACCCAGAATCTGCATTGTAAAGGATCCTTCAGAACTATGCATGTTACAGTTTAGAACCACTACACAAAGCCCCCAGTGGGCCCCTCACCTCTGATCAACTCTCCCAGGCAGGAGAGCTGAGGTTCCTTAATAGGAAATATGGGGTCCTTTTCAAAGAAGGAAGAGGCACAAACCCTAGAAGAGGCAACTGAGGGCAGCAGGAAGGTACCAGCCCAGGGCAGTCCCTATCGGACTGCCTCTTATCTTCACCTTCAGGGCCCATGGACAGTCATTTTGTGTTAACACTAGGACAGTTTTTTTGTTTTGTTTTGTTTTGTTTTTGAAAGAGGGTAACCCTCTGCAGCCCAGACTGGTCCTGAACTCACCATGGAGCCCAGGCTAGCCTTGAACTCACAGCAGTCCTCCTGCTTCAGCCTCCTGAGTGCTGGGGTTACAGGTGTGTGCCACCATGCCCAACTTTCTGTGGTGCTGGGGAATTGCACTCAGGACCTTGAGTTTGCTAGGCAAGCACTTTAACCTCTGAGCTATCCTTCAGCCCCTAGAACAGGTTTTATTTTTACAGTAGGCTGGATTTCTCAGGGCGGCAGACATCTGGAGGATCTGAGAAAAGCTTCTGCTGTAAAATTGCGGATTTTTTTAAAGTGCTGAATGTTAAAAGCCCTTTTCTCTCCTCTTACACAGTACAGCTTCTTGGACAATGGTGGAATGTTAAGCCAGCAGCTGCTTTCCTTTTCTCAGTGTGCCTCTCTCCCAGGGACCAGCCACAGATTTACTGCTATATCAGGGGATGGTGAAGATGAAAGCTTTGTAAGGCCTTGAAACCAGGTGTCAGGGGACAAGGAACCCGACTCTGAGAGCGTAAGGGCTCAGAAATGGCAAAGAATGACACGAACACTGGAACTGCCAAGAAGGGCAGCTGCACCTTCCTCCATCTGTCCTTCCTCTGACAAACACCTTGTACTGAGAGACCCTCTTGGAGGTCTGCCTCCCTCCTGGAGACCTGTCCCACTTTTCACCCAGGCCCGCGGGTCCGTCACAGGAGTGGGGCGCACGGCTGCTATCCTTGGTGCTGAAACATCATTCTGCCTTCGAGCTCGCGCTCACAGCCTCACTGCGTATCAGAATCAAAGTGAAGCATGACCAAAATACTAATTGCAAATTCTCGCCCCCAGATAGTTTGCCTCAGTATTTCTCTCTCTCTCTTTTTTTTTTAAAGCAAGAGCCCTAAATCAGGTGTGATTGTACACAATGGTAATTCTAGCACTCGGGCAGCTGAGAGAGCAGGAATGTGAGTCCAAGGTTAGCCTAGGCCACACAGCAAGCTCAAGGTGACTATGTAATGAGATATGGTCTTAAAGAAAGAGAAAAAGGAAAAAGGCTGAACCCTGGTATACTGATAGCCAAGTCATGGGTTAGTTTAGCGATTGCTGTGCTATTGTTCTTAAGCCCATGCAGGGGACACCTGCCTTCTTTCCATGCCCCATTAGCATTTGTTGCATGATCTTCTAAAAATGCACCCTGGTTTTGCTTACAGAGACATCCCTCTCACTCTAGAGTTTAGGCAAGATGTTGCCAGGGATAAATGAGAATGATTCTAGGGTGGGGTCATAGCTCAGCAGTTAAAGCACTTGCCTAGCAAGTGCAAGCCCTTGGGTTTGGTTCCCCAGCACCACAGAAGTTAGGCATGGTGACCCATTCCTGTAATCCCAGCAAAAGTAGGAGGATTTCTGTGACTTCAAGGCTAGCTGAGGCTATGTAGTGAGTTCAGGATCAGCCTGGATAATACAGTGAGACTCTGTCTCAAAAAAAAAAAAACCAACAACAAAAACCTGAATGATTCTAATTTGAATACTGATTTCAAATAACCTGTTACCAAGAGGAGACCAATGCTTGCCTAAAAATCATTTGACTGAAGAACAAGAACATGGGTGCGCCTTGGGTGCAGGCTGGACTGGTGTCAATATGCCACAATCAGAAGTGACGTTGGTTTTCACCAGATTGTTTTCAGATCTTAATAAAAAGTCACTGCTTTACTCTGCCCCTGATATCTTTAATTTATGCTAAACAGTTTCCATGGTTATTCTCACTGCAGCTTTGCTTCTGACATTTACAATGCTTGTCGTCTCTGAGGAGTAGGGGCAATGTGACCCCCTCTATCAGCATACTAAGCTCAAGATTAACTCCTCCTAGGGTGAGGGGTAGACACAAATGATATTTACATTCCCAACATGAGACCCATAACAAAACACTGAAAGATCAAAGGTCATCAGCATGAAGAGAATGACCCCACTTCCCAGTGGCATAATTCTAAAGCGTCACTTCTCTGGGTGTCAAGAATCTGTGGGAGGAGTGAAGCCTGATAACGCCCGTGTTCCCCTCATGTGGTGTTGGGAGAATCGCTGTTTGGCTGGGGGAGGGGAAAAGTTCTTCTTAGTGGGCATGAAGTGGGTCATGTTGGCATTACAAAAAAAGGGAGAATTGCCTGGGAGAGGCTCCAGGACAGAGGCAATTAGACAGCAGGCGAAGACCCAGATGGGAGACCGCTGGGGAGATCTGAAGAGCCAGGATAACACATGAAAGGAAACTATTTTTAGGAACATGAGATCGGATTGCAGGACAAGCAGATCTAGTCATCTGGAAATAGTCATAGAAAAAAAAAAGCTTGAAAATGAAACAGTACTCAGCAAAGTTACAGTTTCTGAGTAAGTATCAAGACATATGCAACTTTTTAAAAATTCTGGGCAGCCAGATGCCCCTGAGCCACATGCAAACCCCAGACAAATAATCTGTCCCTTTTAGATGATGGTCGTACCCCAGACTTTGTGCAAAGTCATCAGATCATGAACATCACATTACACAGACGTTTACAAATGCCACAGCTGAGAGTCAAGAGGAGAAGGGGAGCACATGGCAGACTCTCGGCTACTGATCGTGAATGGGTTCTTGGCCTGGGGAGTGGCTACAAGACAGCTTCCGGCAAACAATTTGTTGAATTATGTATTGGTGTTATTTTCACTTTTCAGTATATTTCATGACAAAATAGGAAAAAAAAAAACCCACAGCAAAGTACTAACAGAGGACTGCTCTGAGTTAGAGAAAGAATGGAACCAGGGAAAAGGGGAAGGGGCGGGACATCCTCTTTCACGGCCTTTAGGAACCTGGTCTTTGAGTCACTTGGAAATTGTTAATGATACAGTGTAGTGACAAGTTAGCTACAAATACATATGTACAATATCTATGAAAACCATATGTATAGGAAACACTGGAGCACAGACGTGCTGGCGCCACACCCATTCCTCTGTCCTCAGCGTGAGACGTGGTTTGGGAGGGCAGTAGGGGGCTTGGTAGGATAAACGCAGGGTGATAGGGAAGTGTATGCAGAAGGCTTTGGAAGCCCAAGCTCAGCTCTGCCACCTACTGATCTGCTCCCTGGACAAATTCTCACCTTAGCCTTTGTTATCTCTGAAGTGAGGGTTAATAATGGGGAAGGGCAGGAGGCCAAGATAGTTCAGGGGTTAAAGTACTTGCCTAGCAAGTGTAAGGTTCTGAGTTCAGTTCCCCAGCCTCACAGAGGCTTGGTGTAGTGATGTATCCAGCACTCAGGAGGCTCAGGCAAGAGAACTGCCATGTGTTGAAGGCCAGCCTGGGCCACACAGTGAATTTAGGATCAGCCTGGACTATGGTATTAAGACCCTGTCTCTCAAAAAATAATTGCAAGAATAATGTCAGGAAAATAGGTTTTGGGAAAAATGTACACGCAGTCTATTTTCTATCTTCCTAGGTTTCCAGCATGGTTTAAAGAGCTCTGTGCACCTCCATACCACCTCATGATGGCCGACATGCTCTGCCTCCCAGAGCGCACTTTATAAATACCTCCTGGCTCCGTTTCTGCCTCGCAGGGCCCACGCTCCGAGAGTACACCTGTAAATGTCTTGCGCCTCTGTTTTCATATAATGAGGACCACATTCTCTTTAGGTGTGAATTCTTGTCCTTTCCTGAGCCTCTTAATAAAGAGTTCTGACTTACTGGCCTCATCCCTGTGCAAGATATAGGAGCATTCCACAATCTGACCCTCGTGGACAGCTTGGGGCTTTTGGACCACGACTTTCTGCTGTTCTTCCCGTTTGGTATATATTTTTTAATGTTGTTGTTTAAGTCTATGAAGCCTAAGAAAGGTGAACTGGGCTCACAACATGCCCCGGGGCAGGAAAACATACCTCTGTGTAGCTTGCCAGCTGGCAGGGAACAAATTCCACTGACCTGACACCTGGATCCTGTGGATGGAGATAAGCTTTGACAATCCAAAAATCAGAATATTTCTCTAGCCAGAACACAACAGTATGGAAATGTATCTGCCGTATCTTCATTTTTTCCCCCTCTAGTACTGAAGATGAAACTAAGCCTTCACACTGAGCTACATGCCTAGCCCATTTTTTATTTTTTGGTTTTGAGACTGTATGAGTCAAGGGTCTTGCTAAATTGCTAGGTTGCCTGAACTTGCGATACTCCTGCCTCCGCTTCCTAGATTGCTAGAATTGCAGGCCTGACTACTATTATCTTTTTTTTTTTTTTTTTTTTTGAGACAGGATTTCACTCTGTAGTTCTAGCTGATCCTGAACTCACTATGTAGCCCCGATGGCCTTGAACACTGATCAATATGGCAATCCTCCTGCCTCAGTCTCCTGAGGGCTGGGATTACAGGCATACTCCACCCCATCCAGCTTGGCTCTATCATCTTTAAAACCAAAGTTTTTCTTTTGAATACTGATAATTAATAAGACCCATGGTTGTATTTAGAAAGAGAATATTTCTGAAGAGAGTCAGCTGAGGAAAATTCCCAGACTGGAGTCACTTTCACTTTTCCTCCGTCCGTCCTAGATCAGAGAAACACACTGTGATCCCTGAAATAATTCGCCAGGACACCTCCCCATATGATGCTCTAGAGACTGGAGGGGGCGGCAGCAGCCTGGCACAAGTCCTGTCCCACTGCCACCGTCGACAACCAGGGTGAGGCACTTCACAGCTCTAGGCCTGACTTCCACGTTTACATGGGGTTTCCTCTACTCCATGGCCTTCAGGAGAAAGAAGCCCGAAGCCCGGGACCCTTCTAGTCTACCCAGGTATAACGTGACCAACTCAGCAAGACCCTATGGGCCTTCATCAGATACCAAAAGCGCTCGCGTCTTCATCTTGATCTTCCCAGCTCTGGAATTGTGAGGAGTACATTTCTGTTGTTTATTAGCTATCTGATTCATGGATTTATTTTTATTTTTATTTTTGAGACAGGATTTCACTTCACAGTCCAGGCTAGCCCGGAACTCACTATGGGAGCCTCTGCCTTGGCCTCCCAAGTGCTGGGATTACAGGTCCAGGCATACATCACCATGGCCAGCCTTTTTTTTTTTTTTTTCCCCTAACGTGGTGCTGGGGAATCACACTCAGGGCCTTGAATTTGCTAGGCAAGTGCTTAACCGCTGAGGTATCTTTCCAGCCCTTAGAGTTCACAATATTTTGTAAGAGTAACCCAAATAGACTGAAAGGATCATCAGGATATTTATACAGATTTAAAATATCCCTCTATAAGATACTAATTGCAAAGGGAAAAACAGTAACTACAGTGGTGAAATCATCAGATGCCACCTTAAGTAACTATACAAAGTTCACATCACTGGTCATGCCACATACCATGAACAAGAAGGGCATAGCATACTTCTATAGAAAAAGTGCACAGCCTGAAACATCACACAAGCCCAAATGGAGAGACATTCTATAAATTACTGGACAGTGCCCTTCAATAGTGTCAGGACCTGGGAGAAAAGGCCACCAAGGAACTCTCCTGACTGGAGGACAAGAGACACGAACAGTATATGCAGGGCAGGATGCTGGCTTTGATCCAGGGCCAGAAGACTGGCATGAGTGAGACAACTGGAAGCATTTGAAGGAGGCCAGTAGATTACTTGAAAGTCTTGTGTCGATACTAATTTCCTGGATGTGGTAATCATTCTGTGGCTATGCATGAAGTTACTATGTAACAGAACTGTGGAAAAGGGACAGGTGGTAGGAAACAGGGAAGTAGGTTTTGTGGAGATGGGGAAGGATCTAGGGGAATGGGGAGCTGGGAGGGTAGGAAGGGGAAAGAGAAGTAAAAATGGTAAGATGTGACATGTATATGCGCAAGTTCATCAGACTGAATGTAAGATGAGGGAGGGTGGTGGCACAGGCTGTAATCTTAGCCCTCAGGGAGGCTGATGCAAGAGGATCACAAGTTCAAGCCTAGACTGGGTAACTGGGCAATTTAACAGTTTAGCAAGACCCTGTCTCAAAAAAAAAGAAAAGAAAATTAAGAAAGAAAGAAAGAAAAGATGGGTTTGCAGCTCAGTGAGAAGACCCTGATCCAATCTCCACTACCTTACAAAATAAAACTAAAACAAGTTTTTGTACATTACATATTACAAATGCATATTAATAAAATAATTTAGAGGAAAAACACTTTTTTCTTTTTTAATAAAAGGTTTTTATATTTGCACAATGTTATTTTTCCCATTTTATTGATATGTATACATGCAAAATTTAAGGTTTACAATGGAGTTGGGCATTTTGTGCACATAAGTATCTTGTCAAGGTGACAAGGGCTTTCCCACTCTCCTTTTGTCCCTCCCCTCCCTCCCTTCTCTCCCTCCCTACCCCCCTGTTTCACTTTGTTTTTCGTTTTAAGTTCCATAGGTGTTGTGATCTGGGACTCTCCTATCAGAGAGACCATTCGATGTTTCACCTTCTGCTTCTGACTCACTTCACTAAGCATGCTGTTCTCAAGTTTCTTCCATTTGTCTGTAAAGCCTCCACACTGCTGGACTTTATAGATACACAGTATTCCATTGTGTATAAATGCCACAGTTTGTGTATTCACTGGTCTGTTGATGGGTATTTTGGTGACTTCCATATTTTAGCTATTGTTAGTTGTGCTGCTAAGAACATGGGTATACATGTATCTCTGTTGTGTGTTGTTTTGGCCTCTTTTGGATATACTCCCAGCACAATGTTATTTTTAAGCTAAAATCCGAATTTATCTTTTTTTTCAGTACTGTAAACTGAATGTAGGACCTGTGTATTGAGCTACATTCTCAACTATCTGTCTGTCTATGTGTCTACCTGTCTACCTGTCTATGTGTCTATCTGCCCATCTGTCTGTCTGCCTGTCGGCCTGCCTATGTATCTGTCTATCTTGTCTGTCTGCCTGTGTCTACTTGTCCATCTGTGTATCTGTCTGTCTCTTATCTAACTCTATAGCTATTTTTCTATCCTGGGGATTGAGCCCAAATCCTTCACATTGAACTTCTACACTGAATTCGATTCCCAATCTTTTTTATTTTGAGATAAGGCCTTGCTAAGTGGCTAAAATACCCAGGCTGGCCTCAAACTTGTACTCCTTCTCTTCATTCTCCCATACTGCTAGGATTTATAAAAGTGCAAAACCATACCCAACTTCATCACTGTTATTAAAAATAAAATGAGACAGCTCTTACTGAATATGAAATAATGTTCAAAATATATTCTTGAGCAAAAGAGTGAAGGGAGCCAAGTATGATGGCACCTACTGGTAACCCCAGTACTTGGGAGGATGAGACAGGAGAACTGTGAGTTTGAGTTCAGCGTGGGCTACATACAAGACCCTGTCCAAAAAAAAAAAAAAAAAAAAAAAAAAAAAAAAAAAAAAAAAAAAAAAAAAAAAAAAAAAAAAAAGGCAAGGGGAAAAGCCACATGTAGTACATATGTTGCCTTTTAGTACATCAACATGCGCATGAGCTTGAACATATATAGGACATATCAAGAAGAAAATCTAAGTGTTTGACTATAGAGATTCTCACTGGGATGAGGAACTAGTAAGGACTGGGAGAAATACCACTTATCATATTCATTTTTTGTATCATTGGATATTTCTGAAAAATAACATGGCTGTATTTTAAAGTGTCATTAAACTGTCAAGATCTATTTATTTTGAGAAACCCAGATTCATTTCACCAACGCCTCCAAGAGCTAGAAATGCCCTTTTTCCAGCTTCTCCCCCTCTGCCTACTCTTCTTACGTGTGCCAGAGTAATTAGATTTTTTTTTTTCCAAATACGGATTCCACAATGTCTTAGTTATTTTTGTTGCTGGGAGAGAATACCTGACATCCACAACTTTAGACAGGAAAGATTTATTTTAGCTCACATTTTCAGAAGGTTCCAGTCCATTCACAGGCATGTGGCTAGAAATGGTAGAACCATATGGGGGGCCAGAGCCAGAGAAAGAGCTCTCGTGGCATGGCAGAAAGAACCAAGCCAGGGAGGAGGGGTGGAACTACTCTTCCAGTTCCCACCCCAGTGATCTGCCCTTTCCGGGTCAGGCCCCAGCACCTGCCACTTCCAGCAAGACCCCACGCCCAACCGCACACAGTATTCATAAGTAATCACAACACTCAAACACATAAGGCTATTGAAGGACATTTCACATCCAAACTATACCGCATGGAAACCGAAGAGGGAGAGATTAGTGGAACAGAAGGTTAGAGCTATCATGGCTAGATGAGTCCTTGAATCTGCATCAGTCACACTCTGGCTTCTACTTCTGTTCCATGCATGATTTTAAAAAAGGCAAATGGGTTTCTCAATTCTGCCATTAAAAAGCGAGAGTTTTGTAACTAAACAAGATAAATTGCTTTCTTTAGTGCTAGGAAAAGTATGTATAAGTAGAACTGAGACAAAAATATGTCTCTCTCTTCAATCTTGCTGGTGTGAATCCTTTTGATTCTGAAAGAAGTTTGACTACAGAGATTAAAAACTTTCAAATGTTTGACTCCCCAGCACCACATAAACTGGGCACAGTGGCTCACAACTGTAATCCAAGCAATTGGGAGGCTAAGGGAGGAGGGCTGCTCTGAGTTGGAAGCCAGCCTGGGCTACACAGTGAGCCCAGGACCAGCCTGGACTACAGAGTGAGACCCTACCTCACAAAAAAAAAAAAAAAAAAAATTCCCAACCAACGAAACAACAACAATAAAAAACTTTCAAATGTGTCAAATGGTACATCAGCTATGACAGTATCAAGATATTGACAAATTCTCCTACCCCAGAAAAATACACAAACCAAAACAAGAAAGCAGACTGTCGTGGTATACACCTATAATCCCAGTATTCAGAAGGCTGAAACAGGAGGACTGCTGTGAGATCGAGGCTAGCCTGGGCTACACAGTGAATTCAGGACCACCCCGGACTACAGAATGAGATCCTGTCTTCCCTATTTTCCCACAAAAAAAGAGAATAAAAACTGGGCACAGTGATCAAAACAACCATGTCAGAGATTTGGAGACCAACCAAAGGCAAACTACAAACTGAGCTAGTTATTTGAACAAAATTGCTAGAAATCTGGATTAAGAACAGGAGTTTACAGTCATCTTGCTTAAGTCTGCTTCTAATCTCACCACCAAGTGGACACTTCAGTCCTTTCACTAGGGCAGGACAGGACAGGAACACCAGCTTGGCAGCAGGAAGGTACAAACTTGATTTGGAATGGAGTGAAAGCCCATGCTTCCTGGCATTGTCAGTGAATGCAGCAAGCTCAGTGAAAATAAACAAGAGAAACCTGCAGCTCTACCCGCCAGGGCGTGGTCCCAGCATGGAGTGGCCAATCAGCTAGAAATTTAATAGGGAAATTCTGGAAATGACAGTGCAAGAGAAGGTCTAAATAAGCTTCACACGTGTCTCTGGCCGACTAGAATACTCCACACTGGAGCTGGGAGATACGGAGGGCTCAGGGAGTTAACAGCTACATCTGGCTTGCGCAGTGTCTGAGCTCGGAATGCCTTGCGGGCCGCATCCCCCTCCCACAGCCAGCCTTGATGGGTGAAACTGTTTTGGGGTCAGGGTGTTTACACATAACCTCTGCCCAGATCAAAAGCTCACCACTAAGCACTGCAGCCACAGGGGGTGTTCCTCAGAAATTTAGGCTAAAAATAAAAAGAAATCCAAGCACAGGAGTTCTGGTTTTCTGGCTCAAGTGTAAAGAAGCTTGGAAATCACCACCATCCCAACAACAAGTAAAAAGCTGAACCAACTGAAATATCAACCACTCTTAGTAGGTCTATAAACAGGATACACCACTGTCCCAAAACTGGAGAGAGAGACGGGTAGATACACACAACCATGACTTACCTGAGCAGAAACTCAAGCGTCGGGAGGCACTGAAGCGACGAATTGTGGGAGGCTCTGCCGGACAATTCTGAGAGTCGAAAGCAAAGCTCTAGATGGTCCAGAGCTTCCCCTCCCCTCCCCGCCCCGTCCCGCCCCGCCCCACCCCGCCCCCAGCCCTAGTACTGGGGATTAAATAAACGTCTTCAATCTGAGCTACATCCCCACCTGTTTTTATTTTCACGTTGAGGCAGGTTCTCATTAAGTTGCTGCGCTGGGCTCAATCGACTCTCCTGCCTCAACCTCCCAGAGTGCTAGGACTATAGGCTGCACCACCATGCCTGGCTCGGATGGCTGGTCCAGGTGACAGGGAGATGGCTACACCTCTTTGAGTTTTACCTCTAGCATCTCGCCCAGTTTCTCACAGTAATCCTGCAAGGATGTGTATGGAGGCCCCTCGTGCTTCTGGAAGGGCGGGAAGAGAAGAAGCATTTTTAAATACACAGAATACTGGTTTTCTTACTGTGGTCTGCCCTCAGGGGAAACTAATTACCAGAGGCTCATCAGCTGGCGTTTAATGAGAGCCTAAGCTGGGGAAGGAAAATTCAATCTCACCCTATTGTAGCCATCCTATGGTACCTAAGGGTGTGGGTGACCTCGGTGACCTGGAAGCACGTGGGAAATTCCTGGTTCTAAAGCGCAGGCTCACTCTGGACTGAGGCCTAGGCTTGGATAGGGGCAGCCTCATGGCAGAGCCACCTGCCATGGAAAGGCCCCAAAGAGCAAAAACCAAGTCATGACCTAAGGATAGGTCTGGAAACAGAACGCTTCCCCGTCCCTCATCACTACAGGCCAAAGAGTATGTGTGACTGTAGCATGTGAGACCAGCAAGAAAAACTTTCAGGGTTACTAACAGACACCCTAGGAAGAGTGAAATCACCAAAACCAGACTCAGACATAGCAGGGATATTGGAATTACCAGACTGAGAACTTGAAACAACTGTGATTAGTCATGATACGTGGGGGTAAAGCAGAGAGCAAGCAACAACAGATGGGAAATGTATGCAGAGAAATGAAAATTCCAGCCTGAAAAGAAACGCTAGAGACCCAAAGGCCTGTAACAGAATGAAGACAGCCTGTGCCCAGCTCGTCAGGTCCCAGGCCGGCAGGGGTGCGGCTCCCAGGCCAGCTCCGTAGACATCTCTGCAAGTGAAAAACAGAAAAAGGATGGAAACAAGCAGAACAGAATATCCAAGAATTGCATGGCAGCTCTCCACGATCGGAATACCAGGAGGAAGAAACAGAAAAATGCCTAAAGTAATGAAAATTCAATGACTGTCCGAATCTATCCCTGTATATGGATATGCTGTTCCTGGAGGAAGCTCAGCAAGAAGGATACATATTGGAAAAACCATACCTAGGCATAGCATTTCCAGACCACTGAAGGCCAAAAAAAAAAAAAAAGGTACTGTATGTAGCTTGTGGTAGAATGCTTGGGTGGTGTGCAAGAAGCCCCAGGCTTTCCACAGAAAAGAAAGGGGTGGGGATGGGGGGTACCTGACCCTACCTGTAGTGAAGCAAAGGTAAGACTTACATTTGATTTCTCCCAGAAGCCATGATAACAAGAATAGAGTGCAGTGGGCATGGAGGCACACACCTGCAATCCCAGCACTCAGGAGGCTGAAGCAGGAGTATTGCCAGGTGTTTGAGGCCAGCCTGGGCTACATGATTTTAGGATGAGCCTTGACTACAGAGCAAAACTGTTTCAGAGAGAGACAAAGAGATATATAGAGAAAATAATATAGTGAATTATTTAAAATGTTGACAGAAAAAAACCTGACAAACTTAGAATTCTAAGCCCTGTGAAAATATCCTTCAAAAATGAAGGAAAAAGACTTCATCAGAAAGTAGAAGGATGGAAGGATAGAAACAAATGTATCAGTTACGTAAACAGCAGCTAAAAGAGTGAGAATGGCTATATCAATACTAAAGATAAAAAAGATAAAACAGACCTCTTTTTTTTCTGCACTATGGATTAAACCTAGGGCTTTTGCACTGAGCTCCATCCCCAGCCCTTTTTAATTTTTTAATATTTTAAGACAGGCTCTCACTAAATCAGTAAATTACCCAGGCTGGACTTGATCTTGCAATCCTCCTGGCCTTAGCCTCCCCAAAGGCTGGGATCACAGGTGTACACACTTTCCTTAATAATAAAAGTCTCACTACATCAAGAGATAAAAATTACAACTGCATACATGCCTAAAAATAAAGAACAAAATATGACAAAAGGAGAATTAAGACAAAAAATACAGCTAGATAGAAAATAAGGATATAGACACCCTGCCTGACAACTGTAGAATGCCCCACCCATGACAGCAGGTTACACAACATTCTTTCTCAGAACACTTAGAAAACATTCTCCAGGATCAAAAAAAACTGCAAACATGAGGCACAGCGGCACATGCTTGGAATTCTAGCACTCACATGGCGAGGCAAGAAAATCAGGAGTTTGAGGCCAGTCTGAGCTCCATAGCATGTTCAAAGCCAGTCTGGGCTATATATTGAGACCATGCTTCCAACAAACAAACAGAATCAAAAAGAAATCCTTAGGCTCAGTGTGAGCCTAGCCTGGGCAATTTAGCAAGTTAGAAAGAACCTGTCTCAAAATACAAAATAAAAAATGGGCTTAGGATATAGCTCAGTATGAAAGCTCTTGGCTCAATCTCTAGGACCACAAACGAAACAAAATTTTAAAAAAACCCAGCAGGATTAAAATAAAAGCAAACCTCAACGTGAATACTATCGAACCACAATGAAATTCAATTAGAAATTTAAAAAGCAGGAAATTTAAGAATTCTACAAATACTAGGAAATTAACACATTTGTAAATAACTCATAGGTCAAAGAAAGAATCACAAGGGAATAGTAATTCCAGCATTCTGGGCAGCTGAGGCCCGAGTACCGGAGTTCGAGTACCGGAAGTTCAAGCCCATCAACGGGCAATTTAACGATTTAGTGAGACCCTGTCTCAAAACCAGAATTAAAAATGGGCTCGGTTGTAGCTCAATGTGAAGGCCCTGTGCTCAGTCCTCAATAACATAAAAAAGAAATGTTCCTCAAGGCCACTGTATCTGTAAATCTTTTAGTAACTTCCTCTGGCTAATAGGTGGTTGATCCAGGACTCACACAGAGGTAAGTTATTCCATGAGAGCCTGTCATTCAGCGTCACATACCCAAGAATGAACTATTATTTAACTATCCCAGGAACTGCACCTTGAACATTTGCTTATAGTGGTGGTCTTAATCGTTATATTCTCCCAAAATTCTTAGGTTGAAAGCCTAACTCCCAACGTTGTGGTTAGAAGTTGGGGTCTTTGACAGGTAATCACGCGATGAGGGTGGAGGCCTTAAGACCAGCATTAGTGCCGTTGTAAGAAGAGACTTCTGAGAGCTTGTTGTATCTCTCTGCTCTCTGCCAGATGAGGGTACAGAGTGCAGAGGGCTACCTGAAAGCAGGACGCTGGCTTTCATCAAACACCAGGGGTGCTGGCTCCAAAACCTGGAAATTTCCAGCTTCTAGAACTGTGAAAAAAAATTGTTATTTAAGCCTCTGAGTCTATGTTCTTTTTTCTTTGAGACCGGGTCTTGCTCTGTAGTCCATGCTGGTCCTAAACTCACTATGGAACCCAGGCTGGCCTCAAACTCATGGCAATCCTCTTGCTTCAGTGTCCTGAGTGCTGGGATTACAGGTATGCACCAAGATGCCCGGCTTCTGGTGCTGGGGAACTGAACCCAGGGCCTTGCGCTTGCTAGGCAATTGCTCTAATCACCAAGGTATTCTGCCAGACCTATGATCTTATAGCAGCCTAAACAGAATAAGATATCTACCAAAGCTGAGCATGCTGGCACATGCTTGTTATCCTAGAACTATGGCAGGTTGAGACAGGAGAATTTCAAGTTCAAACCCAGCCTGGACAAATTAATGACTTAACAAGACCCTGTCTCAACTTGAAAAATTAAAAAAAAGTGGGGATGTAGCTCTGTGCAAAAGCTCTGTGTTCATTCCCCAATACCAAAAAAAGGGCATGAGAGAGAGAGAGAGAGAGAGAGAGAGAGAGAGAGAGAGAGAGAGAGAGAGAGAGATATCTCCTGAGAGATTCAGGGTCTAATTAGTGAGTAAACAGCTGCCACAGGATTGTGGATTGCTTCTCTACTTTTACCCCTGCAGCCTGACTTATTAATGACACAAAAAGCCATGTGAGGGGCTCCGGGATGTCTGCTTTTTATGGAAACTTGTTTTTTTTTCCAAGAGGAAATCTCAAAATGACAGAAAAGAATGTAATATCATATTTAATTTAATGTTCCTATTTGTAATTCATAACATTATTCCATTAGAGCCTATCATTCAAAGTGTCGCATAGCCAAGAATGAATTATTATTTAACTAGGTGTTCAAACCATACTTCAGAAAGGCTCATTCATAACACATCACCAATTCTCAAAATTTTCAAAATGAGAATGTGGGTCATCTGGTATTTCCTCGCATCACACGTTGGCACAGTATGCTCTCCAACAAAAAAAAAAAACCTCACAGGCCCACCTTAGGCACATTTATAGTGTCAGGACAGAGATCTTTCTCTCTAACGCCTAGGTTTTCAAGTGAAGAAACAGAGCCATGGAGTTTAAAGACAGCTGCGCATGGAAGGTGCACGTCTGTAATCTCAACTCTGGGAGGCTGAGGCAGGAGGATAGTAAATTCAAGCCTGGCCTGGACAATTTAGTTATTCAGAGAGTCTATCTCAAAAACCACAAACAGGGCTGGGACTATACTCAGTGTAGTTAAAAGTTGTAGTTAAAGTTTCTTGTTCAGAAATTATAACTGGACCCAGCACCTACACTTCCAGGCTTGGTCTTCTTTTATGGTTTGGATCTGGAATGTTCCCTCAGAGCCTCATGTGCCTGAAAATCAACTGAATTAGGAATTTATTGAACAAAGTGGATCATTCCCTTGGCGATTTCCTGTGCTGCTGGGAGGCGGGCCTGGCTGGGGGCATGGACACGGGCGTAGCCTGCAAGGTCATACTCTGGTCCCCCAGCTTCACCCCTCTTGGGCTACCCCCAGGCCAGCCCACCGCAGTGGGGCGAGAAGCTGTCTGCTGCCAGGCCATTCTGTTACTGTCAGCTGACCATGGCAGGGCTGAAACCTCTGAACTGTGCGCTAAAATAATATTTTCCTCTTTTAGGTTGTGGGTGTTGGCTAATCTGTCCCAGGGACAGGAAAGGGACTAAGACATCCTGAACTACTGCACCAAGAGCAAAAAGAAAGCTGAGTTGATACGGAGACAGAAGAAAGACGTATTGTCACACCCCCATCTTGTTGACCTGGGAGACTGGATACAGGCCTACCTGACGCGCCACCACGCCCTCCCACTGAGGGGGGAATTCACCAAATCCACAAGGAAAGCAGAGGGAATTATCTAGCGGGCCTCTCACCCGCCCCTCCCCCAGTGAGTGGGAGCAGACACTCATGAAGGCGTGTATAGGCAATCCTTCCTAATTTTCTATTTTTTGATGCTTAGGACTGAACACAGAGCCTTGAGCCAAATCCCCAACTCCAACATTTCTTTACTTTGTCTCCCTGTTTCATTTAACAAATACTTAAATGGCTCATTACGATCCTCCATCAGGTTCTTACACTGACAGTAGCTCTCTGCCCATGGCTAGACCCTGAGCTGCAAAGTGTGTTCCTTGGTCTGAAGAAGTGACTCTGTAGTCCAAATGTGCAATATTCTCTGTTCTGATCTCTTTACAGTTTTTCTTCTTCTTCTTCGAGTCAGGGTCTCACTCTGTAGTCCAGGCCAGGCCTGAGCTGACCATGTATCCCAAGTTGGCCTAGAACTCATGGTAGTCCTCCTGCCTCAGCCTCCCGAATGCTAGGATTACAGGTGTGCCACCATGTCCAGCCTATGTGGTGCTGAAGAATCAAACCCAGAGCCTTGCGCTTGCTAGGCAAGTGCTTTAGCCCCTAAGCTACTCCTTCAGCTCATTTACCGCAAGGAATGCAAACCCTGGCCCAGAGTGTCTATTCATGTCGTAGATCACGCGTAGCCTCCAGGATCTCCTAGGATCGGCCTGACTTACTGGCTAGTATGGGATCTTTTCACCACGGAATGTGTTCCAAACCATCTTCAGTCTCTGTCACTTGGAGACATTACAGTTCTTACTGACATTTTGTGCCTCAGAGAGTGACATGTTGCTATAGTTGGGTACAGAATCTCTCAAAAGCGTCATGTGTTTCAGGATTCATCCTCAGGGCAGCAACGTTCAGAGATGGGGCCTAGAGAGGGGACTGGATCATCAATTACAATGGATGATTAGGCTGTTAGGATGTGGGGTCTGCCTAAAGAAGGTTATCTCGTACCCAGCCCCTCCCACTGTGGCTCTGGCTCTTCCTGCTTTCTGTCTGCTATGAGGTAGGCAGCTTTCCTTGGCCATGCCTTTGTGCTATGAAATTTTTGCCTCCTCATAGGCTTAAAAACAATGGAACCTGCTAGCTATGTACTGAAACTTCTGAAACTGTGAGCCAAAATAAACCTTTCCTCCCTTAAACTGATATTCTTAGAAGCACACAGCTATAATCCCAGCATTCTGGAAAGGCGAAGCAGGAGCACGGCAAGGTACAGCCTACCCTGGGCATTGTCATGACTTAGTGAGAGAGTAAAGACAGTAAAAAGAAAATTAAAATAGGGGTAGAGATGTTCCTGAGTTTGAAGGCCCTAGGTTACATTTCCAGTGCCATAAATAAGATAGATGGATAGATAGATAGATAAATAGATAGACAGATAGATACTCTCAGGTATCTGGTCATACCGAGAGAAACAGATTACACATGTAACCAATATGCAGAGACTGGTGGGTGTATACCCCTCCTATTACACACTGGGAAAGTGTTTCCCAGAATAGCCCTTCTCATTACACATTCAGGTACAAAAGACACAACCACACCTCATTAATTCTGTTCAAACGAACCTGTTCACTTTTTACCAAACTTTTACCTTAATCGTGTCAACCCTGTGTTCCTATATTCTCCTAACCTAGTTACAGGCCTGATTAAGATTTTACCATTGGGGTTGGAATCAAGTGCAAAGGGTGTATATGTCAAGGAGTCCTACAAGTGCCACTTTCCTGACCATTTTACCTGCCATGTGCATCTGGCCTTAGGTCCATTACAGAGATCAGGCCAAGAAGCTCAAACCCTCTTGACATTACTTATCTTGATGAAATGGGACTATCACATAGGGTGACTGAGCTCAGGTTTTTCACTATTACCTTTACCTTCAGTCTTTCCAAATTCTGCCACATGAGAGTAAGTAAATCAAAAAAACTTAGGGGCCATGTTGGGAAGGTAAGTAGGTCCTACAACAAACCTATAAGAGTACTGTATTAAGCTTTATTTCCATCCTGTTGTGGTTTAGATTTGGAGAGTCCTCCAAAAGCCTCATGTACCTAGGGACACTGTGGGCTATTTGGAGGCGGGGCCTGGCTGGAAGGGGTGGATGCTTGGGGCTTGACCTGGAGGGGTGTGTGCCAGTTATACCCTTACTCTCTGACTTGGATGTGCTCTGGCATGCCAAGAGGAGCTCTTTGTCTCTGACTCTGGCACTGCCATGTGGTTCTACCACTTCTAATTGAGCTGCCCATGAATGGACCGTGACCTTCTGAAACTGTGAGCTAAAATAATCTTTCCTCCCTGTATTAATCTGGGTTCTTTCAAAAGGGAGAATTTACATAAATTAACAAAAAGGATCTACATGGAAGGCTTACAAATCCGAAGACAGGGATAGTCCAAGATGGCAGACTGCACATGTAAGAGGTGGAGGGTCCGATTGCTGCTTAGCCCCGAAGTAAAATTCCCGGCTGGGACTGCAGACAGCTGGTGAGAGTCTGCCACGGATATAAGTTGTTTGAAGAACAATGGCGAAGACTGGAGCCTGAATATTGGCGACTGAAGAGCAGCAACAGGCAGACAGGCACAAGTCAAGACTGCATCGAATCTGTGCTGACGATCTGCAGCGTGTAACAAGCAAGCAGGTGTCTGTAGACAACTGCGAAGATGAGAGCTTTCAGACAGGAAGAAGCTGTAACAGTCTGTCTTCTTCCTTTTATGCCACTTGAGCTCCAGTTGGACCTCCCACATCCAGGTGGGTGCTTTTCCTTCATTGGCCAGCCCACAAATCACTCACACTCTACTCCAGGCTGGTTCTCAATTCCCAATCTAGGCGTGGTTCCCAAACCCAAACCTAGGTGTGGTTCCTGATTGCCTCAAGCTGACATAATCTCTCCAATGCTCATACTCCCTAAAGGTATAAATGTTTGTTATTCGGTCCTAGCAGCAAGAAACTAGGACATATCCCCACTGATAGCTACTCTATAGTTTTCATTTTTAATAACCATTTAAAAGTTTCCACCTGGCTAACCTGAGTCCCTTGACTTTCCACTTTTCTGCATTCTCATATAAATTATTCTAATATTTATTGTTACCTGTTGTTTCAGTGTAACTTTCTTCTGAAAGTAGCTCTGAGGTTAGGGCTGCAGCTCAGACTTGCCAGAATTCAAGATTGGTCCCATGTCAGGATCTGCCCTAACATTCCACCTTTCGTTGATTCAGCCAGTGAAAATAACAGGGTTGTATATTAAGCTTTTTGCTACTTTGCATTTCCTTATGCTCTTATGTTCTCTGGGAAGATTGGTTCATCACTTCTAAATTCCACTGACAGGGGCTGGGGCATAGCCCAGTGGTTAGACCATTTGCCTACCATGCTCAAGGCCCTGTGTTTGATTTCCCATAACCACATAAAAAGTAGCTGGGCAAGTGGCATACACCTCTAATCCTAGGAGCCTGAGGCAGGAGTTGGAGGCCAACCTGGGATACAGAGTGAATTCAGGACCAGTCTGGACACACAGCAAAACCCTGTCTGAAATAATAAATAAATAAATATATATATGTAACTTTGAGAACTGAAGTTTCCAGGAAATAGCCTCAGTCACATAGAGCCTCCTGCAGAGTTCTATTTGGATTCCCAGTACCTTGTAGGTAGATAGGAATACTTGCATAGCCAGGTCATCAGGGGCTCTACTGGGGCTGCCTCTTATCAGTTCCTCCATCTCCACATCTGGCTTAGTATCCTGTGACAAATCCTTTGAAATGTACAGAGCAGATCCCCAGCTTTCCACCAACCCAAGAGCTGAGGATGTCACCAGATAGCGTCTAATGCTATAGTGAGAGCTCCCTCACTTCTCAGTATACCCCACACCCGATGCTCTAACTGATGCATTTAAAGAATGCCTTGCCTTCCAGGCAAGATGGTACCTAAGTAAGATTTATTTTAGCTTACAGTCCAGAAGACTCTGTCCATGTATGGTTGGCCAGCTCCAAGAAAAAGTCACAGCAGACACAGCCTGGATGCAGGAAAGCTCCTCACTGCAAGGTGGGCAGAGAGCCAACTTGCTTTCTTTTAAAGCTTGACTTTGTTCCAGGATCTCTTGGCCTTTAAGGTTCGCATTGTGAAATCTGCAATTATTGGGATATGCTTGCCTCTTACTGTTTTTAATATCCCAGCACTCGGGAGGCTGAGGCAAGAGGATTGCCATGAGTCCAAGGCTAGCCTTGGCTCCACAGTGAGTTCAGGACCAGCTTGGGCTACAGAGTGAGACCCTGGCTCAAAAAAAATAAAAGAAAAAAGAAAAAAGAAAAAAAAATATATAAAGTTTTTAAAAACCCTGATACTACAGGAATAGTAAATAAATTGTTACAATCACACTGTTGGCACTTAGAATTATAAACAACACAGATCAATCTCACGAAAATACTGAGCAAACAATGAAGGAGATGGTGGTGGCTGGGGCACCAGAGCCACGGCTGCTGTGGCAGAGAGGGTTGTGCTGTGCCCACCAGCCTCAGTAGACTGCAGCATTCTCCTGGCTCCAGGAAGGGTAGTCCAGCAAAAATGTGGAAAGTGCTAAAGCAAAAGAAAAGTCTTTTTGCAAACTGTCCGATGAAACAGAAAAGACCCTGGGCACTACGGCCAAGTGGCAAGCGGCCAGTGCCAATGGTCAAGAGTTCAGAGGGGAAAACAAACAGTTTCACCCTGACAGACTAAATTATAAGCAAAGGCAAAAGCAGTTGATTGCAGGACTTCTATCTGGCCAGACTCTTGGCACTTCATCACTAGTCCCTAGCTACTGCTGTGTTGATCACAGCACTGTAAGTCAACTCTGTAGGACCAGGGACATCATCTCCTTCCCAAAGGCTGGGGGATTTAGGACTGGGGTTTGCAGGCAGCAAGCACACAGCTTCTAGCAGCAGGACTGGTCAAAAATTATCAGGAATCTGGACATCTACATGCAGAACAATGAATCTAGCCACATACCTGTCACCATGCACCAAAATCAAATCAAAGTGGATCAAAGACCTAGACATTAAAAATGAAACACTAAACCTTCTAGAAGACAAATTAGGTAAATTTCTAAAAGACATAGGGGTAGGCAAAGACTTTCTTGACAAAACACCAAGAGCAAAAGAAATTATTCTCATTATTAACAAATGGGATCTTGTCAAAAAGTTTCTGCACAGCAAAAGAAAATATCAACATTGTAAAAAGAGAACCAACAGACTGGGAAAAAATATTCACCACCAACATCTCAGATAAGAAGCTCATATCTAGAATATACAGGGAGCTGAAGAAAAGTAAGCCATCCAAAATAAAGGATCCTACTGAAAAGTGGGCAAATGAAATGCAGAGGCAGTTCACTCACGAAGAAGTACAAATGGCCAATAGTTACATGATAAGATGTTCAACATCTCTAGCCATTAGAGAGATGTAAATCAAAACAACCCTAAGACACCATCTCACTCCAGACAGAAGGGCCTATATCAACAAGTCAAATAGTAATTAGTGCTGGCGAGGCTGTGGGGAGAAAGGAACCCTCCTGCACTGCTGGTGGGAATGTAAATTCATACAACCACTCTGGAAAGCAGTATGGAGAGCTCTCAAAAGACTAGAAATAAATATCCCCTTCGATCCAGCAACACCCCACCTGGGAATATATCCAAAAGAGGTCAAAACAATGCACAACAAAGATATATGTATACCCATGTTCATAGCTGCACAACTAACAATAGCTAAAATATGGAAGTCACCAAAATACCCATCAACAGACCAGTGGATACACAAATTGTGGTATTTATACATAATGGAATACTACGCATCAATAAAGTTGAACAGCATGGAGGCTTTTACAGACAAATGGAAGAAGCTTGAGAACACCATGCTTAGTGAAGTGAGTCAGAAGCAGAAGGTGAAACATCGAATGATCTCTCTGATATGAGAGTCCCAGATCACAACTCTTATGGAACTTATAACGAAAAACAAAGTGAAATGGGGTAGGGTGAGGGAGGAGGGTGGGAGGGGAGAGTAGGGGGAGGGACAGAAAGAGAGGGGGAAAGCCCTTGTCACCTTGACAAGATACGTATATGCACAAAATGCTCAACTCCATTGTAAACCTTAAATTTTGCACGTATACATATCAATAAAATGGGAAAAAATTATCAGGAATAAAGAGGAACATTACATAATGACAAAGGGGTCAACGCTCTAAAAAGACATAGCAAACTTTGATATGCACAAAGTTAAAAATGGTTTTAATTTTAAAAAGGTAGGAATGGTGTCACATGCTTGTAATCTCAGCATTTGGGAGGCTGAGATAGGAGAATTGTGAGGTTGAAGCCAGTAAGATCTCATTCAAAGAAACAAATAGAAAACCCCAACTACATGAAAATACAACTTATTACTGAACCCCTCTGGGAAACTAGGGGTGTGGAAAAAAGAGAAAACACAACTTATCAAAATTTGGGGCTGTAGCACTACAGCCAAAATCGTGCTAGAAAAACACATTAGGCCTTGAATGCACCTACAAGGAAAGAAGCTGAGCCAAGTGCCAGGCACCTGGAACGCCGGCGCCTGGGCAGCTAAGCGGCAGAACCACTTGAATGCAGCCTGGGCAACACAGTGAGATTTTATCTAAAAGACCAAATAAGCAAATCTAAAATAGAAAGTCTAAGCTTCCTCCTTAAGAAACTACAGAAAGAGCTGGCTTTGGTGTTTATGCCTATATTCCCAGGATTTGTAGAGACTGAGGCAGGACTGCAAGTTCTTGTCCAACCTGACCAATTTATCAAGAACCTGTCTCAAAAAATTGAAAAAAGGGCTGGGAATATAGCTCAATGAGAACAACTTGGGGTCAGTCCCCAAAACCGTGGGGCAGGGATCTTGAGAAAAAATAATATAAAACTCTGCTGGGTTTGTCTGTAATCGAAGCATCTGGGAGGCTGATGCAGGAAGATCACAAGTTCAGGCCCCGTCTGAGCAATTTAGAGACTTAGCAAGATCTTGTCTCAAATTTAAAAAGAAAGAATGAAAGAAAGAACGCTAGGGATACAGCTCAGTGGTAGGGTTCCCCTGGGATAGATTCTCACTACGTGGGAAAGATAATTTAGCAAAATGATTAAAAATCAATGAAAAAGTCAATTTTCCGAAAAGATAAATAAAATTGATAAACCACTAGCCTGGCTAAATAAGAAAAGCAGACTATACAAATGTCTAGTGTTAGAAATGAAAGGAAGACGGAGGTTATAGTTCAGGGGTAAAAGAACTGCAAGGCACATAAGATACTGGGTTCGATCCCCAGTTTTATATATACTAACAAAACCAACAGATCAACATCTTGTTACTTTCTCGTTGCTGGGACAGAATACCTGACACTCACAACTTAAGAGAGGAAAAATTTATTTTAGCTCCTAGTTTCAGGCAAAGTCTCTCACACGTCCACTCACAGCAGCCACGAATGATGGAGCACACGGCCCAGGCAGAAGGCTGCTGACAAGTGACGCGGCCCTGAGTCACGTCCAGAGACTCACGCCAAGGCTAGAGCTTCCTCAGGAAGAAGCTCCAACAATGGTCATTCTTCCGGCCTTTACTTACTTCAAGGTGCCAGCTGCCCCTTCCTCACTTTCTGGCACACTTAACACACACCTCAAAGCTCTGTCCTGGGCAGCCTCCTATCTCAACAACCTGACACAACCTGCCAGGTCAAACCCCCAGCACCTGCCCCTTCCAGGCAGGCCCCACCTCCTAAAAGTACACGGTTCCACAGGTATCCTACTACCTCCAAGGACACGAAGCTTTGGGGGAACATTCCAAATCCAAACCATAGCACCATCCAAACAAAATAATCCAGAAACAAATAAAAAATTTATCAGTATGCCTTATAAGGATAATAAGAAAATATTAAGGACAATTCTATGTTCTCAGACTTGATAAGTTAGAAGGACCAGTTCTTTAAAGGACACAATCTACTCAAACTCATTGAAAGAGAAACAGACACTATGAAAAGGCCTATTAGTTATCTTAAAATTGAATCAATAATCAATAACCTTACAAAAGAGGAAAGTCAAACTCTGGTAGTTTCATTAGTGAAATGTAACAAATAATTAAGGAAGAAATAATACTATTTGTTTACAGTATCTTCCAGAAAACAGAAGGGAAAATGTCCCTAACCTGTCATCACTATTGTAACACAAAAGGTAGACATACTACCAGACAGAGAACTGTACATCAATCGACTATGACTGTAGATGTAAAATTCCTTGGTAAAATATCACCAAATGGAACCTGCTATGATTTGGTTTTGTCCTTACCAAAATTCATGTTGAACTTCATCTCCAATGCTACAGCACTGCACCAGGACGTGGGACTTTCAGTAGGTACTCAGGTCATAAGGGCTCTTCCCTCCTAAATGAGATTAAACTTTTATAAAAGGCTTTGTGAAGTCTTTGGTCCTCTTTTCTTTCTGTCCCTTCCACTCTGTGAGGACACAGTGTTCCTCCTCTCTAGAGGACTCGGCAATAAAGTGCCATCTTGAAGCCAACAGTGGCCTTTACCAGACAGCTGAGCCCACAAGCACCTTCATCTTGGGCATCTCAGCTTCCAGAACTGCGAAAATATAAATATCCCTTCTTTAGAAATTGCTCAGTCACAGGCATTTTGTTAGCAAACACAGAACAAAACACGCTACTATAAAACTATGCTGGGCCACAGGGAATATGGCCTAGGATGCTTGGTGGATGCCTGAAGCCTATACATACTATGAGTCTACTATACATATATAACATGATAGTTTAATGTATAAATTAGACATAGTAAAAAATTAATGACTATTAAGAAAATATAACATGCATAATAATAGGCTACACTAAGAGTTATGTGCATATGGTTTCTCTCTAAAAATTTTTTTTGTTACTGGAGATTGAACCAGACTTTGCTTGTCCAATGCTAGTGACTACCACTGGGCAACACCCTCAGCCCGGCCCTGTTTGTTTTTCCAGTAGAAAGAACACACAGAATTTATTATATACCTGAGGCATGGGTGTAAGAGACTCCTCAAAATACTTCATCATACTGTACTTACCCTCTGCGATGATGTACGATGTCACATACCTTCATGACAACACAAGGTGAGGTAACTAAAAAGGCACTGTGAGAAGCAGCTGATGGTGATGTCAGCCCAGTGGGGAAAGTCAATCTGATTACCAAGAAAGCTACTAAGTGACTACCATGGGGCTGCATACACTGCGGTATGGATGACTTACATCGTGGGATGACAGAACAGGACAGCATGGGACTTCACCACGCTCCACAGAATTGTATGCAATGTAAAATGTATGAACTGTTCATTTCTGAAATTTTCCACCCTGGGTTTTTAGACTGTGGATGACTATAGTAATCAAAACCTCAAAGAGCTAACCTACAGATAAAGAGGGACAACAGTATTGTTCTAACTATGACACTGTGGAGAAGGCAACACTGTGGAGACAGAAAATGATTAGAAGGCTGAAGGAATGGCTCAGTGGTTAAAGTATTTACTTAGCAAGCACTAAGTACCAAGTTCAATTCCCCAGCGCCACGTAAGCCCAGTGTGATGTTGCACACCTGTAATCCCAGCACTTATGAGGCTCAGACAGGAGCACTGCCGTGAGTCCAAGGCCAGCCTGGGCTACAGAGCGAGACCCTGTCTTAAAAAAAAAGCGAAAAAAAGAAAATGATTACAGGATCGGAGGAAAGGAGAGGAATCTGTGGAGCACAGGACACATTCAGGGCAGTGAAACTTCTGCCTTGTCAAAACCCTTTGTAGTTAATAAGTGTAACGCACACAAAAAATGAACTCTACATTACAGATTATAGCTAAAAGACTGTTCTAACATTGATCCATCATATATACCAAATATACCACACGGATGCAAAATGTTAATAATGGGGGAAGGGTAGGCTGCAGCTAAGTGCTCCAGCATTGCATTCAATTCCCAGCATTATATAGATAATAGGAGAAATTGTGCTGGAGGTGGGTGGGACGGAGTGAAAGAAAATGGAGTATTTTGAAACTCTACTTCTTGTGTGTGTGTATGGGGGTGTTTTGTTTCGTTTTTTGAGACAGGTTCTTGCTCTGTAGTGCAGGCTGGTCCTGAACTCACTATGTAGCCCAGGCTGATCTAGAACTCATGGCAATTCTTCTGCCATAAGTTGCAAAGACAGAAAAAGGGGGTCGGGGGGAGATACAGAGACAGAGACAGAGAGACAGACAGAGAGACAGAGACAGAGAAAGAAAGGAAGAAAACAGGATAGAGGCATAGCTCAGTGGTTAAAGCACTTGCCTAGCAAGCACAGAGCCCTGGGTTCAATTCTCCAGCACTATATAAGCTGGGTATGGAGATGTGTGTCTATAATCCCAGCACTTGAGAGGCTGATGCAGGACAGTTGTGGGTTTGAGGCCATTCTGGGCCACACAGTGAGATCAAGAACAAACCTGGTCTCAAAAAAAAAAATAAATAAAAAGAAAAAGAAAAGAAATCAAAGGTTGACTCATCAACATAACACAAGAAACCAAGAAAGCAAGGCAGCCACATGGTCAGACACAGGTTGGGATAAAGCTATCTAGGACAGCATGGAAGGGGATGGGATGGAGCAAAGGACAAGGGGAGAATGGGCACAGCCTCAAAAGCATTGAGGATGGTGACAACCTGAAATAGGATAACAAGGCAGTTGCAGAAGATGGAGGTGGGCTTGAAAAACACTTAGAATATCAAATAGGTAAGATGAGGTGGCTGGTTTTATTTGGATGGTCAGAGAAAGGCAAATAATGATGCCCAGTTTTCTAGTATGTATGTGTAGGTAAGGAAAGTTTTGGTAGAATAGACATCAAATTCTCCGTTAGTACTTTTAGATAGCACCAGTGTCCACTCCTTTGCTACTACAGATTAAAACATGTAATCATGTGTTTCTGGTAGTATGTTCCTCTAGACCAAAAACATGGCACTCATTCTCTTGCTCTTCCCCTTTCTCTCTCTCTAGTCCAGGGCCTTCACAATGGGCTACATCCCTAGCCCATTTTTTATTTTGGGACCAAGTCTCACTAAGTCACTAAACTGCCCAGGCTTGACTCAACCTTGAGATCCTCCTGCCTCAGCTTCCCAGAGTTCTGGGTCTATAGATATGCACCACCAGACCTGGGTCATACTTGTATCTCCAGCATTACCACAATGAGTAGCAAAGAGTAGGCATCTAATAAATATTTGTCAAAAATTATACACTATGTTAAGTACACTTCAATGTAACTGGAAAAGAATAAACTGAGAGGAAGCCAGGCCTGGTGGTGCAGGCCCGTAACCCCACACTCGAGGAGGTGGAGGCAAGGACTGAAACAGCCATGCAACTCTAGGTAGAGATAAGGGAGCAGCCAGAAATGAGTCAAGAGACTCAGGCATAAATTTGGGCATAAATACTTGTGAGTTGACCATAGAAAACAAAGCATGAAAGTAAAAAAAAGAAAGTATCAGCAGACCATAATGAAATTGCTCATTTAATAAAATCTTTTCCTTCAACTTGTTTGTCAGTTACTTTTGCCTCTTCCAAGTATACTAACCCTGTGACCTGGGCTGCGCACAGGGCTGGTACCAGATATAACCCCAGGGACACGTTTCTGTTATGCTCCAGAAGGGTCCTGCCTTTGCCTTTACTATCAATCCAGAGAGTTATCAGGTAGCGATATTTCTCTCCCTCTTGTCAACTCAGTTTTCTGTAGGTCTTTAAATAGTCTGTGAATTCAATGAAACACTCCACAAAATCCTTCTGAAATATACCATTTATCCTGAAATCCTGACCATCAACTGGCAAGTTATTACTCTGCTCAATCAAATGTGAAAATCCTACTTTTTCCCATTTCTTTCATTTCTTTTTCCAATTGGATACTTTTGTTTGGTGTCTACCTTTGCATTCATCATCTTTTTGTCACTCTGACAAAATACTAGAGACAATTAACTTACAAAGAGAATACGTTTATTTTGGCTCACAATTTTAGAAATACCAGTCCAACATCAGGTGAACTTGTTGCTTTGGGCCACTAGTGGGCATGCTCAATAGCTATGGCAGAAATACCATTGTAGAGCAACTGTTGAACTCAAGCCACCAAGCAGAAGGAAGAGTCAGACAGCAAAGTTTCACAACCCCCTTAAAGGTCATAGCCTACCCACCTGCCCCACAGGGACCTAAAGACTCTGACTACACTCTTCCCCCTAAACATTCCACTACCTCCAGTCTTGAACACCCTGGGGATCAAGACTTTAACACATGGGCCTGTGGGATCCAAACTATATATTTAAAACCAAAGTAGGCTGGTCTTCATGTAAATGCCTCCTTGTTGCTATGTGATTTATTGTTTCTGTCCCACCGAATGCATTTTGTCACAGCAGTGATCTCTATGCCTTAACCTGGTGCTTACCCTGAAGAAATCACAGGCTGTGTCAGGCAGCCAATGGGCAGCCTGGATTCTCTAGCACAGTCCTGTTAAAAAATGTTTACTAGAGGCTGAGGCTGGAGGACTGCCATGAGTTTGTGGCCAGCCTGGGCTACACAGTGAGTTCAGGAACAGTCTGAACTACAGAGCAAGACCCTAACTCAAAAAACCAAAACAATACAAGTCAAAACATAACAAACAAACAACAAAACACCCACCCAACCACATATATTATCAGCAGAGCCAGACATGGTAACACATGCTTGTAATGTTAACACTTTAGGGGGCTGAGGCAGTAGGATCAGAGGTTTGTGTCCAGCTCAGGCATTTCAGTGAATGGAGATGTAGCCTAATATGAAGGCCCTGTATTGTGGTTCAGATCTGGACTGTCCCCCCATGTACTGGGATGTGATGGATCACCTGTGGAGCCATGTGCTGTTAGGAGGCAAGGTCCTGGTATGGAGGGATGGATTATGGGCATGTGGCGGAAGAAGGGAGTGGGATAGATTACAGATTACAGGTGTGCAGTGGCTTAGGGACTAAGACCTGAAAGGGGTAGAACACTGAGGCCAGACCAGAAGAGGCAGATCACTGGGATAGGACCTGGAAGGGTACTTGCTACTTCCTCCCTTCCTTCTGGGACTTGGCTTCCTGTGTGCAATGCCTTGAGGAGCTGCCTCCACCTCCGCCTCTGCCATGTGCTTCCACTGCTGCCAGCTGCTCATGAGCAGACTGACCTTCTGAAACTGTGAGCTAAAAATAAATCTTTCCTCCTGTAAGTTGTAGATGTTGGGTATTCAGTCACAGCCACGAGAAAGTAACTAAGACACCCTGTGTTCAACCCTCAGTGCTACAAAAAAAGATACCCACTGTAAAATCCAGCGATATGTAAAACTGCACAACTGCGGCTCAGAAGCAGGTACGTGCTAGGGATGTGGCTCAGGGGCAGAGTGCATGCTTTGCATGTACAAGCCTTTCAGTTTGATTAACAACACTGAAAAAAAAGAAACAAAAAACTTAAAGCAAAACATTTGGTAGATTGCCCGTTACTTATGTCTAGGCTCTTAATATAATCTTTATATAAATCGTTAACAAGAGCAGCAGCAATAACAACGGAACTTGAGCTTCTAAGCTCCTAGCTCAAGCCAGGTCAAGTGGCGCTGGCCTGTGATCCCAGTTCTCTGGGAGGCTGAGACAGGAGGATTCTGAATTTGGTCCTAGCCTGGGCAACTTAAACGACTTAGTGAGACTGCCTCAAAACCAAAACCCAAAACAAGTTAAGGATAGGACTTCTTTAATTAGAAAGGTTAACATTTAAAGAAACAAAACAAAACAACAATCTTGTTTGTGATGGCTGGGATGCAACTTAGTGGTACAGTACAGCATGTGTGAGACTCCAATATGACATCAGCACAGCACACTAAGTAAACAAACATAAATGGTATTTACAGTCTGTGTTCATATCATAACTCTTCAGCTGTAAGTCAGGAGTAAATTTATCTGTGGAAAACAGGACAGATGATCAACCTTGAGTTTCTTGTCTTATAACAAGTTCAGAGAGAAGCCGTCCTAGAGTAATGTAATAGCTGTTCACAGCTACCATGAAGGAACACCGTAATTCCCCCGAGTCACGTCACAGACCTCTGAGTTTCATGTCCCCAGCATGGGCGATGGGAACAAGAGAGATGGCGAAAAGGGAGAATGGGGTGGCAAGGGAGGAAAGAAATTTCTTAATTAAGGCTTCGCTATTTATTCAGGAATGGAAGCGGCTCAAGTGAGTCTCACCTGTACTTGATTATCTGGATGGGCTGGAGGCAGCTCAATGCTGTGCTGTATGCTTAGCACGTGTGAGGTGCTGAATTCAATCCCTAGTACCAAAAAAGAAAAAGGGGATGGGAGGGAGGAAGCGGTGGAGAGAGAGAGAAGAAATCAAAATGGAAATTGCCAATCAAGTAATTCAGACTTGAGATAAATCTAAACCACATTACATCTGCATATTTTCTGAAATCCTGTGAGCAACACGTCTTAAGCTCATTTCCCTCTGCAGATGCTGACTTATATTTACATAATTCTCAGGGTGATCTCATGCCAAGACTTCCCGTTGTGTAATATGTGAACAGGACTATCTGCACTCTCTTTTTTTGGTGCTGGGATTGAACCCAGGCCTTGCTCATGGCAAGTACATGCTCTCCCACCGCACACATCCTCAGCTGTTTTCACATTTTCAGCCCTGGTGTAAACTGAGATGGTCTGTTTTACCAGCATGAACCAGGAAAATAGTTGTAAATGTTTCTAGATGCAAATCCAGGCAGTTGGGTAAGATATTTTTCACCGTGTTGTTAATTTAGTCTCTAAAATTTTCCAGTGATGATTTTTTTTTTTGGCTTGGCAAACAACAGTAGCAGAGATAATTTTTCCTGCCTTCCTACATTTTTGCCTTGCTCAGTATGTTACATAAATGAGAACTGATACAGCTGCAAGTCAGAGAACAGGTTCTTTCAGGGGTCTGAAGCACTGAGAAGTGCACTGTTGCCACCTGGTGGACAATGTGAACTTGGCAACGTCAGAAGCACTGTAGCCTGGCTAGCTGTACATCAGCATGGTGTCTGCACAAGATCCCAGGTCCCTTCATGGGCAATTCAACCAAAAGGGGTGAGACCAGTTAGTTTCTGGTTTTAAGATCTACTGATTTTCATGTGTACAGTTAAGAACCAACAAGACAGAAAATACTTTATCAGTAATAATAATTCTCCTATAATGACTGCTGGCAACTAAAATAGAGCAACCTACATCTAATCCTCAAAAATACCTTCTAATGGGGCAGTCATCAAAGAGCTGCCAGCAACATAAAAAAATCTAAAGCATCTCCTGTGTGACTGACCCTCGCTGGGAAGTACTGAGCAGAGAGACAGGAGCCTAGGCACCACGGGACTGCACCTGGGCAGCACTGCACGGACTTTCAGTCTGTCTCTGCTATTTTGTGTGTTTGGTTTTCCTCACGGATTCTCTCAAGAGCCTGTTAAGGAGCACGTTCCTTCCTCCCAGGGAGGCCACTACTAGCCCAGGAGCACAAAGCTTCGTAATGCCTGTAGGTGCCCATTTGGATTCTGTTTTTCTATCTTTTGGCTCATTATTTTTTCAGATCTGCTTCTCTCTCTCTCTCTCTCTTTTTTTTCCTAGTACTGGAGATTAAGCAGGGGCTCCATGTATGTATGCTATACAAGCATTCTCTCACTGAGTTACACTTCTAGCCCTTTGTAAATTTTTTATTTTTTGAGACATGGTCGTATTAAGTGGCTCAGACTAGCCCTGAACTTGGGAATCCTCCTGCCTCAGCTTTTCAAAGATCTTACACCCTAACTATCCAGAATGCCAACAAATCACTAAGGATTAACAATACAGTTTGTAAAAAAAAAAAAGTTGAGATGCTTCACAAAAAGAAAAAATGGTGATAGTCAATAAACATAAAGACTATAGCCTCAGTAATATTAAAGAAATGCATTATCAAAAGCACAGGGGGGGTGATCAAACTTTGCAGTGAACGTTTACATAAAAAGTATTACAGTAAAAGACACACTGCCATTAATCCCCTCAAAGTATTTCCCCTTGCTTCAAACACATGTACTCCTTCACTCTCGACACACTCTAAGGCAGCTCTGGACATCTACTTTCCTGAGTATCTTTACAAGATGTGATTTAAAAAATGGTGAAAATCGCTGTCAAGTGCCATTCGATGGAAAGGCAGGATCTAAAAACATCATCCCCTGATTCACGGGCCCCAGCAGCAGCAACTTCTGCCTGTTCCCCAAAGTCAAGACCATCAGGAAAGGGAAGCATTCAGAATTGTGGCACCCCTGACAGTGCAACTGAAGACACTCACAAGGACGACTTCTGGGACGACTTCAGGAAGTGGAAAGCTGTGTGTGTTCAATGCGTTCAGAGAGGAGGAATATTTCTGAAGGTGACTAATGGCACATGCATTTTGTAAAATCTTAAGCATTTACTGTATTTTATGGTCACAAATGACAGGCGTGTGCGCCTGCGCGTGTGTTATACAAATCAGAATGGCCAAAATTAAAAGACTGGTTCGGCATGGTGGCATATGCCTGGCACTGAGGGAGGCTGAGGCAGTAAGTTTCCAAGTTCAAGTTCCATGTGGGCAACTTAACAAACCTCTGGAAAAGTCCTTATGTCTTGAGAGGGTAATCTAGTCTCCATGAGACAGCTGTTTCTGCTGGGGGAAGTCTCAGATTTGTGGAGCTCTTGTCAGAATCCAAGTTGACCACAGGTTTAGGGCAATGACTGCAAAATTATGGACACCTAGTGACTGTAAATGTCCCTACAGATCTCTTATCTTGTCCTTAGTCTTGAAAAGGGATGAGACAGATTTTGTACATTTAGGGCTAGTAAATCTTGTACTAGCTTTCACACAGATACTTCCTTAATGATTAACATGCTTATATGCAGAGCTGAGCAGGGATCTGACCTAAAGGTTTACATACAAAATGAGGGTCAAGCCAATCAAAGTACCAACAACATTTTCACAGATCTAGACAAAATCCTAAAAATTTATGTGGGCCAACCCCAGTGTGGCACAGGCCTGTAATCTCAGCACTCTGGGAAGCTGAGGGGAGAGGACTGCAAATTTGAGCCCAGACAGTACCACTAAGTAAATAAATAAAAACTTACATGGAACCAAAATACCTAGAGTAGCCCAAACAATCCTAAGCAACAGAACAAATCAGGAGCCATCATAATGCAGACATCAAGTTACATTATAAAGCAACAGTGATAAAAACCACATGGTATTGGCACAAAACCAGACATGCAGACCAATGGAATTGAGAATGTAGGGAAAACCCCAGTACTCTCAGCCACTGACTTTCATCAAAAGGGCCAAACATAGTTGCTGAGAACAAGGTGTCCTCATTAACAAATGGTGCTGGGAAACAGCACCATGCAGAAGAAGGCATCTTTCACCCTGTACTAAAATCAAATCAAAATGGACCGAAGAACTAAATATTAAAATGCAAACAGTGAACTTGCTCAAAAATAAAATAAGCAAAACCTTGAAGACTAAAGCATAGATAAGAATTTTCTCATCGAAACACCTAATGCACTAGAAAAATCAACAACTGGAATTATATCAAATTAGAAAGTATCTGCACAGCAAAGTAAACAACCGACAGAGTGAACAAAGAATCAGTGAAATAGGAATTTTGCCAGCTATTCCTTGGACAAAGAGCTAATATCTACTATATACAAAGAACTGAAAAAAGACTTCCCAAAATAAAAGACCCAATGAAAAATAGGCAATTGAAATAAGACAGCTCTCAGAAGAAGTACAAATGACCAACAAATACATGAAGAAATGTTGAGCATCTTTAGCCATTAGAGAAATAAAACGACACTGAAGCTCCATTTATCCCAGTAAGAATGGCTATTATCAAGAACTCAAAAAACAACAAATGCTGGTGAGGTTGCAGAGAAATAACAACCTTTCTACATTGTTGGGGGGACTATAAACTGGTAAAACTATTGTGAGCATCACCTAGCGGTAGCAGTGGCACATTATTCAAGATGGCGGATCTTTACATTTTGTCGCCTTACCCGACCATGTGACCAGACAAGGGCAAAAAGGGAAAGGAGGGATAAAGGTAATGACGTTGTGATGAACTTGGCCCTGAGTAAAGACGTTGTGATGAACCTGGCCCTGAGCCAGTGCCTTAGACCTTCTGGGGAAGACTGTGAATCCTGCCAATAAAAAGAGGCAGGGGGAGGGACCTGTGACCTAGGGATTTAAGTCGGTACCGACCCCGTTTTTGGTGTGCCTCTCTCCACTTGCATGTGGGAAGGTCACCCTTTTTGCAAAAAGAAAATTAAAGCCTCACACCCCGTCCTCCATGCCTTCCACGTCCATCCTTTGTTTGGACAGGTAAATTTCTATGAGCCATTTCTAACACCATTATGAAGATTCATTAAAAAAGTGAAAACAGAAATGCCATTTGAACCAATTATACCTTTTCTGGGAATCTTTCCAAAGGAATTAAATACATGTATATCATGTTTTAATTTTTTTTTTTGACACTGGATTTCACTATGTAGTCCAGGCTGGTCCTCAACTCATTATAGCCCAGGCTGGTCTTGGACTCACAGCAATCCTCCTGCCTTAGCCTCTTAAGTGCTGGGATTATAGCCACATGTCATGGCAATGCTACTGTCTCAGCCTTCTGAGTGCTGGGGTGACAGGCATGTGCCATCATGCCAGGTTTATATGGTGCTGGGGGATTGAACCTGGGGTCTGCAGCTGCTATGCAAGTGCTTTAACCACTGAGCTATGCCCCCAGCCTCTGTGCCCATGTTTACAGCAGCACAACTTCTAACAGCCAAATCTTGGAAGCAACCAACTTGTCCATCAATAGATAAATGGATAAAGAAGATGTGGTACATATATACACAATGGAGTACTATTCAGCTACACAGGACAAACTTGAGTCCTTTCGGGAAAACAGATGCACCGTGACACCCATTATGCTCAGCAAAATGAATGACACAGAGAAGTTAAAATACTGCATTTTTTTCTAATATGAGAAAACCGAAGTATAAATAAGCAGTAGCAAAATAAAAAGTGGTAGAAGAAAACAGTGCGTCAGATTTTGTGGAGAGAAAGAAAAAAGGGGAAAGAAGGTGTGAAGGGGGAAGGGAAGTAAAGCTGATCAAAACGTAATGCATATATGCACCAACTCAAGTTGAATGTGACTATTATGTATCACAAATGCATACTGATAAAAAGAACAATTATGGAGAAAAAATAAAGGTTAAGCTTTGTTCTACCTTTAGTTACCCACAGATCCAAGTGAAGAGGCACCTTTTGCAGTACCAGGGATGGAACTCAGGGCCTTTGTACTGAGCTATATGCCCAGCCCTTCCCCCTTTTTCCTTTGAGACGCTAAGTTACTAAGTTGTTCCCAGAGTGCTAGTTTCAGGTCTGCGCCACCAGGCCCAGCTGCCTGTGAGATTCTGCTGGCATTGCCAACACAGGGACAATGGTCACTTTGATAATACTGTTGATGAGTCTAGAGCATGCTACCTAAGAATGGCACCTTGGTACCTTAGAAAATCACAAGCAAGACCACTCTCACCTTCCCCATCCAGGAAGCAGGCCATGGAACCTAAGAATGATTTTCTGACCTTCTCCCTAAGCAGCTAAGAGACTTATTTAAGAACTACCCAACCTATACCAGGAGCCTCTTTCCTCTCTATATATTTTTAACCATTAGATCACACATTCTTACCCAATCATACTTCCTACTACCCACTTTTTCATCAAATCTAGGATGAGAGGCCTATGCTACCACACCCATCTTATCTGGTGCTGGAGAATTGAACCCAGAGCTTGCTGGGCAAGTACTCTAACCACTAAGCTATTCCTCCACTCCCAAGGGGCTAAAAGTTTTGACCCATCAACCATATGACTGATTCTTCCTTGCAATCAGCCCTTATTTGAAGGCTATCCAGAAGCCCATCAATGGCACTATGTATAACAAAAGATGTTCCTATTCCAAGGGCTTATCACTCAGGAAATTACAAAGGCCTTAGAAGCTCAGTGTCAGAAACCAGATCAAAGACCCAAAACTAAAATAAAAGATGCTGGCCCAGTTGTGCACGTCTGTAATCCCAGCACTCTATAAGGCTGACTCACAAGGATCCCAAGAGCCTGGGCCTATGAACAACTTAAAAATAAAGATGGGCTGGGAATGTAGCTCAGTGTGAAGGCCCTGGGCTCAACCAAAACGGTTCTTACGCTTATCCCTACGTACAAGGGTTTTAGGAGTTCTATGCAGGAACTAGAAGCAGAGACAAAATTCGTATTTATTATATCACAATATCTCAGGGCCCAGCCATGAACCTAGAACAGGTGCTACATATAATATATAACATATTCAAATATAAAACGGTGTTCAAAAGGTCACCATAGATAGATATTAAAAATATATAATGAAGCCTATCTACTCAAGAATAATCTGTCAGAGTACTTGAATAATAATGTTATGAGAAAAATCATGCAAGCACTGAATTCCATACATAGGGTGTCCCAAAGTTGCCATATGTAGAAAAAATTAACCAACTTTTGGGACACCCTAAATTTTACACACACACTCTGCAGTGCTGGAGATCAAAACCAGGGCCTTGCACATGTTGGATGGTATAACACTGTGCTACATGTCTGGGAGATATTCTTTCTCTCACTCTCTTCCAATCCCTGAGTATGAGGATATATCCTTTTAGGGTGTTTGTTTTCAGAGTCTTGTTGTGTTTGCCATGCTGGCCTTGAACTCATGGGCTAAGTGATCCTCTTACCTTGGCCTCCCAGGTGGCTGGTACTAGAGGTATGCACCACTGAGCCTGGCTAGGTTTAAAAAAAAATTCTCTCATTCACATTTATAATTTTTTCTTTCAATACTTTATATTTGTTCTACTGAAAAATTTTTTATTATTCAAACATACAACTGATTTGCTAATGTTTGTCTGCTGCAATTTTGCTAATATGGTTTTCAGAAGTAAGAATTTTGGCCAGGCCTAGTAGGGCCCAGCGAAAGTCTCCCATTCTTGGGGAGGCAGGAGCACAGCAAATACAAGCCCAGGTTGGGCAATTTAGCCACTTGAGGAGGGTCTATCTTGAAATCTAAAATAAAAAATGGGCTGGGAATGTAGCTCAGTGTGAAGGTCCTGGGCCCCATGTCCATTCCAGCTACACATTAAAAAAAAAAAAAAAAAAAAAAAGACTAGCAGCAATTTTGTAGAATATTTTTCCTATGTATGTGATCATGACATCCATAAATCCTTTCTAATTTTTCTACCTTGCTGCACTGAGAACTTCAAATAAATATGAATGAAAATACTAATATCTTAGTAAAGATAATGCTACTTAAAGCTATTCATAGCTATAACCATAATTCTCTTTATTAAAGAAATTCCCTTGTCTATTGAAATTCTCATTATAAACTTTGGAAAATGCTTTTACTCATCAGGTATTTTATCCTTATTTAATTCTCTTAGTATGATAAATAATAATAGTTTTTTTTTCTTTGTGGTACTAGGGATCAACCCCAGGGCCTTTTCCACTCAGTGGTATTTGGGATTAAGACTAGGGCCTTCACACAGAGTTGTATCCTCTCCACCCCATTTTTTGAGACAGGGTACTGCAAAGTTGCTCTAGATGGCCTCAAATTTGTGATCCTCCTGTCTCAGCTTCCTAGAGTGCTATGATTATATTTTTTGTGCATAGGAAAAAGACTGCACAAAACAATGAAACGAATGTTTCTCTGGTTTAGTCACAGGTATTCTGACTCTTCCAAATTTCCTGAAGGATCCCAGACAAACGGAAGGAGAGCTTAAATAAACTCATGGCCTTAGTAGGTCAGGAGGTGTAGATCTTGCATGACCCACAAAGAGGGAGATTCTGTAGGTGGTGGTGGTAATTTAGCTTAACAGAGTGCAAGGCACTGTGGACAGAAGGAAAAGCACACAAACTGGGAGACTAGCCCTCCATGTTCCAAAATATGCAAAGGCAGGGAGACAAGACCTGTGCAAGGCAACGCAAAGGAATGGAAAAGCAGCCACCTTACTTGTTTCACAAGTGTACTAATGCACTTGGAAGCTATTATACATGACACCAAATGGAGCAACAAGACCCATGGCTAAAGACCTGAGTGGAGGCTTGAATCTCAAAGCATTAAAGAAAAAAAAAAAAGTAGCAAGGAAAAGGTACCTGATACACACATGCGAGAGGAAAACGGCTCTGGGTGACAACACAGCAGGCTGATGTAGGTCTCCAGACTGTGCTAGCGCATCATCATCATCACCTCCAACCTCAATGCTGAGCTGATGGTCGGCTGTCCTAAGTAGAAACTGAGGAATGAGCAGATTTCCTCTTGAAATGCCTGATTGAACCAGGTGGATACTACACGAGTAGAAAGATGGTGCTGACAGATGGGCAGAGGCCAGAGATTGGATATCTGACCTATTCTGCAACTAAAGCTTTGGCAGGAAGAGGTCAGCACTCACATTTAAAGGAGAGAAATATTTTTCATTCTCTTCTCTGTACTGTCGGGAACATATCTTTCTGGGTTTCAGGTCAGTGACAATACTTACAGCTAGTTTTCAGTTTCAGATATGGAAGTTCCTGGCTTACAAAAGTAATCTACTCAGATTAATGTGAAACTGAGGCACTTGTAATATTTTAATATTATTAACCAAATGCACTTAAAACACCATGTGTGTGCAATTTATAATAACCAAATCTTGGAAGAAGCCAATATGGCAGAGTACAGGTGACAGGATAAAGAAGATGTGGCACATACACACAATGGAGTATTACTCTGCTACTAAGAATGATAAATAAATTTGAGTCATTTGTAGAAAACTGGATGCACCTTGAGACCATTATGCTCAGTGAAATGAATAAGACTCAGGAAGCTAAATATCATTGTTTCTCTAATATAATAAAACCAAGCCATAAAAAATGTAAAAGATACAGAAGAAATTAAGAAGGTGGACTTCGTGGAAGAGGGAAAGGGAAAGAAAAAAGGGGGCAGAAAGGGGAAAAGGAGATGATACATATATTTTAAAAAATTTAAAAAAATCTACGTGTGTGTGCGTGTGTGTGTACGAATTCACTGTTTACTGCATTGGGGTTAACGAAAGCAAGAAAACATGTCAAATGGAGATGGTGAGAGGAAAGTTAAGGATTAGCGATTGTACTATTTCTCTAGAACAATAATAATACAACTGCAAACGCCAGAGTTCAAATTCAGGCAATTTATTGTAAACAGGGTGACCCTAGCACTCCGCCGACTGGCTGTGTCACATGCTTTCTTGTTCACACCACTTAGTCAAAAAGAAGACTGGTTTTTTTTTAAAAGCCCCTGGTAAATAATAACTTAGTATCTCATGAATTCCATTTGCTAAGCACTGAGTAATTAGCAGTATCTGGGGTGGTCTGTTATTGCTCGTGGACGCAGCTGGGACTCAGTTAAGAGACTCCATTAGCATATGCCTGAGTGACCCAACAGTAGCCCTAGCTCCAATTTGGAAACCAGAAAACACTGGAGCACACGGACAACAAGTGCAGGTCATGGAAGACTACGAGAGATTGCTTTCAGGACTCTTCAGGTGCTTTTCCTCATAAAAATGACACTCCTAAATTTACTCCCCTGCCCTTTTTAAAGAGCTAAAAAGTACTCAATAGCACATAATTTTCCACAGAAAAGGTAGGTGGATTTTTATTTACCTTTACATTGATGAATTTAAACACTCAGGACTAGTTTTAGATTCATCTTGTATATATTTGCAGGTTGATGAACAGCTGCATAGTCTATAAATGCATAAAACCAGAAGGAAGTGATGACTTTACACCCCTTCTGATGGACAAAGACAGGCTTCACACACGGAGGCTCTTGAAGGTAGGGATAAAAAGACAGTTACAGCACCACATTGACCTGACAGTAGAAATGGAGTCCCACTTTTGAAAGCAGCCTCCATAGTTGTGACTGTATCATTCTTGCCCCAAATTGAGATTATTTAGAAAATGGAAGTGTGAAAACTTAAGATGTGAAAAGATGACTCTACAGAATTTCTGGCAAATCAAGTATGGGGAGATAAAACGTCATCTGAAAATGCCATTCTTTCTTTACTTTGCCTGAGTTAGGGGACAACAGGACCATTTACTGTAGCTTGTGCCTGGCTGTGGAAATATAGTCACAATTTCTCTTGAAACAAGTTTTAATAACAGCAAATATTTTAAAACAGTTGTTAAATCTATAATAATTTCACCTAAAATAGTATCTCAAAAAAATATTTTTAAAAGTTCACCCCAGTCATCATCTGTATTCATATGCTTAAAGTTACATATTAAAAGAAAATAACACTTAAGGCAAGATTAGACTGGTAGCAACAAAAGATTTCAGAGTTTTACAGACTTGCTAGATAAGAATGCAAGCCTTTATTTTTTATATCTCCAAAAGAGTGACTTTGTATTTGTTGCCTTTTAAATTCATGAAGGGGTAAAATATTTTAGTTTGCACACTGATCACCAATTTCACCCTAGTAAAAAAACTTACGGTGGTTATAATTGCTGATGTTGGAAAAGCATGTCACACACTCAGTAAGATCTGAAGTTGATACTATCCTTGTTATGTAAATACAGCTACATGTTGATGAGAAAAAGTAAAACTGATATGAACACTGCAAACCAATGATGAAAACAAGAATGTCAACACAATTCAATCAGAAAAAACCCACAGAAATCCTGAGAAATTCAGTTTGGGACAAAATTGATGTAAGGTAAATCTGTATTTCTAGCACTGTAAATAAGTAGGATATTCTAGGGTTTTCCAGCATTTTACTAGTTGGAATAAAAAACATGTTCAAATTTTATAAAAAAGATTAAAACCATGCCTTATATAATTAGTAATTTCACTAATAAATGAAAATGACATTTTTTGTGCATTATCTGCCAATGTAATGTTCTCCACTGATTTACATAAAACCATGAAGTTGAAAGCAAATTTGAGGATCAGTTTTTAAAAAGATAATACCTTTCTAAATTCTTGAAGCCTTCTCTGTCAACTTAAGATGCTTTTAGAAAAAAGCAAACTTTTATTTTCCTCAGACAGACAAACAACTATTTTACAGAATAAGGAAGAAAGATCTAGGAATATCATTCATCATTTTAAGCAATTATATAAGGGAAGTTTCTCTTAAAAATAAAAAGAGAATTTGAAAATATTTTAGAGGCATGTATTTTAAAAATATTCTACATCTATAAGATTTTGTAATTTAATTACTTCTGATTTTTAGTATTTCTACATAATGACATTTGATAATTTCTTTTCTGTTTTTCTAATAGTGAACTATAAACTATTAAAGTGGTCAAGATTGTTTTCCTAGGCCTGGAAGACTCAGGAATACATCCACTTGAACTTCATCACCGGTGGGGAATTTTCAGAGTTTTGCTGCCATGAAGTTAATGTGTGGTTTCACAAGCGGAAATAGTGGCAAACCACGTTTAAATTCAGTCATATTCTGGATCACTTCAGGCTGCAAAGAAAAAAAGATTTCAATGTGCATAATTTAAAAATTAGACTGAACAAACAACAGCTTTGGGAGGGAGATTTGTGTTACACGTTACTTTCTGTCCCCAAGTATCATCTACCAGACTTTCTTCTCTATCAGTAGAGCCAGGGGTTATATAACCATACGGTGAGCATCCCCAGTGACACACTGGGCCAGCAAGAAGGCACAGGACTTTCACTTGGACATAAAAGGATGGGCTCACCAGGGGCATCAACAAGGCAAAGTAGCAGAGTGCTCTTGGTTACACTGTATTTTCTTCCTCCTGCAAGTTAAGTGTCAATCTTTTCAAATGATTAAAACAAAAACACATTATGAAAAAATCTAAAAGGTTTCACTTCAGTATTCAACACAGGGGACAGATGTGGCTAGAGATGACTTACTTCAGTGACTCAACTGTTCAAAAAAGAGGCAAACACAGACAAGGGGAGAGGCTGAATGAGCAGGCATTCATGGAAGCCCTGACAAGACCTGGTGACCTGAAACTTTAGATCTGTTATCTCCACGAACAAGCTCTTTCTAAGTTGAAGGTGTAACATGATGTTTCTTACTTGTGGCAAGGCTGGTGCTTGTGACAAGTTTATATCATTCTGACAAGGGAACTCTCCAACAACAGGGCCTGTAAGAAAAAAGAAAAAGTTGAATGCTTTGTACTTAACTTGTATGTGCACAAAAGAGCAACTTTCAAATAGGTCTAAGCTAGATTCAGTTCTATAAAAAAACTATAACAGGCCCAGTTCATGTTCTTCTCATTCTCTCAGACTGACTGCTCTCAAGGACTTGACTGCTTACCCTGTCCTCTCTCTGGAGTGTCCCCAATGATGATCTGATGATGTTACTGAGGTCATGAAGACTTGGCTGAAACAGCTTTAGTGCCAGTAGGTCTGACTGGACTCTGAGGTTTTTGGCTCCCCAGAAGCACAAAGTAAAACTACCCAGACCAGAAGAGTGAATGGTCATAGGCCAAAACATGGCCAGTCAGGAGGACATGAGAAGGACGGAGCACACACGTTACTTATGTACAGCTCTTCCCTGCAGGCAGTAGCTCCACACAGCCTCTTTGGAAACATACAATTAGCAACCAGCTGTGTTTTCCTGTGAAGCTACGGTCACCATGTCACTGTCACTGCTGTTGGCTCTCTCCTTCACTACCTCATTTTCCCTTTGCTCTTAATTTTGTTTCCATAGAGCAGATCCCACCTCCAGTTCCCTTTGTCTACCCTTTTACTTTCCAGTGCTCTATGAAACATGTGGCTTTGACAAGAACAGCAATCATATGGATCAAAATGAGCTAAAAACACATCAATATTCAATACTTACAAGAATCCATTTCTCTGGCAAGGACATGGACGGATACCTTATGTCTCCTCGGGGCATCTATCGCCAACATTTCCTAGGCAGAAAGAAAAGAAAGTCAACCTTTTGCTTCACGAAGGAATAAAATGAAGTTTTCAAGAAAGACTAAATTATCAGCCACCACGCAATTAAATACAGAAAAGATATTTTCCTGGGGCTAGAGGTATTCATAGAGGCTGGAATTCAAGGCCCTGAGTTCAATTCCCCAGCATCACATAAGCCACGCATGGTGGTGCATGCCTATAATTCCAGCATTCAGGAGACTGAGGCGGGAGGAGTGCTGTGAATTTGAGGCCAGCCTGGGCTCCACAGTGAGTTCAGGGTCAGCCTGGACTACAGAATGAAACCCTGTCTCAAAAAAAAAAAAAAAAAAAAGATATTTTCCTTTCCCATAACCTCCCCATAGGCCTGCTCTAACCTCCCCAGGCTTTTTAGAATTCAGCACAGGCATACTTCTAAAAACATGTAATAACTTCATCTGAGAACTTCTTTCTCACTGGACTAAAAATTTTCCTTCCAAAGATCTATTCTTGATCCCTTTTCACTCAACTGTCATTGCCCTATTGTCAAGCTACATCAGCAGAAGGCAGAATACTTTTTCATTCTGGACTTTTCTCCCTTTCCTGAACAACCCTGGACAAACTCATTTAAAATGAACTTCACTTTCTTATAAATTATGTTCTAAAGATAGTTAGAACCCTGGAAGATATTTATAGGTATTATGTGCCAAAAAGGATCCAAAAAATTTTAAAAATGCTAACATGCTCTGTGATTCTCCAAGGATGAGAAGAGAGTTGTCTTTCACCAACTTGGTCATCGTCATGGAACCGTTTTTCCTTATACAATGCTAGCCGGAACACAGCTAGGCAAATAGTGTTCTAGATTTCTCTTAAGCTTGGTTATAATCATTCTCATGATTTAAGACAAGGAAGAATAAGTTTCATAATTGCTCTTTTCACAAACTCAGTAATATATATATTTTTTCCCCCTTTTCTTCCTTTATTTTTCTGAGACATAGGTCTAACTATGCTACCCAGACTGGTCCCAAACTCCAGCACTCAAGTAATATTCCCACATGTGCCACTATGCCTAGCCATTACTTATAATTTTAAACAAGTAGCAGTATCTGCGTGGAAGGAAAACATTTCCCATGGTTTTAAGTTGCATTAGGACATCCTTTTTTTTTTTTAACAACCATAACAAATAATAAGATCTTAAGGTGCATATCTGAAAAAGCCAAAAAGAGCTGAATATGACCACACTCGTTTCTAGGCTATTAAGAACAAATATGTAGGCAGGTATGGTAGTGCACACTTATAGTTCCAGCATTCTGGAAGGATGAAGTAGGAGAATCCCAAGTTTGAGTCTAGCCAAAGCAATGTAGCAAGACCCTGTCTCAAAATTTAAAAAAAAGGCTGAGGGCGTAATTCAGTGCAAAGGCCCTGGGTTCAATCCTCAGCACCCCCAAACCAAACCAACCCAGCCCAACCCAATCCACACAAGCAATGTGTATTTTAGGCAGAATAATTAGACACAACAAGGAGGGTAGCCCATTCTCATTTAAAGCATCAAAACTCCAGAGGCTATTTATTAAACGCCACTAAGTACCAATCACTCTATATATTTCACTCTAATTAATATACAAATTAACCTCTCTTTTGAAGATGAGGAAACCTGTGATAAGTAACTTAGGTAAGGTCATTGAGCACAGGCAGTCACAACTTACAAGATCCTGAGCAAAGTTCAAAGGTGAATAATTATCTGAAAAGCCAGCCACAGTGGGATCTAAGTGGGTAAAGATAATTTACCACCATCAGAAATTGAAAAATCAATCTGATTCTTCAATATTTTTTCTCTTTCTCTCTACCTACTAAGCTCAACAATATTTTTTAAAGAGTGGGATGGAAACAGAAAGAAGAAACAAAAAAGGAGCCCAGAGAAGTAGATTCAGAATCCAGCAAGGAGCACCAGAGTCCTTAGTCCAAAGGGGAAAAGAATAGTAGTACTAGGTTCAATACGAACTGTCTATATTTTTCCTAATAGTAATAAGTTCACAAAAACTAATTACAACTAGTAATATTAATTATAATTCCAGCCTAAATGGGTTCAAAGAAACAATATCTAACATTAGTACATATTTCTATGTCAGTCAAAATCTAAGTAAATAAGTTCAACCTACCTTGTAAAATTTAATGATATCTTCCTTAGTAAGGGTCTTTAAATACGCAACTTCTATATTATCTGAAAAAGAAAATAATTTATTAGTATTTCCACAGACACTATACTAAGTGATAATACTCTCTAAGCCTCTCAAGTATCCAGGTGTCCATATTTTTAAGTGAACTTCTGCTCCTACCAGAGAAAGGGAATAGATTTCAAGTAAAAGTAAGTGGGTGTACTGCAAGAACTAAGAGCCGTGCCTCAGGTCCGTCCAGCCTGGGTTCATATCCTGGCTCTCTGGCTGTCTGTTGCTGGATCTTTGCTTAGTCAGTTCCACTTATCTAAGGCTCAGCTTCCTCACCTGAAAACTGGGAAAAATAACTACGTGATAAGGTTTACATAAAAATTAAAAGACATAAGATGATAATATGATGCCAGAGACATGGTAAATGATCAATAAATTGTAGATACTTTTACTAATGCAGCATCTAACTGCCAGAAACATAAGGAAACTGAGGCCCAAAAATGGTCAAGATCCTCAATGTGCTGGCCAGAGTGAAAACACACCCAGTGTCCCCTACTGCTTGTGTGGCTTACTGCACAATTAAATCTCTGTTTCAGAGGCAAAAGGAAGCTAACAGAGACTTCAGAAACCACACCTCTTCCAAATCTAAAAGCAATGACCAATCTTTGAAGATACCTTAGGGCAAACGTCTGACCTGGTACACTTCCACCTAGTGGTGGTTCAAGCTACAAGTTTTTCCCTTTCCAGTGTTATGGGAATAGGTATCTACATATCCATATTCAGTGAGGGAATAAAGATTTGTTATCAGTATATCAATGTGAGTACGGGTAAACCCAGTTGTAGTTCTGAAGAGACAAAATTCTAACAGGAAACGTACTACATTAAATAACAATCATTTGTCTTACTGCGCTGCCAAATAAATACTAAAACATGACCTACAAAATGAGTAGTATTCTCTATGTTCGTATATACTTAAATGTTATAAATGTTGAGCCTCTAATTTTACCTTACCTCTATCGAAATTGTATTGTTGAGAGATGATCTCCCCCCAGTATTTAGCACACTCTGCAGAAAGTTTCTTTGGTTTGTCTAGTCGACGAATTGCTAATGCTTGAATGTGTTTTTGGAAGGCTTCTTCCGTCATGTCCTCTATGGACTTTTCCATAGTAATCAAGAAGGCTTCCACCCTGCTTTCCAGGTAGTGAGGTGGCTTCTCTGACTGGATGATGAACCGCAAGCCCTGTATGCCATTGGCTCGTCGTGGTCCACTGAAGACAATATAGCCTAAAACCCAACAGTGAGTAAGGATCTTGAATTTTGCAACTCAGGCTACTTTTCATCTTTCAGAGCAAACTGCAGGCAACTAAGAACTTCAGATTATTTATCAACAGTTAAGATAGTTGCAGTTCCTAAGGACAGAGTGAAAGAGCTCCCCAAAGAACAGTTAGAAAGTCAGGGATGACCTTTTTTTAACAAAAAAGAAAGAAAAAAAGAAAAATCCAACCCATTCTTCATTCAAACTCCCCTTCCATAACTCCTGCCTGTTGCTAGTCTCCATCAATTTAAGCTCAAGTTATTTCCATTCCTATGGAACTCTGGACCTATTCTCATCTTCTACCTACTGTCCTAGCTCTGTCTGCTTTAACGTCTAAGCTGCCTATAGAAACCCAGCTCTACAGTGATACTCCTGATTAGGTAACTCGCGTCTGGGACACCTCTATCCTGATCACAGGCTCTCTAGCGACCAGGCCACTGCAATCCTGTGAGCCCACGCAGCGCCTAGTTTCATTATCTGTCCATAATGAGCTCTTCTTGGCTTGCTTCCTTCACTGCTCAGCACTGACCTCCCCTTCTCACAAGTCTTGTGCCTCTGGGTCCCATTTCTGAAGAAGTTACTATGTTCTTTTATAATTTATTCTTAACAGAAACATTTACCATATTGTACTACAAGAATTCCTTTTACAGACCGGCCATCCTGATTTGACTTGAACTCCTCAAAGGGAAGGACTTAGTCCCAACTTAATCAGCTATTTGGCATCTAGCATGGTGGTTATTTAAAAAAAAAAAAAAAAAAAAAAAAAAAAGCTAAGTAGTTGGAGAGTCACCCAAATCCTTCTCCTTGTTTTTTCCTTACCATCTAAAGGCTTTTATGAGCTTCTCTTTTCATTTATCAAACCTGCCATGATCTTCAAGTCTTTTTTAACCATGTCTAATATTCTGCAAACACATACCGAACACCTTTCATATGTCCCAGATTTGGGATATAAGGATGAATAAAACGTAATACTGACTCTCATGAAATTCAAAAGCTGAGTGATTCCAAGCTCCTTTATAAGGCTTGCTTCCTACTTTGCTACCTGTAAGTCTGTCCTTACCTTTTTTATCTTTATCATTTTCTAACCCTGACCTAAGAGATCCTCTTTACTACATGTCTGTTATATAAATACAGTGCTATCTCATTAGGAATTGCCTTAATAAGATTTTATTTTTAAAAAATGGATTTTCCATAACTTTGCACATGTCTCTCTAAGTGCAATATGCCTCACAGACAGTGCCAGGTGATCCTACACAAGAAAAATGTTTTCTGAGGATAAACAATGCTTGTAAAGGTCTACAACATCTTGCCATTTGCCCACTTCCTTCTCACCCAGCTGCTCCTTGGTGCGCAGTGTGTTGAAACAAGGCTCAGAAATAATTTGGCAGAAGAGCTCCAAAAACATATTCTCCGAGGTGCTCTGCATGTCTGTTTGGTAATATATCTCGATACCACAGTTATTGTGAACTTCATTCCTTTGCTGATAAACAAACCATCCTCCTAGGAAGTTTCAAAAAAGAGCAACAAGTTAAAAATAAGTTTACTTAAGGCTTAATATAGTCAGTATTGTTCACTCACTCCTATACAGTTTTTTGATTATAAACTGGCATCACTAAGTTATCAGAGAAGGAAGGAGTGTGTGAGTCTTGCTCTTTCCACTTCCAGTCTTTTCATACACATTCCAAAATGTCACCTCCTTCATAGGGCATTAAAATTTTCTTTTTAAACCGCAATTGTTTTCCCATAGAGAATAAAGTTAAGGCTTATTTAAGGCATGTACATCTGATCAGTTAGCTAAATCAGAATGATTTCTTAATAACTGGAATTTTGAAAATAGGACATAAATTTCACTATCTTTGAACCTGAGACTACTGGAATGGACAGGGAACTTAGGTCAAAAAGATAAGCTACTTTGGACAGGAAAGAGAAAGAAGGAAATAAAAGTGAGAGAAGCCTGAAAGATAAATACCATTTTGGCCATACCTTACCCGAAAACAATGTTCTCACTCTTATTTTGTGTGTGTGTGTGTGTGTGTGTGGGGGTGGGGGGGATTACTAGGAATTGAACCCAGGACCTTGCATATGGAAAACATATACTCTACCACTGAGCTACATTCTACAACCACACTGCTACGACTCTTGAACAGCAAATCTCAATTCTTTCTGCTCTGCTTGCAGTTACTGAGGAACAAGCCATAAATATGCAAATGATCAAGACTGGCCATGAGAAATAGAACAGCTATACTCAAAGTATTTCTAAGTACTCAACAAAAATATGTCAAGGCAGTCATGTGCTTGACTTGCTTCCCTAGCCAGACGCAGGATGCAGACACCAGCCTCATGGAATGTCTAGTCTAGTAAGAAGACAGTGATGCACTTTAACCCAATACAAGACTAGGAGTACTGAGTAGCTTTAATAGTGGCTCAGAAACTGCTGGAAGCTCCAAAGTATAAACGACTACTTCTGAACGGCAGTTTAGACAAAGTTTAGTAGACATTGTAGTTTGGATCTTGAGTATCCCCACGACCCCATGTGTTGAAGGCTTTGCCTTTGCCCTTAGCAATACTGGTGGACTCTTTAGGAGAAGAGACCTGGTAGAAGAGAGTTGGACCCCTTAGGGAATGTTCTTAGAGGGAATGTGGGATTCTGGTCCCTCCTCTTCCTCTCTTTGCCTGCGGGATGCCATGACACAGGAGCTTCCACCACCACCACCCGTTCCCTGCATAATGTGCTGCCTTGCTATAGGCCTTAAAAGCAACAGTCAAACAGTCACAGCCACAAACCTCCAAAAATACAAGCAAAAAAAAAAAAAAAAAAAAAAAAAAAAAAGACCTTTCTTCCTTCTAAGTTGATCTCAGGTCTGCTGCTGCCACAAGGACAGAAAGCTGACTAACACAGGAGAGGAAGTGGCATACAGGACAGGCTGGGAGACGAAGGAGCAGACATAGGCTCATGAGGATGAGAAGGAAGAGGGAACATGACGTCAGGAGGATGGAGCAGCCGTGAGGAGAAATAATCACAAGGGATACACGTGCAGGGACGTCAGCATGAAGGGGCCAGGAGACACCGATGCTCTCGTTCTTGGGCTAACATACTCCCCACTGGACAGTTTTGAACAATATTGAAATAATGCTTAGTTTTCATATCAAATGAAGCCACTGTCAGTCTAAAAGTAACTCAACACTGCGAATCCCAACACACAAACAAAATCAATTCTTTGCGTTGATCCCCTATAAGATATGCTTGAAAAAAAAAGATACGCTTGAAATGCATACCTGTTGTTATCTACACCTGTGGCTTTCCTATAACAATTTCTGCCAAAGATTCTTTGGGGATTCCAATTAAACATTATGGTTGTAATTTCCATTTTCTATACATATATTTTATGTTTGGTCAATATTTCTTTATTAAATATTTCTTATTTCTTTATTATTTTATCACGTTTATTTTGGCTTTCCAAACTTCCCTATTTTTCAAGTTCCAGCTAATTCCACTATTAAGCCTTTTCAGAATTCTTGTCTACTTTCAATTTCATCTCCTTGGCTCTCCTAGCACAAAAATTTTGGCAGAATAATCTACCCCTAACCACATTTCTATAAACAGTAGAGGATCCCAGTACAGCTTTACCATAAAAACATGTTAACATTCATGTGAAATGAGTCACCCACACTACTATATCAGAGTTGTCCATTCCCAAAACTGTAACATTTTAACTTACTGTCAGGTAGCTGAACTTCTCTATATCGAATAAGCTGGCTTGGAAGGAGAGGTTTGGTATGGGCATGTTCAATAAGGGTGTCCTCAACCATCTGCATAATTCCTAATGCAGCCTTGGGAAAGAACATCACACTACATTACAGAAAGCACACACATATCTGTGAGAATAGAAATACTTATTGCTAGCTCACTGAAATATGAAAATGACACACTTACAAAGTCTTACATTCATTTAGTCCCACTCAAATGAATAAAAACTGAATCTGTCAGTTGATACAGTTGTAATGAAGATCAACAGCCCTAGGTACCCACCGACACTGATGCGAACGCAGGGCGGGAAAGCCCTGCCAAAGCTGGAGATGGGTTTGTAATAGAAACCCTTCCCAAGTGAATACCTTGGCTGCAGGCACAGGGCCGCAGCAAGCACAGAAGGTGAACAGAAGGTTTTACGGTGAGTGTGAGTGACTCTGGAGAGAACCGTATCTCTGCCACTTACTAGACTCTGGCCTTGGGCATATTGTTTTGGTGGCAGAGGAGAGGAGAGAGAGGGCTCTTGAGACAGAAAGTGTGGAAGTTTTGCAGCGCTTTCCACATGCTAAGAGTAGGCACAGTTATTTTCGACTCCTGTCGTGACTGTACAGCACAGACAAAGCACGGCTGGTTTGTGGCAAGAAAAGCGGGTTCTTGGGGAGCCACCCTCCTATGTCCCACACCCTCTCCCCCTCCTCCCTCACACGACAAAGAGGGCTAAGTGAGCGCCGCTGTGCTGATCCTGCTATAGATGACAAGAAAAACGCTTTGCACAGTGATCCCCAGAGGGCTGCACGCCTCACCCACTCACCTGCTTCGTTATGTTCCCGTGAACGAGGGCTTCGATGTGCAGCCGCGACAGCAGCTGTGGTATGAAGGCTTTCAGTCGAGGAAGGGTGACATCTGCAAGGGAGCAGGAATACCAAGAGCTACACGTAAGTTTAAGCATTAAACAAATGAAAAGGTCACAAACCTGAGATCATCTGCAACTTAGGAGATTTGCAAAAACACTACAATTCCCCACTTTTCCTACTGTAACATCTTTCCTAATACCGTATGATGATGACATCCAAGAAATTCAAAGATACAAAAACCTACTGTTAACTGAAGTATGGGCTTCATTTAGATTTCAGTTTTTCTACCAACGTCCTTTTTGTTCTAGGATTTAAGCTACAATCCTTTATTGTATTAGCTGTCATGTAACCTTAGTGTCCTCCAACAAGTGACAGTTTCTCAGACTTCCTTGTTTTTGGGGGCCTTGAGACTTCTGAAGAGTACTGTTCAGTTATTTTATACAATATACTTCATCTGGGTTATCTAGCATTTTCTCAAAACTAAACTGCATTTATATATTACTAGAAAGCATACAATACGGAGGCAATGTGCTTTCCTCAGTGCAACATATTAGGGCAAACGAAGTGGACACACTGTAGCACTGGTTATACTAACACTGAGCACTCAGTTAAACTAGTGCCTACCAGATAGACGTGCTTGCTCTTTGCAAATGTTTACTCATTTGGTTAAAATGGGATAAGTCGTGTATACACTACAAGCAATTTGGAAAAGTCTGCCTGCTTACCAAAGCTTGTTTTTTACCTAATGTAATGAATAAATACGTATTTTGGAGAAAATACTTTGAGATATACAAATACTGTTTTTTCCTAAAATTTTTACTAATTTTAGTGTTTGTGTACACTGCCTATAATTATGTCTGTGGTGTTTCAGTGGTAATTTTCCTATTTCTCCCGTTTCTTTTACATATGTATTGATTTAATTGTTCTATGAGAGGTGCCTCTTCATCACTAGGAAACCTTGGTAATACTCAGTACAGAAAAGATTCTCCAATGATTGCTAAAATTAATGACTAAAATTTGGGGAAAGACAGAAGAAGACAGTAAATTACTTATTAAGAGTCAGGCATTATACACATGATAATTTTTAAAGTATAAAGTATATAGTATTACCTCTGTTTTGAAGGAGAAAACTGAAGAAAATGTGTTTCTTGTTTCTAAACTCCTCAAGCTAGTAAATTAAAGAACTGTAATTTGGTCCTTGCTCTGACAATTCTAAAGCAGACACTCCTTCTGTGCCATTGCATTGCCTTAGGGGCCACATCACTCAACTCCCTCACAACTCTAGGCTCTCAGCCTATTTTTCCTTTTCTGAAGAGCTCAATATTAACAAGGTAAGTGATTAAGTTTAAGCTTTCAGTCATTTGTAGAAACCCATGGATAGTTATAACTAACCATGTGGGTACAGGTTGAAAATAGCAAATGTAGCTAAACTGCCTCAATGCAAAAAGCCATCTCAAAGGCCACCACTATTTTCATTAAAAGATACAGTTATATGAGAAAAGCTGTAAGTTATTCAAAAACATAAAAACTATCAGAATAAACCAAAATATCTGAAAAAAATTGAAGTAGAAAGAATCTCACCATCTAGGGCTTCTTTTAATTCATCTTTAGTCCAGGCCACTTCAGTCATCAGCAAGCGGAGGTAGTACATGGCATGCTGGTGAGGCTGCTCAGCCCGGAAGTTGTTAAGGGATCGCATATACTAGTGAAGGACAAAAGGGCTCATAAACTTTATAAATGTTTAACACATCATTCCAAAAGATCAGCTATAATCAAATTTCATTTTACATAAATTATGTATCACTGGGATACAGGAATCTATCTTCAGCGTCTTGAAGTTCCATTTGAGAATAAGGTCTCTTCTTTTCTGATCCTTAAACTGAAGGACATGTTTTCCAATTTCCAGGCTGCATCTTTATTTCTGGCATCCAACATGTATTCCAAATGCTGTCATTATGGGAAATCTTTCCTTTGGCAGGGAAAGAAGCTACTAAGAATTGGACCCAGGGCCCTGTATAAGCTGGGCAAGTACTGGACCCGAGCCTCATTCCCAGCTACTAAGGAATTCTTCATCTCCCCAGAAGTTACTCACTTTTAGGGCTTCATCTTTATGGCATCCTTAGTGTACCCCAAAAGACTTGATACGAAATTAATACGGATAGGTATATCCTGGACCTTTAATTAAAAATTGAGGGTAGTTTTCTATGGCATACAACCAAGATTATAATTTAGTGGGGACAGCAGTTATACATCTCGTTTTTCTAACACTGGGCCAAACCCTGGGTGAATTTAGGTGGAAGATACAGCCAACCTAAACAGTACACTCCAATGTAACAAAGATCCTGTGGTAAGGCCGCCCTCAGTCTGCTCAAACAGGTGTTTACTTAAAATAAACGCTAAGATAAAACCTACAAAAAAAATCCACTGCCACGAGGTGCTTCTCTTTGAAAGACGGGACTGCAACCTGCAGCCCGCAGAGCCCTCCTTCCTGAGTGGGATTTGGCAATGATGAGGGGCACAGATTCAAAAAGGCTGTGGCTGTCTCCTGTGCTCCTCTCCCCTTCATCAAAAATTTTACAATATAGCAATGTTACTTTATGAATTAAAAAAATATAAAAAGAGTTAGAAAACTCACCGCCTCTTTGATAATTTCAAATCTTTTTTTATCAATCTCAAAGGTAGCCATTTTCTCAGTAATCTTCTTCAGCAAAATCGGCTGCTTGTCATTGTAACCTTTCACAGACAGCTGAAGAAAGAGTTAAGGCTATTACAAGTCTAAAACATAACCAATAACTTTCAAGAAAATATTGTAAGCTTAATTTTCAAATTAAGAGAATCCCCAAGTTAGAAAACGAAAAAATAAATTCAAAGAATTTACCTCCTCATAAATAGCTTCCCACTGGGAAGGCCAACATCAATCCTGATTTTTTACACAATATCCAAAAGCATGATCTCACTTTCCTCAACAGTCAACAATAGGTAAACTTCCCTGACGGCAAAGCCATCATCAAAATGCATGTTCTCACTGTCTTAAACTTATTTACAGAATGTGTTATGTGTCTTGTTTTGTACTGAGGATTGAAATCAGGGCCTTAGTATAGAACTATATCCTCAGTCCTTTATTTTTCACTTTTTATTTCTCAGATAAATCTTATTGGGTTCCTAAGTTGTTCAAGCTAGGCTCTAATTTGTTATTCTCCTGCTTCGGTCTCCCCGGGTGCTGGAATTACAGGTGTGTGGTACCATACCCGGCTAGTTTACATTTTATCTTTTCCCCTCTTTTTCAAGGGCCAAGAAACAAACTCAAAATGCTGGGCATGCTAAGTATACACTCTACCACTGCACAACATACTGAATCCCTAAGTTTTATCTTAAAAAAAAAACTTCTATGAATGGTAGGCTTAAAGCTTTTACAGATAGTTAGAAGGTAAAGATTACAGGGGACTGTTAATCTGGTTATTATTAGACATGTCCCAAAAGGTATATAAAAAATTATCTTTGGAGACGTCAAAACCCAAATTTTTAAACACATGGCACTGTGCTTCCCTCTCACTGAGTGTTACTTAGTGCGGACCCACAATTTTAATTGCTTATTTGATGAGTTCCGCTGATAGTCAAGATGTCAATGGCAAAGCACTATGTATCTTCAGAACTTTGCCTTAGGATATATTACTTTAGCCTCTGAAAATAACACACTTTGAAAAGTACGAAATGACAAACGGCTATGATTTGACTTCCACAGAGTGGCACTCAAAACAGCCCAGGATACACTGCAACTAGTACCTGTCAGGAACTGGGGCGTAGCTCAGGGGTTAAGGTGCTTGCCTAGCATACACAAGAACCTGGGTTAATTCTCCAGCACCATATAAAGATTAGTTGGGCTGGGTGGTGCATGCCTGTAATACAAGCACTCAAGAGGCTGAGGTAGGAGGGTGGCCATGAATTAAAGGCCAGCCTGAACTAAATGTGAACTCAGAATCAGGCTACACTAAAAAAAAAGAGAAAGAAAGAGAGAAAAGGAATACCTATGAAAGTCTCTACTCTGTGAAGAATGACAAGTATAAAGTTCAGTAGAAGAAAAGGACACTGGCCATGTAAAGCACACCATGTACTGTGGGAATTAGGCTAACAATAAGTAGAAAGTTCATTTTATTATAAATAAAAATCATGTTTTATGGGAACATGCTGCTAAAAGCCAACAGAAAAAAACAGAAAACAGATTATTACTTTTCTAGTGACATTTGATATGTGTCAAAACTTCTTCAGAGCCTGAGAATGAGATCATATACAATTTTATATACAAAATAAAATCTACCCAAAAAGTATGCATGAAAGAAAAAGCCACTGAAAAAGTTTATAAACCCTAAAACTTTGGAATTGAAAATGTTCTTTAAGGGAGCATTTAGAAACATTCTCATTTTTGGTTTTTACTGAGATGTATGTTTTCAAGAAAAGTAAAAATGAACGTGTACCATAAAGGGGTGTTAATTTAGAACAGAGATATAACCAAAGCTGGAAGCATACCGGAAATGCTTTGAAGATCTAGTTATTTCTTGGGATGTACTTAATAATGCTTATTTTAAAGCACATGCAAAATAGCTATTAATGCACGCCACAAAATACGTATATTTGAACATAAGAACTTTCAACTCCTGGTCACAGAAATAAAGGAAGGTTTTATATATAGGAGAAATTCAAGCATCACAAAATAATTATGGATATTTTAAATAATTATGGTTAATATACTCAAATACATGGAAAAACATGCTTTCAGTATTAGTATGTTAAACATCTCAAGCTGAAGAACATGCAAATAAATGTAGCACACATACATGTTCACAAAATGCACTAAACTTTATTAAAGCATTTATTAGTGGAACTACGACTAATTTGAGTTCTTCAATCATAAAAAACCAGGTGCAAGAAAAAAAAATCAACCTTCTCGTTTAAAAATGCAGAAGTTAATAGTTTTCCCAAGCTCAACATAATGCTTAGCTGGTGTGGTGCCTTTTCTTTGGTTTCATTTTACTTACAAGTATTGCATTCATTCCTGATGCAATGTCATAGCTCAGACCTGAGAGGCGTGCTGCATATGTATACTCTTTTAAATCATCCTTCAATAACCTGATAAACAGGTATGTCATGTTGCAATGGAGAGGATCAGCATAAATGTAGCGACTAACAAAAAGAAAAACAAAAGAAATGCTTTGATACCTCAAGCAATGGCATGATAATGAAGAAACATGACTGAAGAGTATGGATATGCAGCCTCACGATCTGGATTCTAGGGAAATAACAAGGGTCAACCTTAGGTTTTACAAAGAGAAGGCTTCATTCTCTTTTGCCGAAGACCAAGACTTCAGATATAGAACAAGTGAGAGCTAACTCTAAATCACAGTCCAGTTTCGCTGGAGGAGAAAAACTACGACAATCTGATGAAGGATGATTAAAAAATAATGAAAAAGTGCGTAATATGAATGGTATACAGCTGAATACTTAAAGTAAGAACTTAAAAACTAAATGAGAAAATGACTAACCATGAAGATTTTTTAGAAAAGAAATTAAAGCATACCCTCAGTCAAAAATGCTTCCATCAAATCAATGTAAAAAATGTTGATGAGTGGAAGGCTCTAAGACGTGGGTACTTACATACATCCCATAGATGGTATTTTGGAGGTCATAGCTCAAGCCTGCTAGCTCTGCTGCATAGGCATACTCGTTGAGTGAGTCTTTGAGGAGCTCAAGGTACAAATAGGCCATGTTACAGTGCAAGGGGTCCACATAAGCAAATGGGCTGGAAGACAATGTCGACAGTACAACAGCTGATTTATTACTTCTCAATGTAATGTGGCCTCTTTGAGATGGATAAGGAATTACATATCAATTAATATAATTTCCTGAAGATGTGGTTGAACTTGTAAGTTGTTTCTTCCTCTCAATGAAAAATAAAACCCCACAAATAACAATCAAAAAACACAGACAAAAAAAACCTTAAGAGTTCAGAAAAAGAAGCCTGAAATATGCCATGTTTATGTCTTAGTGGTAGTACAGAGGGGGAAATGGCCTGTCCCAGATGGGGCAGGACAATTAAAAGACAGAAGGGCCGGGCAGCTAAGAGCGGAAGGAGCTAAAATGCGTGCCTGACCTGGAGCTACCAGGAGGCATGGCTGCTAATGTAGGTGTAGCACTTGTGTGCTTTCTGTCTCCAAGCAAGTCATATGCTTGACAGCTAGAAATACGAGGTGGAGAAACTGGTGTGCTGTAATTATATGAACATAAAAGAGAAAAACTAAGAAAAAGTATTAAACTATCAGCTTGGGCTGGGGTCATAGCCCAGTGGTTAGAGTGCTTGCACAGCAAGGGCAAGGTCCTGGGATCGATTCTTCAGCACCACATAAGCCAGGTATAATCACCCATGCCTGCATTCTTATCACACAAGAGGCTGAGGCAGGAGGATTGCTGTGTTTTCAAGGCCAGTCTGGGCTACATAATGAGTCCAGAACCAGGATGGGCAACAGAGTGAGACCCTTACGGAGAGAAAGAGAGAGAGAGGGAGAAAGGGAGAGAGGGAGAAAGGGAGAGAGGAGAGAAAATACCAACTCATGTTGGAGTTTTCTGTCAAATCACTTACACTAGAACACTATCAGTAAAATGATAAATTATATCACATCTATAACCAGAATTAAGAAAAAAAGATTAAAATAGAAAAATATTTAAGTGAGAAAGTAACAAAAGAGAAACAATTATAGTACATGAAAGATCAACACATTTTCATTTTCTAGTTGAAAAAAGTAAAATCTTCATTTCCCAGAAGGGAAACATAATTTTCCACAGGTCACCTGGGCCGGCCACAGCAGAGTTGAAATTGAATTGTAAGCCAAGCAAACCACTTATTTGACTGGATGACACTGCTTACCTTTATTAGAAGCAAGCCCAAGATTCAATCATTCAACATATAGATTTTAGGTGCCTACTACAGTTCTAGGGTCTTCTCTAGGCACTAAGCATAAAGAAGAAACAATCGGGCAATGGCTCTCACTTCACAGAGCTTACAGTCCAGTTGGAGAAGAAAAACAATAAATTTAATTTTGACAAGTCAGAAGGTGATGGCACTACAGAGAAAAACTAAACTCAGTAAGGGACAGAGAGTATGATGGGTGGCAGCAATGGGAAAGCAAGAGTGCTAGTTCATGGAAGATGGTCAGTCAGGCTACTCTGCTAACGCTGACATCCAGGCCTTGACCTCCGAGAACCAAAGAAGCAAGCCCTGGGATGCTGGGAGGTGGGAGGCAGCGAAGCATGTTCCAAGGTGCAGGAAAAGCTAGTGATACAGGTGGGGGAGGCCAGGGACTGCTTGCTTGTTTGGAAGCAAAGTAAATGTTTCACTCTATTTGTAGCACAGTAAATATAAGTAAATTTAACAAGATGTACTGATGGCAGAGGCAACAATTTCATCAAAGCTGATAACGAAGCAACTAAAATCAGAGACAATCAACTTAGATAACTAAAAATCAAAGAGAAAATTCTATGTTATCAAAACATTTTATAACTAAAAAGTCCACATGTATACTCTACCATTTAATCCTTTTACAGCATTATATGATGACAAAACAATTTTCTTCTTTAGGGAAACAACAGTTCAGAAACTTTAAACATGATTCATGAAAACAAAATCATTAAAAGAAACACCAGGTTAGGGAATGTAGCTCAGAGGTTAAAGTGCTTTCCCAGCAAAAGCAAGGCCCTGAGTTCAATTCCCCAACATAGGCTGGGTGTGGTGGCAAATGCCTATAATCCTAGGACTTTGGAGGCCTCAGGCAGGACTGCAGTTGTGTTCAAGGCCAGCCTGGGCTACATAGTGAGTTCAGGACCAGCCTGGGCTACATAATGAGTTCAGGACCAGCCTGGACTACAGAGTGAGACTCTGCCTCAAAAAGAAAGAAAACAAGAAAATGAGAGTCAGTCACAAAACCTCACAGACAACTGTGCACCTTTTTAACTTTGAAATGAAAAGCCAAAAAAAGCCAACATTTGGAGTCAAATTCAGAACTTAACTGGAACCACTGTCCTAAAAAGTCTACATTCACAGTGTCGTGCTAGTGCATTTGTTAAGACCCTAAACTAACTTTTAAAAAACAGCAATGATTTACTGCAACACATGAATTCTGTTTCACTGTCAATTAAGAAAACATTATTTTGCAATTAAGTACTATATGCTTAGATATGGATTACAGGGTTTTAAAAACGAACTAGCCAGGCAGGTAGCACACACCTGGTAAGCAGGAGAATGGCTAGTAAATTCAAGTTTAGCCTAGTGACTTAGCAAGATCCTGTATAAAAAAAAATAAATATTAAAAAAAATTAAGAACAAGGTTAGGAATGTAGCTCAGTGCAAAAGCCCTGAGTTTAATCCAGCATTTTACACACACACACACACACACGTGCGCACACCCACACCCCTATTTAAAAGTATAAGAAGGTCAAACAGCAGCGATCTCTAAGAAGACCAGACTAAGAGATAGAGAGACAGAGATTTGTTAGAAGTAGATACTGTCAATTCACAGAGCACAAATTATCAAATACTTCTTCACTAGGCACTGTGAAGAAACTTATAATCATAGCAAAATGGAAAAGTAGTGACTAGCTGCTTAAAATGTTAAGAATATTGCTTTAGGGATGGAGGAATAGCACAGCAGTTAAAGTACTTGCCTAGCAAGTGTAAGTACCTAGGTTGAATTCCCCAGCACCACATAAACTGGATGTGGTGGCACACACTTATAATCCCAGCACTCAGGGGGCTGAGGCAGAAGGATGGCTGAAAGTTCAAGACCAGCCTGAACTAAAGAATGAGAGCCTGCCTCACAAAAATAGATAAATAAATATATAAAGAATATAACTGTCAACTATCAAAAACAAAGTCAGCTTTAATATAGCTCTTGACCAACAATAAGCCATAACTTGAAAACCCAGGTTTAATGTAAAAATTCAAAATCTCTTGGGGCCAGGGTGTAGCTCAGCAGTTAAAGTGCTTGCCTATCAAGTACAAGCCCTGGATTTGATTCCTCAGCACCAAATAATAGCTGTACGTGGCGGCATACACACACAATTCCAGCACGTGGAAAGCTGAGGCAGGAGGCTGCTGTCAGTCTAAGGCCGGCATGGACTATATTACTGAGTTCAGGACCAGCCAGGATTACACAGCAAGATCCTGTCAATCAACCAACCAATCAATCAGTCAATCAATATCTCAGCACAGTTCTAGAAAACGTGTGTATCTAATGCATATATTTACAACTTAACACTGTTGATGAAATAATAACTTTCCATTTAGAGATTCTTTTTGTCCTTTCTAAAACATTTAAAACATGTCTCCTTCTAATTTCACATCAAGACAACTAAACAATAAAAAACTGGTTAAATGTAAATAGTTTCCAAGAAGCATCTAAAGTATTTATTCTGCTGCACAGCATATAAAAATGGTGTCTGAGAACCTACAGACAGGCTCTAAACACGGCACAACCTTTATTCACACTCAAAGCTGCATCTTAGACTATTTCATAATTTGCATGTACAACACCTCACATGTTTTATATTCTGGATTACTCCTTCTGATATTTAGCAATATGCCCAAACACTAATGCACACGGACCTGCTCTCCCTAAACCACTCACAGGACTAAATAAATACCAGAGAGAAAAGTTAAGAAGGTCCTTGAAGGGGGTTTCTGTTGACTTCAGGACGGAGAAGTCACTGCCTGGGGTGAACTACCACAGGAGTGCAGGATCACCAAGCTTTGTTTGTCGTTTACCAGAAAACTGTTATTAATTCTCTTCACATACCAATGAACTCAACTAAAATAAACCGGCCAGGCAGGCTGACTGTGGGCTGCGGCCTATGGCCTGTCATTCTCGTACTGTACGATTATCAGGTCCTCGTCTTCCAGCTCCACTCAGGAGGAAAACGGCAGAGGCTGGCTGGTGGGCAGCTTGCTGCCACTGTTCTGACTCAGGAACAGAGACCAGGTTTGGGGTTCAGCAGCCTGGTGCCCTCTGCCAGAGCACACTCTGCAGGCTGGTCCAGAGCTCAGGGAGGGCTTCATCTCTACTGTCAGGGTCTGTCACCGCAGGCTCCCTGTCAGTCAGAGTTTCCATTTTCAACCTTCCAAAGTGTTGCTTTAGAGGAAGTCTTCCGATGTCTTGGATAAAAGAAATCTGAGCTTGGTTTCTCACTGGAATGGTCAGCAGGGCAAGACATGGCAACAGCTGAGTATGTGGGCAGGAATCTGGCAGGCAGAAGTCAGAAAAAAGTGCTTTGCCTGCCAGGTAGTTTTCCCAATAGTTCTTATGTATCAGAAACCATTGGGGTTTGTGCAACGGCCAAAAACTTGACCATCCTCCTTGGCAATGAGCTGCCCTGCGGGCTTTGCTGGAGTGCATCACACTTCCCGCAGCTACAGACATGCTGTACTCCACAAGCATGTTCGCGTGTGTCCCAGTCACCACGGAGGATATCTGCGAAACTGAAACATTCAGTGGCTCTCACAAGATCGTCTACATCCGTGGAGAAATCAAAATATAGTTTTGCTGAAGATGTAAGTTAAATAGCTCTCCTGGCATGTGGGACATTTCTACTCAGACTGAACGAGCAATGGACCTCGGTCATGCTCTGACAGATGTGAGGCAAATGAGGCAAGGCTACCTCTATTAAAGGTGTTCTTCTACAATACAGATTTTTCTCCAGAGCTCTGAAGGGAAACAGAGAACACCTCTGGCAGCTTGGACCTCTTGATTTTCAAAAGCCCCATCAGGATTTTTCCTTTGCTTCAATTTTGACAGTGCAGCATCCAATTTTAAGGACTTCACTTAATCCTTGGCCATAAACTGCTCTCTCCTTTTGGAGAACTGAAGGCTGTTTATTGCACTTCTTAGATCCCAGAACAGCCTTGGCAGACCAACTCTAGACAGGTTTTATCAGAGACAATAATTTTTATTCCATTCTTACTAGCTTCCATGGTCACTATTCAAGAAAGAAACTTCATCATAACTGCTGTTGCCACAGGGTTGAAACTAATACTAATACTAATACACTCCTCTTAAATTTCTTTGGGAAAATCATTATTACCTCCACTGATACTGTCAGAGATTATAAATGCAAGAGGACACCGGCCAATCTGCATATACTTCCTGCAAACATCATGTAAAGTATGAGACCCTTGATAAAACTGGTTAGGTAAATTTTCAACCAGAATTAGCTTATCAGTTCTCAGACCATCTGCTAACACTTGGAGTCTGTTATACTTTGTTGCTCATAGTAGAAATTCTTTGAACACAGCTATCTGAGATTGACACAAAAACATACGGAAGCTTGATTCAAAATTTAGTATCTCCTTGAAATCATCTTTCTGGAAGTCCGGTAATCTGGATTAATCTACTCTTGTACTTCAATATCATACTTCTTCGATAATATTTTTATAGTAGTCATTTTTCCACACCCAGGAGGACCTATTATTAATAAAATACACCCACCCTTTTATTGCTGCTTTTCTAAGACTTCAGCTTTTAACCAGTTTTCAACTTCTTCAAGTTTCTTCTTATACACAAGGCATTCACACTGAGTTTCTGATTCACATTTATCCTTCCATGGCTGATTTCCAGACAAATGTTCTTTTGAATTTTCTAGACCATAAGTCTGCTGTATGGAAGACAGCTTTCCTCTTTTTCTGGCTGGAATTCTGGTACTTTCTAAAGTGGAAGGCACATTTTTTCTTCCATGACTTGAGTTATTCGTACTTAAAGAAGTGGCAGTGACAGCAGAAAAGGTTGTATCCTCTGAGAAATCACCAAATGATGGGTCTACCCTGTCTGTGACCTTCATGGAAGAAGCCTTTGGTCTAAAAAAAGCTTCTGACATTATAAACTTTAAGTTTCCATCTGTAGCATACAAACTGCAGTACATTAAAGTATAATTCACTTTCTGGGAGCTGCACCCCTTTGTGGGTGGAGGGGAGTGAAGGAGCGCAGGCTCTGTTCCTGGTAGAGGGGTAGCCTCACCCCACCCCCTGGCCCCTTCCAGTGTCAGCCCTCAAGCCTCTAGCCTCACCCTACCCCTTGGCACCTTCCAGCGTCAGCGCTCAAGCCTCTAGCCTCACCCCACCCCTTGTCCCCTTCCAGCGTCAGCGCTCAAGCCTCCTTCTCTATTTTAATTAATTTTTTTCCAGTGCTGAGGATTGGCAGGGAAACATTCTACCACTAAGCTATATTCCATCATTTTTTAAAATTTTCTTATTTTTGACACAGGGTTTCACACCAAGTTGCCAAGGCCAGCCTTGAACTCAGGGTCCTCCTGCTTCAACATCTTAAGTAGCTGCTGTTACAGATATGTGCCACGATGCCCAGCCCTTCTTATTAAATATTTCTGAAGTACCCAAGCCATCAAAAGCTCCAGATAATAAAATGGCCAGAAAGGGCTTAAAATCATTGTGTAACTACTACTTGTTCTGTGCAAATTCCAGAAAAACAAACTAAAACAAAAAAGATTTTTTTTTTCAAGGAAACTTCTGGGTTCAACAGCCTTTCTGGATTCCAAAATCCTGAAAGGCAGGAAGGTACTCCTAGAAATAGCTAACTAACATAAATCATCCAATTAAAGGGTGTACTCATTAATGGAAAGAAAAAAAATTACTAGTTAATAAGAATAGTTTTTAGCAGCACCATTGTCTTATTTACACAAAATAACTAATTCTTTATATTTCTAGACATGGAAGCTCAAGGACACTTAGCAGAAATATAATTGTTGATTTTTAGAACTTTTATAGCTAGATTCATCTTACATACCTGAAAAATTCAAAGTTGAGACAAGCCTTCGGCAAGAAAAACTTATCATCTTGTTTGAACCATAGTTTGCTCATGGCTGTATCCTGTGATGGAGAAACAACTTTGTCAAGAAATGGGGGCAGAGTCAGTAAAAATGTTTAATCAAATCAGCATTCCAGAAAAGGATGACAAGACCACATGCAGTGACACATTCCACTAACATCAACTACTTGGGGGGCTGAACACAGACAGATTAGGACTGAGCTGGCCTAGGCAACTTCAGAGGCTCTTGCTTTAATATATTTAACCTTTTAGTATTTCTTGTATTCTTTGCACAGCATTTTTAATCTCTTAGGATGTGAGCCTTTCAAATAAAGTGCCAGATACAAGAACTCATCTCTCTTGTTTCATGGGGCCACAGATTTTGTTGGGCATGGTGGCACATACTTGTAACCCTAGCTACTTGGGAGTTGGAGGCAGAAGGATTACCTTGACTCCGGGAATCTGCAAATACTCTAGGTAACATAATAGGATCATATAACAAAAAAAATTCACTGATTTTTAAATGTTACCTTAATAAGAGCAGGGTATGGTGTGGCTTCTTTTTCTAATGCTACAATCTCAAAATTCGTGGGAATAAATTCATTCTTTGTTGGAAGTTTAAATTTTCCATTCAAGTCAGCATTTTGCCATTTCTGGATGAATAACAAAACACATAAAAACAATTAAAATCTTGTTTCAAGTGTTAAAACAGTATCCTTAGTCAATATTCAAGCAAATATTACAAATATTAAGGAGATAAATGTCACACTGCGTATGTCCACCATATATGAAGGGGCAACAACCAACATCCATTGAGTTGGTCTTTCCAGAACAACTGAAGATGTTGCACTCTCTCTCCATATCTCCAAAATATCAGCTGAAGTTAAGGAACAATCTGACACGGTGGAAGGGATGAGCTAGTCCGTACGAAGATTATGCCTACTTTGCTCTTTACACGACAAAGAACAGATAGACACTATCACAGGTGCTACACAATAGGGCATTTATGTCAGAGCCAGACTTCTGGCTATGTTATATTACTTGCAATTGTGGTCTGAAATTGAGACACAGGGGGCTTCTTCTACTTCAGTAGTTCCTAAGGCCTGGTCTACATCATTTGTGGCTGACCATTTGAACTCTAAAATGAGCCAGCAGTTCACAAGAAAGTCAAGACTTAAGTGTGAACTGACACAAGCCACAGGCTAGTTCTGTTCTATGGTCTGGTTCTAAAAGCTAAGTGGGAAAGAGCATAGGCTACTGACTGCTGAACTCTAATTTACAATACTTTTTATTATTGAAAAAAGAAAAAGGCAAATGACTGACAGTAACTCTGGATTCACTAATATAGTCTATAGTAAATGTGGCAAATACTCTTGTAGATTTTACAATTCTATTCTGGTCCATAAATATCATGTCATTTGATACAAAGATGGTGAAAATATTGCCATTTTTACTCAAGCTGCAGCTTAAGTCTCCAGAATGGCTACCCAGTAAAAACTGGGAAACATTTAGAAATGAATTTCCCTGCTAAACTCCCAGAAAAAAAAAGTTTCTAAAATTCCCATTCAGGCTAGGCATGGAGCTGGGCACATGCCCCAAATTTTACTTTCTTGACAGGAAGACTAGAAAGTTCAAGGTTCGTCAGGACAACATAAGGAGATCCTGTTCAAAAAAGGCACATAGCTTAGTGGCAAGTTGCTTGTAATACCATGCACAAAGCCTGGGTTCAAACCACAGCACTTCAAACAAAAGAAAATTCTGTTAAAAAGACGCTTGTTAAGATCATAGTTTGGTGAATGAGGTAGGGTTCTCTTTTATTTCAGAAATTATTTCAGACCCAGCATTGATTCATGGGAGATCAATTTCTCTCACAGTTTAGAAAGATGGATTTGTATATACCCTGGTGGGCTTCAGTGATCTCCTTCTGTATTGTGAATACGTCAGAGATCCCTGAAGAAATACTGATAATTTTCTTTATTTCTTCTTTTTTATATCATTATTACCCAGGTACATTTAAAAATATCCATTTAAGTTCAAGGAGAACCCAGTCAAGAGTACAATTTTTGTTACCTTCATAAGGGCATATAAACAGGAAGAACAGAAATAAAGAAAGTAAAAAGTACAAAGACAAGTAGGCAAGGTTCATGAGCAAAACCCTGACCACTGACGAATGTGATAAAATGCTGTCTAGGGCTAGAGGAATAGCTCAGCAGTTAAATGACTTCCTCACAAGCTCAAGGGTTCAATGCCTCAGCACCAAACAACCTGGGCATGGTGTGCACACCTGTAATCCCAGCATCTGGGAGGCTGAGGCACAGGACTGCTGTGAGTTCAAGGTTAGCCTGGGATACATAGTGAACTCAGGATCAGTCTGGACTACACAGCGAGACTCTGCCTCCAAAAAACAAAACACTGTCTAAAAATATCTGTTTCAAAATGAATCATAATTCTCCTATGCTGACAAAACCAATAATGTATTATAATATAAAGCATAAAATACAATACTTCCTAAAGTAAGGACAGCACGAACACAAGAGACCACTCCCAGATGATGATCCCTGCAAAGAGGCAGGTTCTCAGGAGTCCTTGCATCTTTCATTCATGCTTCCTACTTCCTCCCTTCTTGGCTTTCTTGGGGATGTTTCTCTGCATGCTGAGTACATCAATGGTCTTTGACCACATGAGGCTGAGTTTTCATTACAGCCCTGGTGTTTTGACAGGCACAGAGATGGCCCAGAAGGCCACTTCTTTATGCAAAAATTTCAACTGCGACCTCCATTTGCTGTTCACTCCTTTCAGGCCAGTTGAGACAACACCGAGCCACCCCCCACCCCCACCCCACCCAACACACACACACATTCCAGACACCAAGTTTGTGGCTCTAGGAAGCTCATGTTCTCACAGCTCCTCACAACAGGCTTCCACACAGATGAGTTCACTCTACCTTAACGACTTCGTCTGGGATAGCTTCTTGCTTGTACTGGGTTCCATACCACTCTTCTGTGCGATCTGTTTTTCCTTCAAAAGATTTAGAAACTACCGCGACCCTAGTGATACATGGAAAAGCAAACAGAAAACAAAACTGCAAAATCATGTTGGAGACATAAATTTATAGACTCTGGCTTAAGATAACATAACCGTACATAGGAGAATTTAACAAGTTTCTGGGATACTCTGTACATACAAGTTTCTGGGATACTCTGTACATACAAGTTTCTGGCTATTCGTCTTGTTAGCCTTTACTAACAGTCCATTTGTGTTAATGTGAAAATGTGCTTATAGTAGAGATTCTTCTAGATATGTTACTGAATTTCAAAACGAGAGTAGTTAGACGGAAAAAAAGAAGAAACACATGTAATCCCAGCATGTGGGAGGCTGAGACAGGAGGGTTCCAGGGAATTCAAGGCCAGAGTCGGGTACATGGTCAGCTCAGGATGAGCCTGGACTACAGAGTGAGACCCTGCCTTAAAAAAAAAAAAAAAGGTAAGTGAAAGATAGTCCTTACAAAAAAGTACTCCTCCCCTGGAATATCAGTCTCAGGGTTAACAGGAATAGCTAAGAAAACTGGTTGCTCATACACAGACTGAGAAACTACATACATATCACTAACACTCTTATTATTACTTGCTAAGCTACACTCTGGGTTTTTTTTTTTTTCCTGGAAAAGAGTAACATCAAATGTATTTTGAATGTTGGCCTTCCTGCTGACAGATAAGGAGACAAAACTAAGAAATGACTTTTTACTGCTTTATTAAAAACAGATCTTTCCTTGATAAGACAGCAGAAACAAACAGAAGAGAAGTCAAACAAGGAAGAACAGGAGAGGCAGGATGCAGCTCCCGTGAGTTGTCATCTATGCTGGGCTGGGCTTTTCAGTGATATGACGGTCTCTGAGTCACTTAAGCTCCTGTGACCCCTCACCCATATTCCTGTAAGTAACCCCAATAAATCCAGTGGTTCACTAAGTTGGACTTGGGTACAACTGTTACGCTGGTCTGTTGACTCAATCTTAGGCTTGGATAAATACGCATTCATTTACATTTCCCCAGGAAAAGTTTCATGCAACATGTGAAAAGATTCAAAGAGCCAAGATACAGTAAAAATGATCTCAAAAGATAAGTGAACAGAGCAGAGGAGCTAAAGCAGCTCTTTATAAGTGGAACTTTGTAAGTCTATATGTACAGTAACATCAGGGACATTTCACTTCTGCTGTCCTTTGACTACCTAGGTTGGCATCATTACACTCCCACCAGCAGACTCAACCTGAGGCTCAGGGCAAGTCTACTTTGAATCCTGCAGATCAAGAAACTCCAGCAAATTAATTTGGATAGCTGGGAATGAAGTCTGTCTCATTATTGGTTCTGCTTCTTTCTTATGTTCCCATTTAAACAAGCTAAGACCATGTTTATAACTCCCAGTTGCCCGATTCTGGCCTGTGAATGTTAGCCACGTGAGTAAAAGCCCAGGACTTGCAACGAAAATCCTCTATGCTGCATACCCATTCATTCCCAAAATCGTAATCTCTGTGTTCCAAACTCCTGCCCTTGCCGGACCTCCCAAATTATATTACTGGTTATCTGAGCTATTTTCTATTTCTTAGTCATTCCAGATGAAATATCCTAGTTGGCCAATGAGACCTGGTGTTACCACCTGCTTCTGGGTAGCTATCTTAAGTATTCCGATTCACAAGTCAGTGTGACTGACAAAGCCTCTAGCTCCAGATATGCTGGGTCTAGTGTACCTGCCACTGAACACTACCAGTTCTAGAAATCATGCTAAATAAGAATACAATGACAGGAATCATAAGGTTTAATCAGATGAAAGAGCTCTGTGATTATGGAGCTGGGGCATAGCTCAGTGATTAGAGAAGTTACCACTAACACAAGGCCCTGGGTTTAATTCCCTAGCACCTTATAAAAATTAGTTGGGCAGGGTGGCACAAGCCTGTAATCCTAGCACTTGGGAAGCTGAGGCAGGAGGCAAGCAAGGGGTATATAGTGAGTTCAGAACTAGCCTGGACCTCAAAACAAGACCCTGTCTCGAAATAAACAAGGAAAGAATTTTGTGATTATGTCCAAAAGCATGCATGGTAGTGAGAATCCCCTTGGTGATTGTCCAAAGGCATTTTAACACTCAACTAGAGGGTACAAACGTAGAATTCAACAATGAAGTTGTAAGAATTTTCACATTACTCTGAAGAAATTCAACATAAATGTATATTGCTTTTTATCCCCCAAATTTATTAAATTAATAATTTTAATAAAATAAGAGAATCCCCTTGGTGGGTATGTATGGAGCATACAGCACTCACATGGTCACATGAATAGTGCATAGTGTTTTTCTTGAAGTGATTTGGTACATGACAGAATCTACTAACATTCAGCCCTGGGAACTGCTTCTATTATACTATTGTTGATTTCTCAGAGAATGAAGGGATTTTCAAGGAAACCTCTGAAAAATATAGCAGCAATATAAAAACCTAGTAGAAAGGTGTCTTTCTCCTCTTCTATGATGTGTATGTTTTGCTAAGAGTTCACCACACGGGTGGCTTTGAGTTTTCCCAAATGATAGCCTGAGCATCAGAACAACAGGCAATGGACAAATTACAATTTAACAAAGAGAACAGCATTCATTTGGCAGGGGACTTGACCTCTGAAAAAGAAAAGTTTAAACTCAATTCTGAGAGAGAAGGTAAAAAAGTTCAGAGAATGCTGCCACACCAGATGTTCTGGAGAAGACTACATGATGTACGTCTTAGTTACTTATTGACTGCTGTGACAGAGTATGCAAATTCACAGATGAAGAGAGGAAAGATTTATTTTAGCTCAGCTTCAGAAGGTCTCAGCACAGTCCATTCACAGGGCAGCCGGCAATGGTGAGGGCACATACCATAGGCTGGAGAGTTGCTCACCCCACTGCAGACGAAAGCTAAGCGAGGCAGGAGCCAAGCGAGTCTACAGCCTCAGGCCAGGCTACAGCTTTTCCGAAAAACAATTCCCTGATATCTCCCAGCTGCAATAACTTAACACAATCTTTCCAGGTCAAACCTTAAAAACCTGCCCCTTCCAGCCAGGCTCTACTTCCCAATAACATACAATTCTAAAATCATGAGGCATTTGGGGGACACACAAGATCCGATCCATAGTAATATAGAAAAATGCGGATACTAAAGACTAGTAATACTCGGGTAAATTTTTTTTTTAAAGGTGGGAGAGGAGAAAGAGGGAAATTTACCAGGTAAATCCTCAGAAATGTAGACAGTTTTATACCAAAGTAAAGTGTATGGGTAACATTTGAAATGCATCATAAAGAAGGAAATAGGCCAAGCATGGCAGTGCATACCTGTAATCCTTGCACTTAAGAGCCTGAGGCAAGAGGGGAATTCTCTCCCACCTACCCACCCCCACTGGTTGGAGCACTTGCCTAGCAAGCACAAGGGACTGGGTTTGAGTCCTCAGCACCACATAAATTAGCCAGGTGTTGTAGCACACACCTGTAATCCCAGCATTCATGAGAGTGAGGTAGGAAGACTGTTGTGAGTTCAAGGCCACCCTAGGCAATATATTAAGTTCAGTATCACCTGGATCACAGCGGAAGACCCTGTCTCAAAAAACAACACAAAACAAAACAAAAATAAGGAAGGAAGAAGGAAAGAAGGAAGGAAGGAAGGAAGGAAAGAAGGAAGGAAGGAAGGAAGGAAAGAAAGAAAGAAAGAAAGAAAGAAAGAAAGAAAGAAAGGCAGGTGGATTGTGAGTTCATAGCCAGCCTGGGCTACAAAGCAAGTTTAAGGCCAGCTTGGAATATAGCAATACCTATCTCAAAAAACCTAAGTAAATAAACAGATAAGCAAGCAAGCAGATACTAAGTGGACAAACAGTTCCTCAAACAAGCCCATATCAAATACTAAACTAACAAAAAGATAACCTGGCAAACCAAAAGTTTGTGTACCATTAGGAAATTCAAAACAAAAATAAAATGGAAGGTGTATTAGAAATAAATACAGCTGGGAGTGGTGGTACACACTTGTAATTCCTGCTACTCAGAAGACTAAAGCAGGAGGATCACAAATTCAAGCGCATCCTGGGCAACTTAATGACATTCTATATCAAAACAGAACAATTTTGATGACAGGCTTTTCTTAAAGGCAAAAGGCAGGGAGAATAAATACAATTCTCAGAAAGGTGAGAGAAAAACTCCTTTTCTTCTTATACTCAAGTTTAAACGATAAGAAAAGAAAACAACAGGCCAGGATGAATGCTGCCCGTTAATTTCAAGTCACATTTAAGACAGATTGTAGCTATAGGAGCCATACAGAACACAAATGTTTGAGGGAAGATGATGCTCACGGAATGACATACCGTGAGACTCTGACAAGAGGCTTCATATGTAACTGATGAATTCAAACAGAATCAATGCGAACAGCACAGACCCGGGAATCAGAAACCTGATTCTTGTGGATACTTGAAAATTTTCTTTTACATCTTGCCAAAATCAGTTAAGATCCAAATTAGGCAAGTTCTTTTGCCGCTCTGGGCTTCAGTTTTATTCCTTGTAAAATACAGATTCAGGCACGACGTGGTGGCACAGGCCTATAATACTAGCATCCCGGGAGTATGAGATGGGAGAATTTCAAGTCTGCAAGTTCAAGCTCAGCCTGGGCAATTTAGCAACATGTCTCAAATAAGCGATGAAGAGGGGTGGGAGCTGTAGCTTAGCATGACTTCTTCACAGGGATGTCTGTATGGGGAATAGACAGTTCTGTGGGAATTTAAGGGGGACATTAAAGTTGAATACATTGATACTCACTAGAAAAACTCCTTTCAGACTCAGGAGGTGAGTGTAATCACAAGCAGATATTCCTATGTGCCCACTTAGATAGGATGTATACCTGGGTCCAGGAAATGCATAAACACAAGGGCACCACAGCAATGCAGAATCTGGACAAGCTCCTCTTGCACCTTCTGAAGTATGTAAAGCCAAAGAGAACTAAGAACTATTCTATCAGCCACAGACTAAGCTGCCAATGGTTGTGGGGTGGGTTCCATGGTGGAGGGCCCTGAGTATAGCTGGCAAGGGAGAGTAACGCTGGTAGCTTAGGCAGGAAGTCTACAAAACAGATTCTGTAAACAATAAACACTGACTCTGGACTGTGCTTTGATATCAGTGGAATATACAAATACTTAAGACAGCTACCAAAAAAAATTCACCATACGAGGTACGGTATCAGTCTGTGTGGTCAAATAAATATTTCTTCAGATCAAGAAACATGGCACAGTCCACAATGACAACACAGTCCAACTATGACACAGACACGTCATTCTCAGAATACGGTTTGATAAAAATTTTGACAGGGCAATAGGAAGATTGACTACCTACAACTGAGACAGATATAAACCTGAAAGGCTAGCTTACAGCCTTAATGAGTCTATGCTCACACTAAACATGCCTAGGACTGAAAGAGTGTCCCCACTAGATACACCTTTGTTTTTCTAGATTTGGGAAGAGAGCATGGAAAAGAACACTGATATGGGGGCCAGAGGAATGACTCAGCAGTTAAGCTATGTCAAGCACTAAGTACCTAACACCATATAAACTGGGCATGGTGGTGCATGCCAAAAATCCCAGCACCTGGGAGGCTGGGACAGGAGGATTGCTGTGAATCCAAGGACTGGGCTATAGACAGAGATCCTGTCTCCAAAAAAAAGAACACTGGTACAACCATGCAATGGTTACCAGGAAAGAAGTGCATGTACATAACAACTTTTTTCCTTCCATATAACCTGTGCTTCCCCACTCCACTGTGGTCACAGGATCAGGACCACAGCTTGAAGTGCTGGAGGCAGAAATGAATTCTAAGCAAGAAACAGTTACTATACTTCTAAATCTCTATGTCAAAATTTAAGGCCTGATCAGGTGGAATTGCATCCTGACCCTACTGACAACATTAGGGCTAATAACCAATGCAATCTCACTGGCTCTGTACCTATATAACTCTACTTATCTGAGTGCGAGCGGACCAAAGTGAAGCACTTACTAGCCTAGTACTGTTGGACCACCACACTGATTGAACACAACGCTTGTTCTATGGTGGGGAAAGGTGGATATTAAAGAAGAGAAGGAGGAAAAGTAGCTAAGGGCTAAAAAATTGATAAGTGGGTTATAAACTGTGGGGAATCTAATATTACATTAACATTACATTACATTAACTAAAGAGGCTTAGAGTAAGAGATAACTTGTTTCTTAGATCTATTATACCAGATTCCTAAAAGGGTCAACTTATGCATGCCAGGACCAGTCTTCCTTTTGGAACCCAACAAGACTCAACAGAAGCCTGCAAACCACAGTGGCTTCATCTGGGGAGACACAGGCATAAGTCAGGTGATGAATGAACTTACTATCGATAATTAGATGGGATTTTATCTAATAGGGCAGTATTTTAGGACTTATGTACCTGTTTGATGAGAGAGATCTGTGTTCAAAACCAATAACAACATGGTCCAGAGGTGCATGCCTGTAATCCTAGCACTTTGGAGGCGGACAAAGGAGGTTTCCAAGTCTGAGCCCAGCTTGGGCACACTTAGAAAGACCCTGACTCAAAATCAAAACTCAAATGGGCTAAGGATGTACTTTAGTGTGAAGGCCCTGGGCTCAATCCCCAATACAACAGAACAAATCAACCCACTGGTGATGAAAGACTTTCCGATCCCAATTTGATTATGATATTGCCTTTGTTAAAAAGCCAAGTGATCAATGAACACCTGGATAAAGAAAATATGGTAAATATATACAATGGAACATTAATCAGCCTAAAAAGGAAATGAATCCCATCTTATGGAACAATATAGGTGAACCTTGAGGACATTATTGTAAGTGCAATAAGCCAAGCACAAAAAGACAATGAGTATATGACTGTATGACTCCACCTATAAGAATTACTTAAAGTAGTCAGTAAAAAAACAGAAAGCATAATGGTGACTATTAGGAGAAGGCGGAAGGAAGAAATAATTATTTAATGGATACAGTTTCAGTTTGTAAAATAAAAAAGCTCCTGAGACCTGTTTTACAACAATGTAAATGTACCTAACAGTACTAAACTATACACTTGAAAAGGAGACAAACTTTATGTATGTTTTTTTTTTTTTTTAACCATAACTTAAAGAAAAATCAACTGACCAATGAATGTGTGGAACTGTTTCTGGATTCTGACAGTTTCAATGACTGGCCTATCCTTCTGCTGATACGTTGCCTCGATTACTATAGCTTAATACTAAGTCCTCAAATCCAGTAGCTTTGCCCTCCAACTTTTTTCTTAATGAAGTATTCTGGTTAAATTAAGTCTTATGAGTATCTATTATAAAGATTCCACCACCAATTTCTTAAAAACAAAACAAAACAACACCCTCCCTCCAAACAACCAAAAACCAAAAATAAAGCCTACCAGGGATTTTGGTTGTGCTCATACAGAATTCAAACATATTAAAGAAAACAGAACTGATAATTCCTGGACTAGGTATGTTTCTCCATTTACTTAGGTCTTAATCTTTTGGACACTCAGCTGTCATTCACTGCTGCATTATTTCTTGCTCACTGGTGACAGAAAAACTCTTAGCGACTTGGTTCCACAAGTGCATTACTAAGTGACAGTATAAGAGAAAATCAGTTTGAAATTGGTGTGGTTTTCCTCTGTCATTCATTTTTGTCATCTGACTTTAGAAAATATAGATGAAATTTAATTTTAAAGCAAAAATATGGTAACTATAAGCAAAGCTGATTTCCCTGTAGCAAAAATACTTCTGCTAACATCAGAGCTTGCATGTAGGTTTCCTGGCTAGTCACTGGTTAGTCAGAAAGACTTTAAGAGATTGCAATCTTTACTTCCAAATGAGAGAGAGAGAGAGAGAGAGAGAGAGAGAGAGAGAGAGAGAGAGAGAGAGAGAGAGAGAAGTACCTTATTTGTAAGAGCTAGGTGAGTGGATACTTTGGTTACCTGAGTGAAGATTAACCCAGGTTAAGATGATTTATTACATTTCACTTATGATAATAAATAAAGATTCTTCCAAAATGTCATCTTTTCAAGTTCTCTCAAAATTATCTTGGGTGGAGGGTGGATGAGTGAAGAGGATGGGAACAAAAAAAAAGATTGGCCATGTTATGACTACTGAGGCCTGGTGTTGGTTTATTGTATTATTCTCTTACTTTTAGAATCATGCTTAAGAAAAAGTATCAAGGCATTTTACTCATAATTTCAAATGTTCAGATTCTCAACTTATTAAAACTTTATATTGCATATGTATATTAATAAAAATAGTGGGAAAAAAACCTTTAGCATAATAACAGTAAAATCTGGAGGTGACTCACCGGACATTTTCTGGTCTGAGTTTATCAAGAACCATCTCTATTAAGTCTGGTCTAAATTCTTCCAGTAAATATTCAGCTGCTAGTACTTCTTCTAGGGGATAATACTTTGAAAAAAAAATAAATAAGTGAAATGTGCAAGGTTATCACAGTTTAATTTACTAAAGCAAAGAGATCACTAACATATTAAATCCGTTACATATGCTAGGCAAATGGAATACTCCTGAAGGATACCACAGTTCTTCCTATCGTATCTTTTACATAGTTTCATATTGTCCCAAGATTCTGCCAGACACACTGTTAACCTCTCAACACTTTTTCATTACAGAAAGCAAAATCCCATTTCTTTGGAAAAAAATCTGAGTAATATTTCTGGTTAAAAATCCAGTATTTACAGGACTACCTGTACCACAGAGAAAGTTTCTCCGCCAAAATTGAGTATCTGCTGCTGAGTGTGATAGGGTATACCTGTCATTCCAGCAACATGCAAGAGGATTGCAAATGTGAGCCTAGCATGGGCTATTTAGGGAATCAGCAACACCCTGTCTTGAAAAAACAAATGAATAAATACATAAAATAAAGGTGGGGATATAATTCAATGCTGTAAGGGCCTGGATTAATTCCGAGTCTCAATAAAAAAGAGAGAAAGAGAGAGAAGGAAGGAACAACAAACTTGCTAATCAAGAAAAATTGACAGTAAAATGCTGACAAAATTTTTAACATAAAGTATATATATTTTTGTAAACAATTTCCTCTTTATTTCTTTTTTGAGACAGGGTCTCACTTTGTAGTCCAGGCTAGCTCTGAACTCACTAGGTAGCCTAGACTGGCCTTGAACCCACAGAAATCTGCTTGCCTCAGCCTCCCAAGTACTCGGATTACAGACATGCACCACTAAGCCCAGTAAATTTCTATAAATGAAATCACACAAGTCTTTAGAAAGTTATGCGAAGAAATGAGTTATATTTTTGTCTCATGTAGAAAAATAAGATGCTTTTTAGTAATAACAATTTCCTATTTTCTGAGAAAGACTGATTCATGTATTCAATTAAAAACATGAATGAGCATCCCTGTCTTTTAAGAAGCATATATTATAAGTGGGAAGAGAAGCAGATAATAAAGACAAATGCTGTAATTCTAGCGACAGGTACTAGGGAAGTACATAAAAAAGGAGCAGGGGTAGGGCCAGTATTTTAAAGTGGAAGGCCAGAGAAGTTTTTTTCTATAGAGATGCATGAGTAGAGATTAAAATGATAAGAATCTAACCATAGAAGATCAGAGAGAACAGTGTTCCATGTACAGAAAACCTCAAATGAAATGTCCTAAAAGGGAGGAAGAAACTTAATGTTTGAGAACTCAACAGAAAGTCAGCATGGCTAGAGCAGACCAGGGGTGGCAGAGGTGGACTGGAGAGTGGTAAGGGATGTGGCTGCATAGACCGGCGGAAACCAGTTCACTTTGTAGGTCAAGGAAAAATTTTGGATTTTATGAAACGCTGATACAAAAGTACTGAAAGACTTTAGAGGAGTGGAACAATCTGATGATAGTTTTCAAAAGATAACTGAAACTGGAAAAGTGAATTATAGTGGGGGACAAGGTGGAAAACAAGGATCGAGGCAAGCGACAGCAATGGCAGCCCAGGTAAGAACAATGGTAGCTCAGACTAGAGTGGTAACAAAAACAGAGAAAAATGAGTGACCTGAGCTTAAGCTTTCACAGAGGCAGCATCTGATATATTACAGAACTAAAAAATATTTGAAGGCAAGAAGCAAAATACCTACATAATGAAAATATTAAGATGATCATTTCTAGGACGATAAAAATTAAGATTTTTATACATGTCCTGCCATCAAAGTTTGCCCAGTTGATATCATCTAAAAATTTTACACTAGAGCATCAAATTTTATTGTATATACAGTACTGAGAGTAACATATGCACAAGAGGAAAAACTATACACTAACATATAGTAGGCAGCGAAATAAAAACTAACTTACATGTAACATTCCCGCAATCTTAGATGTATAGCCCCGTGGCCTCTCTTTGTCTTTAAACCTAAAAGCAACAGCATTCAAGTCCTAAAATTGAAAGTTAATCCAATTACAAGTAAGTTAACTACTACTTAGGAATGTATTTTTTAAATATTTCTATTCTACAACTTTATCACTTTCTGGAAAAATGGCTATGCTTGATTTAGAAATGTTAAAAGCACAGAAAGAAAACTTAATGTTTATAAAACTCACTGTCCTAGCTTAAAATCAAAATAAAATTGGTAAATAATTTTCAGTGAAATTAACCATAAGTATATATTAGGACTGATTTTACAGGCTGAACAGTTGAATTTAGTCAAAGAATTAAAAACAACAGTGTGAAGGAATCCTGTGAGATCCAACAATTCCACAGATGACAATTTTGGCAACCCATTCAAAGAACTTGAGCTAAATTAGATGTCACTGCTAATTTTCCACAGAGAGATTGTACCTTTAAATTTTTACCCACTTAAAGAATATGTTTCTCAACTTACATTTTGGAATCTTGATAGGTCTTAACTAATTCATTTAAATTAACTTAAATTAATTCATTTAAAATAAGCCATTAAAATTTCGGAAGACCAAAACTTGAAACCATTCACAAGTTCTTTGAAGGTTTACTACAGATTTTTAGTACAAGATTCGAAGATGACAGATTTCATGCAGCTTCACAAAGGGAATAACAAAAGCCCTGAAAAACACCAGCTGAACAAACTGTTGGTTTTCCTCTAACATTTAGAAAAGCAATCTACTTCTTTCCCTTTTTTTAATTTCTTAAGAAAAGAAAGGGAGGGTGCTGACGGAAAGGCTCGGCGGTTAAAGTGCTTGCACTACATCAAGCGCTAAGTACCTGAGTTCAATTCCCCAGTAATACAAATACAGGGCATGGTGGTGCACGCCTGTAATCCCAACACTCAGGAGGCCAAGACAGAAAGATTGTCAGAGACCAAGGCCAGCTTGGGCTCCATAGTGAGTTCAGAACCCACTTAGGCCACAGAGGAAGACTCTGTCTCGAAAAAAAAAAAAGCTACACAATGTCTTAACCCTTAATTGTGCCCCAACTAGCTACTGTAACTATTCCTTAATTAATCCTATTATGCATGGCAAAGTCTTTGACTTCAGGGAAAAAAAAAAGATTGTTTTAAATTTAACTGGGCCTTCAATTTAAATTATTTCACATGTTTTTAAAAACTAGATTCCTTCAGAAAAATTTTGGTGAAACAAAAATACCTTGCACTCTTGGAAAACCCATTCTTGAGGTCCTTCTGCACGTAACTTCTGAATGTACTGAAACATGTGCAAAATTATATCTTCAACATGTACTGGAAAAAAAGGGCACACTTAGAAGGCATTCAGTTCTCCCATCCTTCACAGCAGTGAGCTCATTCCTAAGGTAAAGGTCAGGTAAGTGGAAGATAGTTCCCTCCTGGAAAATGGGATCCTCACCTCCTTGAGACTGGTTTTAGGTACCCGACACATGACCATCTGTCTGGGCTCAGAGATAGGTTACTGAGGGGTACTGGGGCAGTTAATGATCAAATGAAAAACCAAGTACATATTTTACAAGTCAACATAATGATCAGTTTGTTAAGGAGGAGAACTCATTCATGAAACAAAAGCCAAGTCATACGAAAAATACGAGGGGGCTGGAGGAATGGCACAGCAGTTAAAGTGATTGCCTTGCAAGCACAAGGCCATGAGTTCATTTCCCAGCACCACATAAAGTTGGATGTGGTGGTGAATGCCTGTAATCCCAGTAATCAGGAGGCTGAGGCAGGAGATTGTCTAGAGTCCAAGGACAGCCTGGACTACACCAGTGAGTTCAGGAACAGCTTGGATCACAGAGCAGGACCCTGTCTCAAAAAAAAGAAAGAAAGAAAAAGAAAGAAAGAAAGAAAAAGAAAAAGAGAAAAACATAATCGACAAATTGTATAAATTAAAGTATTTATAGCCTGTAATCGTGGCACTCTGGGAGTCTGAGGCAGGAGTTCAAGCCCAACCTAGGCAACTCAATGACTTGGCAATACCCTGTCTCAAAATAGAAAAATAAAATAAAACAAAAATGGGGCAGTAGGTCAGTGCAAAGGTCCAGTATTGCAATCCCCAGTATTGCAAAACATAGGATAATACAATACAATAAAATGCTTTTAGCTTTACATATGAAACAGATCCATAGTATAAAGACATTTTTAAAAAACATAGGAAATCAACTTATACTCTAAAGCAAAAAGGTCAATCAACACTTACATAATCCTTCCTCAGTAAGGTCCACATTAATGATAAAAAACATAAAACCTCGGGCTCCTTCCTTCTGACCACCAACCAGGGTATTTACCCAGCCTGCAACATTCAAAGAAAATCAATATAACTGCATATATGGCTTCTTTCAAAATGCAAAATTTTTAGAAATCTGTATTATCTATTTCAAAAGATTAGAATGAACCTCTTGCAGAGAAAAAAAAATCAGTTCAGAAAAGTAGTTTCAGATTAAGGGATTTTATGTAATGGAAGCAGAAAGATTCCTTAGATCAATTCCCTATCAAGAGTAGGTTACTGGGTGGGCCTGGAGGTGCAGGCCTGAAATCTCAGTACTCTGTACTCTGGGAAGTTCAGAGAGATGGACTGCAGGTTCAAGCCCAACCTGGACAACTTAGTGACTGTCCCAAAATTAAAATCAAAGAAAAAAAATTTGGCCCAGTGATGTAGCACACTGTGAAGGCCCTGGGTTCCAATCCTAGCACCAATAAATAAATAAATAAATAAATAAATAAATAGAGTAGGTATCTGTGTTTAAACTGTGTTTAAATGTTATACAAAAGTGAAGAATACTGAGCAGGACAAGGCTGGAGAAATGGCTCAGCGGTTAAAGGGCTTGTTTAGCAAGGACTAAGTACCTGGGTTTGATTCCCCCGTACCACATAAGCTGAGTGTGGCAGTGCCTCTCTATAATCCCAGCAATCTGGAGGCTGAGATAGGAAGATTGCTCTTGAGCCCAAGGCCAGCTTGGGCTCCATAGTGAGTTCAGGATCAGCCTGGGCTACAGTATGAGATCCTGTCTCCAATAAATAAATAAATATAAATATATATATAGTGAGCTGGGAAGGGCCTTGGAAATCAACTAGTGTCTAGATCTTACATCCTTCTGATTTGATGGATCAGAGCAGGCCCATACATATGTACCAACATTTCACAAAGACGGCAAATAACTGGCCAATGTGGCTTTTACTTTTTAATTTCTTTTTCATTTAACACATGACTGGGAAGTTGCTCAACAGTACATGCATGAGGCCCTGGGTTGATCCTTGGAACCATAAAACAAAGCCAAAAATGCATAGAGAGATCTTCTGTAATATCTAAAAGAGTAAAAATAAATTATGAAAAAGGTCTCAAAACAGAAAAACAACTCAGTTATGGTACTGCATGCCTGTAATCCCAGCTACTCAGGAGGCCGAGACAGTTGGAGCACAAGTTTAAGGTCAGCAATGGCAACTTAGCAAGACCCTGACTCAACGTTTAAGAAAGGGCTGGGGTTATTATGTATTACAAACATGCACTAGTTTTAAAAAAAAGAGTTGGGGAGACTGAGTATCACAGCTCAGTGGTAGAGTGCTTGCCAAAAATGTGCCAGGATTTGGGTTCACTGTCCAGTACCACAAAACAGAGAAACACACACTATAAACACCATCACTTCACTTTACTAACCCTAAAAAGTGCCTTCTAAAAATGTTCCTTCACAGGAAAATAATTAGGTGAGAATGAGAGCCAGAGCCAAAGACATGGTATGGTAACAATACTCAGAACGGGCTGTCCAACTTACCCTTTGATTTAAGTTCTGATAACAGACTTCCTGGCCCTTCGTGCCCAATCAGATGACCAAGATAATGACCAGGATTTGATTTGTAGTATTTCTGAAGGTCAGGTATGGGAAATGTCACATAAAGATTCCTAATATCCTTAATAGGCACTACTTTATAAAGTTGCTGGAGAAAAAAAAAATCACAGTCTTAAATAGAACTGATACTGAATAAATTATTTACAAATTATGAGGAATACACAAGATGTTCATAAAAGAATCCCAAATTTAGGAGTGAATCAATTTCCAGACACAAAAAAATTGACTAAAAATCACTGAAATTAGGCTATCAGTGGAATTTCATTATAGTGGGTAAGCTGTCTATGCTTGGTCCCCTGGTCTCTAAAGGCATATATGTCGGATGCTTGCCTTCTACAAGCTTTGGGTACAAAAATACTACTAGCATGCAAAGACTAGAACATACTGTTATTATTTGGTGATACATGTTCTCAATATAAACTGTATTTGATTATCTTGACAAATACTGAAAATTACATATAATGAAACCTCTCAAAAATTTCAACTATTTCTTGACAAATTTGGTGTATGTTATATTCATGTATTAAAAAGAAAAAAGCTACCAAAACCACATGCACTTACTTTAAGATGTTCTTCTTGGAAAGGGTGTTCAGGAAATTCTGGCAATGGGACATTTTTATTCTCTACTTCAGAAAATAACTTTATCACGAGATTAGTTAAGTCATCTAAAGATTCTATAAGAAACAGACAATGAAAACTTAAGAGCAAGTACTATGTAATATTTAAGAATTGACCTTTTTAAAAGTCTCAAGCCATTTTTTAAAAGACAACATGAAATTTAAAAGAACACTGCAAGCTGAGGTTGGTGGGAAAGGCCTGTGACACCAACACTCTGGGAAGCTGAGGTGGGAGGGTCACAAGTCTGGGTCCGGCCTGAGCAACTCAGTGACTCAGTCAGAAACTCTGTCTCAAAATCAAAAATAAAAAAATAGGCTAAGTATGTAGCTCAATGTAAGGACCTGGGATTCATTCGTGCTACCACAAAGAGAAAAACTGCATCTTATCTATCTCTGTATACTGTTAAAATTTAAATATTCAAGTATTTTTATTAACAATGTTTCATAATACTATCTTACAATGAATTTAAAACAAATGGTAGAAACAACTGGAGAACATTTAGTTGCATTTGGAAACATGATCTATGATTCCCAACAGGCATAGCTTGAAATATATGCAGAGATTGTAACTTCTAATTTATTGAGAAAGTACCTTAGGAATTCCTTAAGAATTCAAAATTCATTTTTAGAAACCACTGTTAAAAATAAAATATAAGCTGAGATCATAACATTGACCAGGTAAAACAGACAAGTTATTGCTAAAAGTCAAATGTTAGAGTTTAATAAGTGACTGGTTTTGTGAAAAAGTAGCACAAAATGGTGAAAAGAAGCTGAGGGTGAAGCAGGGGACTTGGAGTCTAATATCACCTCCACCTCTGTGATAAATGGCTACTTGGATGAAACTGGCTGAGGATGCCAGGTTCTTAAAAAAAAAAAAAAAACAAACCATAGGCTAGGCTGAGTTCTATTTCCCCAGCATCACATAAGCTGGGTGTGTTGGTGCATGCCCATAATCCCAGCATGTGAGCTTGAGGCCAGTCTAGGCTACATAGTGAGTTCAGGCCCAGCTGGGACTAAAGAGCAAGACCTTGTCTCAAAACAAAAATAGCTCACATTTTAAAGCTGGAGTGTAGCTCAGTGGTAGAGCACTTGCCCACCATATCAGGGCCTGGAGTTTGGTCCCCAGCACTATCAAAGATAACTAAACAAAGTTACACTCTAAAGTCCAAAAGCCTGTCTTTGGATACCAGATATCCTACCTGCTTAGTCATGTGTCTGTGAACTTGCAAACTCAGTTCAGTTTCCTAACCATCTTTTTTGACATTCATAACACGGAAGTGGTACCTCTTGCCTCTGTAAGACTTAATGGAGACAATGCAGTTCTAGTGTGTATCACAGTGCCTGGGCATAGCAAATGCTCAACAAATGACAGCTGCTCTTACATCCCATAGTCATTAAGTTTTGGGTGCCAACTGTCTTCTTGTTTGTTTCTAAATATTTTGCTATTGGCAAATGTTACTTTTGTAATTAGAAAATTATAATTTAATTTGGTAGCAACAAACTAAAATGGACTCACAGAATTGGGCCAACTTTTTTTTTTTTTTTTTTTTTGAGAAAGGGTCTTGCTTTGTATTTCAGGCTGTTCCTGAACTCAGAATGGAACCCAGGCTGGCTTTGTACTCATAGCAATCCTTCTGTCTCAGCCTAGAGAGTGCTGGCATCACAGGCATGCGCCACCATGACCAGTTTACGTGGAGTTTGGGGAATCGAACTCGGGTATTTAGTGTGCTTGACTTAACACTTGCTGTGCAAGTGCTTTAACATGTTAACCACTGAGTCATTCCTCCAGCCCCAAGGCCAATTTTTAAAATATTCTTTTTATTTTGAGACTGGTCCTCACTCTGTCCCAGACTGATCTTGGGGCTGGAGGAACAGCTTAGTTGTTAAAGTGCTTGCCCAGCAAGCGCTAACTCAAGCGTTAAGTACCTGAGTGAGCAAGTTCGATTTCCCAGCACCACATAAGCTGGGTGTGGTGGTGCATGCCTATAATCCTAGCACCTGAGGCTGAGGCAGGAGGACTGCAGTGAGTCCAAGGCTAACCTGGGCTCCACAGTGAGTTGAGGGCCAGCCTAGGCTACAGAACAAGATCCTGTCTCAAAAAATTAAATAAATTAATAAAATAAAGGCTGATCCCATTAAACTGCTCTCCGCAGCAGTGCAGAGGTTAAGAGTACAGGCCCTGGGTTGGGTATTCCAGCACCACCTAAGCCAGAATGATGGTACACACCTATTGCCGCACTGCAGGTTAAGGCAGAAGGATTACTGTGAGCTCAAGGGCAGCCTGGGCTACATAGCAAGTTCAGGAGCAACCTGGACAACAGAGCAAGATCCTGTCTCCAAATAAATAAAATTAATTAATTAAAATAAATAAACAATAAAGTGCTCTCCAAACTGGGCAGGGTGGTGCATGTGTGTAATCTCAGCTGCTGAACACCTGCCAAGCAAACACGAGACCCTGAGTTCAGTCCCCAGTACTACAAACAAACCAAAACTTCTCTAAAAAAGTCTAGGGCAATTTTTATTGTCACGATTACCGATATAAAGCAGCAACCCAACCAAAATGAGAGTTAAAGTAAAACAAAAACAAATTTAACAAGGGAATTTAAAACAATATATTATCACTCACTAAATTTATATTTTAATGTCAAGGCTTTGTGGTTTACAGAGTTTCTATAGTTTATCATCACCTGCTTCGTGTATTTTGGCTGTACGTTTTGAACTGCTATGAAGTTAAACCTGTCAATCTTCCTCTTTCTTTCCTGGTTTTTATATGGCTAGAATACCTTCTAGTAAAATTTTTGTGTTTTTCAGGCCTCCATTTAAAGCCACCTCAAAGTCTTTTTGGAATACATTAAATATAAAATTCTCAACTATGAATTGTTTAATAAGTAGATAATTTTCAAATGACTTTGCATATATAAACAGCTATATCGTGGATGGAGGAATGGCAAAGTGGTTAAAGCGCTCGCCTAGCAAGCACTACATTAAGCACCAAGTATCTGAGTTCCATTCCCCAGCACCACGTAAGCCAGGCGTGGTGGTGCATGCCTGTAATCCCAGCACTTGGGAGGCTGAGACATGAGAATTTCTGTTAGTCTAAAGCCAGCCTGAGCTACAGAGCCAGACCCTGTCTCAAAAAAAAGCTATATCTTATACTCATCTTCTAATACTTCGAAAAATGGAAAAATACTTAGAATACCCAATTCCATAAAAATTTTAAGGAGTTCTTACCTCGCCCTAAAACACAAATAGCCATTAGGTTGGATGAATAATAAGTAGAGTGGAATTTCAGCAGCTCTTGTCTCACATCAATGCCCTCTTGGTTGGGTCTAGTCTCTAGAGTATATTTGTTACCTGAAAAGCAAAACGAGGCATTTCTTAAGAAAAGAAAAATTTCAGGAATTTAAAATGCTAATTATTCCTGGCATTACTGTAAGACAAATTTCAACCTAACATTTACTGTAGTCAAAGACGTTTGAACACAGGATGAATAAAGACAGGATAGTACAAACTCCTAACATCATGAACTACACACTTGTTCAGGGAACTAAATAAAAGTGCTTTGAAAAATTACACTAAGTCCTTACGAGACAGGCATTACGAACACGTTAGGACAGAAGGAGACTCCGAACACCTCCATTCACACAGCTCTAACCGCAATTCCCTATGCACTCCATAATTAACTAAGCAAGATCCCTGAGGGATCTTTTTGTAACTTGCCAAGTTACATGTGAAAATAAGGAAAGAAAAAACTTACTACTTTAAAAAAAACTTACTACTTACTTACATTAAATCTGTGGTGTGGATGTGATTATTGGTGGATTTGATCAAGACTGGTAAAAACAGGATGCAATGCTATTTTTATAACTCTCAAGTGATAAAAATAAATACTACACGAACATTAAGTGCTGAGATTTTAATAACTAATTCAATTAAGGCAAAATATGCAGTCAAAAACAACAGTGAAACTCAGTAAATACTACGTTTCCAATAAAGACTTTGCAAATAGGCCTGGGAGATGATACCAAGGATTGATACCTCTCTTAAATGGCATAACTCTGTTGGTCCTGCTTCACTACTCAGTGGGATCCGGCCATTCTCCTATGGAGGTACAACTGGGAGATGTTCTTGGTGGGTGGGTGCGTGCATATGCACACATATGCATGTTTCTGTTTTTATAAAGGCCAATGAACTGATATCAGGATTATATCCCTCGTTCCACTACATTAACTGTCTACAGAAAGCCACCAGATGGAATTCTCAGATCTAACATTCAGCTCAGCAGGGCTGCACAGAACTCAGTCAAGACTCACACGCCCAGGATCCTTGAATCTACAGATCCAGGGAGCCTAGCAAGTGCTCATTCGCTCATTTCCAGTCACAAAGCAATCGTACGTATTCATACTCAGTAGATGGTACCTACAACCTACAACATAAGTCATTAAATGATCCTCTCCTTCCTCACTAACATCTAGTTCAATTCCGGATCTGCTCTTCTCTGTGTCTAAGACATCCTTTTATTCTACCTAATGAGCTCAGGTCTCTTAAAAATATCAAGGGCCCTTATTAGGTTTGACTTTCCATTACCTCAAAACCATGCCATTTGTTTCGAGATCCTGAGTCACTGGCACACACTGAGTAGAGAGGATCCCTCTCCCATGTTTGCAGATATAAACGCTTAGAAACTGTATATATTACATTATGCAAACAACAGAGAAATGAATGCATAATCTCAAGTGCCAAATCCTCAGTGGGGTAGAATAAGGCCTTTTGCTGGCAAGTGAGTTAAAGTTCTTTCCTATTGAGGTGAAATTTGAGTATTTATTGTGTCATTCCTCTTTTCTTTTAAATGAAGACTTGAAAAGTCTAAGTGCCAGATGGGCGTATCTATAGAGCTTCAGTACTGCCTAGCTCAGATTCTTACCACAAGCAGACTACGATTGCAGACCACGTTTGCAGAATTTTTATTTCAATGGACTACGTGAATATAAAAACATGTGATTAGTGTTAGATTAAAACCAGCATTTAGTCTAAATGTGATCTGATTTGTCTGTTTACAATCTCATCAATATCCAGACTTAAAGTTTTTAGATTTCAAATTAAAGTTTATGAAATCCAAGATCATAGTCTCTACTTTAAATAATTTGAAGAGTTTTATCCAGGCCTAGTGGTGTAGGCCTGCTGCAGGATCACAAACTTGGGCATGCTCAATCTCCAGTAACACCCCGAAGCTTTTGAATTAATTAATTAATATTTTAAAAATCTGACCAACACTGGCTCAATCTGCCTTGATCTTGACATTTCTGAGCATCTTGCCACTATACTTTCTACCCTTTAAGGTCCAATTCAAAACACAGAAAATAAAGCAGGAACACATCCCTAACACACTAACAGGGCTCACTTGCAAAAATAACAATGTTATATTAAAATGAACCAAACATGGAGAGGATACTGGAGGGCTAAATTTGGGGAGAGAAATGGATCGTAATATTGATGTGATATGTATGTGCAAAATACTCAAGTTGATTGCAAACATTATGTACCACATAACATATTAATAAAAATGGTGGGAAAAAATAGAATGAACCAAACAGAGCTGAGCTTGTACCTCTGTGGTAGAGCAACTATCTAGTATGTGTGGATGCCTGGGCTCAATACCAAGCTCTGGAATTATAGAGCAAGGAGAGAGAGTAATCTACTGCGTTAAGTAAGGTGTAGATAACTTGACAACCTTAAGGGTGAGTCAGAGAAGCAGAACAAAATGCATACAATGTGTAACTTTATTTATATAAAGCACAAAGCAGGCAAAACTCTTCTGGGGCTTTGGAATTCAAAATAGGGGTTAGTCTTGAGTGGGTGGTTAGTGGGGACAAAGAGTACCAGAGAGGTAATCTTGTTTCTTGACTGGGTGTTGTTTTACTGGTGTTTTCAGGTTTTGAAAATTCAATGGGCCATACATAAGTAAAAGAAGTGCATTCATTCAATGGATTTAAGTAGGATCAAAAGTAAAACACACACACACACTCACACACACACACACACACACACACTTACTTCAACAAAAAACTGAGAGGATACACTGGGCATGTAGCTCAGTGGTGGAACACTTGCTTAGCATGCTCAAGACCCTAGGTTCAAACCCTAACATCATATACACAAAGACAGATGGGAATGGGAACGGGAGGGACAGAGAGAGATGGGTGGGTTGTTGTCAACAGCAACCTTGTTCCTTAAGTCCAAAAAGAATCTAGTGATGCTATATCTGGTCAAACTAATAAAAAGACCTTCAAACGCATTTGGTCAAAAAGTGACTTTTAAGAATCACATATGCTGCTCAGATGTTCTGTCTTTCTAATAAGTAGTAAATCTAGAAAACTGTGGCCCATTTGGTAACACAGCCCAGAATGGCAGTTCTGTTTTCCTTAAGGTACCTGAACTAAAGGAATCTGTTCTCCACTGTGACTCCCAGGCTTGCCCGTGCTCAGCAGCTAACAAGAAACAATAGATACTGGGCACAAATGACTCCAGGAATCAGGTTTGTTCAGTTTATTAACTTGCATACCAAATCCTTAGAAGTGTTTACTGAAAGCAAGAAGCTGCCTGAGCTATATTTTCACAATTCTGCTATATGTCAGTGGTCAGTTCTCTAGAAACAGATAAAGAAAGGAAAACCTGAGATACTGAAGTTGGGTTAATATATCTACAATTAGCTGAAGTTATTATGAATCTTTTATTTATTTAAGAATCCATTTCTTATTACAGCAATATTCTAAAAATCTTGAATGTGATTAAAGTATTTTGGCATGTCTCAATCTTCATACAAAATTAAAAGAGCCAATTCCCCGCAGATGGGTAAGTGCAGGTAAATACAACATGCACATATGGGGGATTGGGCATAGCTCAGCAGCGGAAGTGCCTGCCTAGAAATGAAAAGGTGTAGAGAGCCGCGGTGAGCGGTGACAGCGTTCGCAATTACAAGATGGCGCTGGCATCCGGTGCTCCCGCAAGTAATAAGTGGACTGCACACGTGTAAGTGGTGAAAGCGCGCCAAGTCACTGCCCAACTCGGGGCGTAATACGAGGTAATGAGCAAGCAGCCAATTAGAAGTGAGCACGCCGCTCTAGGGTGTATATAAGCAGCGCCTTTTCAGGGCGCGGCGTCTTCCTCTTTCCATCGCAATAAACGCTTGCTGCAGAAGGATCCTGGTGCCCGCGTGTGTTCTTGCTGGCGAGACGATTGCGCGGGTCACA